>CM039679.1:103308173-103758035 GCA_022537955.1 Schmidtea mediterranea
TGTTTACCTAATAAAACGTTAACATCTAAAGACTAAAACTTCTTCATACCGAATATATTACTTCATCGAATGCAGTTACAAATTTGAAAAAAAGCGTGGAACATCGATGTTTAACAAGGAACCATAAAAAATTGTTTCCAAAAGGCTGGCTTTAAACAACAAAGCGAAAAAAATTGCAGTGATACTTTAAACCCTTATATAATTATTATAATAAATTATATTTTCCAGCATAGTTTATTAAAATTATTTTGAAACACTATTCACACATAGGAAGTTTTATTGTACGTTTGCATAATATTGTTTTAAATCAGTAAAAAGGCGATCTTCAAATTTTGTGGAAATAAAGCCACCCAGCTACCTCATGACGGGTCAGGTTTATATATTTATGGGTCAGCCAATATCTTATCCACCCTGGCTTCATGACCTTCTATGTATGTTATGACTGAATTTAGCGACTTGATGAATGTTGTTAAATATGTAAATTTATTGGTCATTTAGTCATATTATTAATATTATCAAAATATGAATATAATATATTGAAAAGAAATTTCTGGTTTATATGAAAATAATTTCAATTTTTCATCAACTTAATTTTTCTTTCTTTTTCTTCGCGGACCACAGTTTGACAGTTACGCTTTAGAAGGTTATTTTTTTCCTTTTACCATTTAAGTTCTATTTTATTGAGAACATTCATTCACAATTATGATGAGAGGGTTTTATTTATTTTATTCCTCTTTTCATAGTGGAAATTTAATGTAATTTCCTTGGTGAAATCGACATTAGTAGTATGCGAAATCAAATTTAGGAGATGATTTAAACATAAATTATAATCCTTTTGAGATTGTTAATGTATTATTTTAAAAAGATTATTAATAGTTTTTGTGAGAAATTATTTTATAAAATTTTTTTTATAAAAAAATATCCTTAATGTATTTTTTAAAATTTAATTAATTATATTCATTTTGGTAGCCATTAGTGAGAAAGAAATATTATAATAAAAAAAAACTTAATAGAAATTCTTTGTTTCTACTAATGAATTTTTATAATATTGTTTTATAAGATTGTTGTGTTTCAGAAAAAATTCAAATTTGAGCAAAATTTTGACTTGAAGTTTATTTTTGGAAATTTCAGATTTCTAATTTTGTATTTAATAAATTTTAGAGAATTTTAATAAACTTTGAATATATTTATAATATCAATAACAATTAGTTACTAAAGTAAAAATAATCAAATATTGAATTGGACAATATGGCCAAGAACATGAGCCAACTATGTTGGATCTAATGCAGTTCTTCAATTCATACTCATAATAATACATAATAATTCAAAATAATAATAATAATAATAATAATAATAATAATAATAATAATAATAATAATAATAATAATAATAATAATAATAATAATAATAATAATAATAATAATAATAATAATAATAATAATAATAATAATAATAATCAGGAAGTAAATAATAAAATTAGCCCTTGATGCAAAGTAAATATTATATTTGAAAAAACTTTCGATTATCATATAATTCTCTTTAATTTCCAGGAAATAAGTTTTTCAATCCTCAAATACGTTCAAGTTTCCATTGAATTTTTTGTTGTTTTTTTGATTGGTCTTTATTTTCCTTTGAAAATTTTTAAATAATATATCTTACATTTTGATAGAATTTAACATATAAAATTTTAAAATCTTTTTTTTTTTAAAAATTTTAAATTAATGAAAATAACTTTTTAAGAACTTATTAATGGAATTGAATAATTTATGTTGAGTTTAAATATATTTTTTGAAATTTAAATGCAAATCGTGCTAGAATTCTTTTCTATATTTACCGGAAAATAATTCATATCTAATTGTTCTCAATTCAATATAAAATTTATTTTGAAATGATCAAACAATATTTGACAAAATCCGCAATATTTACAACTTATATTTTTGTACAATAATATAAATATTTTACATCTTTTATATTTGGTTAAAGGTTTAATTAATTTTGTTAAATTTTCAATTTTATTGCAATAAAATGCTTAATATTAACGAATATTTCATTAACTTTTATTTTAATATTCTTAATATTTACAATATCAGAATATCAAATAATTTTATTTGAATTGGAAATTATTTGGTCTGTATTGGAGTATAGTTTTCAGGTTCTCTCATTCTCTTCTCTTAATTAAGATTTTTCTGGAATCACTTTTCTTTTGGTTTATTTAAGCAAACTCTTCATTACTTTTATTTTTTTTTAAATTTATAAATAATTGAATATTCATTTATTCACGAATGTCTGATTCTAATGAAAGAATAATAAGAAACATAACGTGATGTCCAGTGCCAATCCCAATAGTAAGACTAGTTTCGAGCAAATGGCTCTCATAAGTACTATGCGGGAGGCGCTCAGATTTCTCTTCGCGCCAAGTTTACACTGTTATACACTCATCCTGATGCACTGGACACCAAATCAGTTTGCAATGCTTGGCTTTGAGGCAATAAGAAAGACGAATTTTTATCTTGAAACTTCTTTTCACTTGAAACCATAATATATACAATCTTAGCTCTGCGCACTACAAGTAAAACACAGAAACTGGTTACAAGCTATCAGACTACCAAGATAGCTTGAAACTAGTCTACGATTGAAATTTTTACTGGACATCACGTGATGTTTCTTATTATAATTTAATATGAATTTTTATTATAAATTATATAAATTTTAAAATTAAATAACTTAATATAACAATTAAATATAATAATTTAATATAATATTAGTGTAAATAGTTATTGATGATACTTCAGATACTTTATTGTGGACACAATTTTACTTGAATTAAATTACCAGTATAATTATAACAATTTAACCTCTACTTCAACAATCAATAGAGGAGATTTAGTTTCTATCCTTTCTTAAACTTGAGGATACTTGAATAATTTTTATAACTGATTTAAGCTGCTTCGTGACTCTTGAGTGATTAATCATTTTAATTATTTAACAAGTGTATTAAAGTTTACAAAATAGGCTTTCCATAAATGACATCACGCGATTTTGGCCGATTTTTTACCCCTCCCTCCCCTTGTTACACGTCTTCACAAAATGTTAGACCTTCCCTAAATATGACGTCTCAAAATTTGGTCTCCACTCAAAAGCCGTATTTCATATTTGAAAATAAACACGTTTCGAATCACTGTATTGACATTTTAGTATGTATTTAGTGTAATGCTGCACTCTAATATCGTATAAGAAAACATGGGTTAAAAAGGAGCCCTGGAAAGCTGGAATTAGTATAAAATTCTGTTGAAAAAATCCAAATTTTAAGATGTGACGTCACAGTTCTTAAACACCCTCTTCCCTCGTCACAAATGTGTGACACCCCTAAATGCGTGACATCATTTATGGATGTCCTAAAAGCTACATTTTGATTTCTAAAAGTAATAAGGTTTTAGAAATCAACATGTAGCTTTTTTTGTATTTTAACTAGTACAAAACATATTACCTTTGACAAATGAAATAGTTCGATGTTCATTGTGGTTAACTTTTTAATAAAGAAAGTAGAAAATAAATTATGTTTTGAACCCAAAATATGGCGTGTTGATGAGATATTTATGCGCCCTCACTTTATTACAGACATACAATGTTAGAAAATCAGTTATCTAATTTGAATCTTATATATTATGTTTATAAGAACACAATCAAACGGGTATGAATGCTTATTATTGTACAGCTAATGCAAGATTTTGTATATATTTTGTATTTGTTATTCTTTGTTTTTCATTTATAGTTTAATTATATTTAAATATATTTCTTTTTTGTGTACTTTTGATGACTTTTGAATTTATATTGCGTTCTCATGGATAAAAAGGTTACCAAACCCCGGTATATTAAAAGGTGACCCGAAGAAAAACTCACTGAAGATATTTGCGAATATTAACCCTACTTTTCCTTTAAATTATTAAGAACTTTAAAAATGTAGTTACTATTTGCTGGAGCTCTTTCGGTAAAGTTCGCGTTAACCGCAATAGCAACTTTGATTGACTACTTGCATTACCATAAAGCCTTTGTCATTGTGTATGTGTGTGTGTAAAAAATAAACTTAAACAAATAATATGTTAGATAAATTAATATATTATTTATGAGTCCCAATCCAAACTTATCTTAAAAATAAATAATAAGATTTTAAGACAATTTATCTATTTAAACAATCTATATAGTTTTATACATTTATTAATAGAATACTTTGTTTAAATGAAGTTGATGTGAAATAAAAAGAAAATCAAAAAACCAAAACAATACAAATTGATAGTTTAACACGCATCAGTTAATTTTTTTTTATATCAGCAAATTTCTCGTGAAACTTTTTCTATGTTGTCAATTATTCATTTCGGATTTAGATTTTTCAAAGAAAAATTTCATCGAAATAATTTTCCCAATGATTTGATTGATGAATATTTTGCAAAGGTAAAATTGTAAATTACTTAAGTGGTTATTATATTAAATTGTTTATATATTTATATTTATATACTTTTTGGTTATATATATATATATATATATATATATTATATATTATATATATATTATATTTTATATTATATATATATATATATATTTATTTATTTGTATTTATTTATTTATTTATTTTTAAATATTTTTTTAATATTTTAACATCATTTTAAAATTTTAAGATTTTACCGATTATGTTCTTGTTATTTGCAATAATTTTGACAACAAAAGATTACATATTCCAGAATCTGGTTTGTGTTATTCCCAAATTATGGATTAGGGCACATGAAGAATATAGCAAGGCAATGTGCTGGGCAGATAGCACTTATTTTATGAATATAAATAATAAATCCCCTGCCAATAATCAAGAGCTTGATAAATTGAAAATAAGTGAGAATATTTTGATTTAATTTATTATTTTGCGCGAATTTATTAATTATAAAACTTCTTTAAAATATTTTCAGATGTTATTTTTAAATAAATAAATAATAATGTAATTTAGATAAATAAAAATAATAAGAAATAAAAATATAATAAAAAAGAAAGATAAAATAACAAAAATTAAGATATTAAGTAACATAAATTATTAAAACAAAACATTAAATTACTAATAGTTAAATTTTTTACATATAAATTTAAATAAAAGTAATTATTTTTATTTTTATTGACGCCCTCCCATTGTGTTGCCACTCTGTATTAATACAGTTAGCACAATGGATAAGAAAGCTCTTCTTCCTAGTTTACATAAAGAAATCAACTTAATCTAGCAGTATTAGCGCTGGTTGTTACTTTATATATGGCACTTCATGATGACTGACAGCGTAAACTATATTTTAATTATTTTAATTAATAAAATTGAATATTTGAATTTTGTACATTTTCTGTTTAAGTTTTTAATGGTTTTGTACAAGAAAATGAAATTAACTTTTACATTGAGTAAAAACTAGTAATAGTTTTTAATGATTGTCACAAATTAAAATTAAATTAAATGGTTTATAAATTTTTATTTTATATAATGAAATTAAAATGTCTTACAAAAATATGTCAAGATAAAAGGATACAGAAAGCTGAAAGTAAGATAATAATAATAATAATAATAATAATAATAATAATAATAATAATAATAATAATAATAATAATAATAATAATAATAATAATAATAATAATAATAATAATAATAATAATAATAATAATAATAATAATAATAATAATAATAATAATAATAATAATAATAATAATATTAATAATAATAATAATTTAGAGTACTATCAATATGTTCCGTTATTTATTGTATGCTTGGCAGTTGGTTTGATAATTCCTCGAAACGTTTGGAAATTATTTTGTGGACCTTTAGGAATAGATATCATTCACACTATTGAAATATTTTCTACGCTCTCTCAGTACGGAACTAAAAACCAAAGAAAGATCATAATATATATCGAAAATAAAATTTGTTCAAAATCTCAAATAATATCAAGAGAAGACTCGAGGGCTAATTTTGTTAAATCAAATAAAAGAAATGGAAGATTTCTTCCTCACATTGTTTTCTATATTGTTCTAAAATTATTTTACATAGGTTTGGCGATTGGAGAAATATTTCTGATCCAAATCTTTCTTGGAATGAAAAACATCTATTTCCCAATTCAGATGTTCCTGAATTCGTCTAGAAACATTGAATGGTCTACAACTGGAAATTTCCCAATAGTGACTTGGTGCCGAATATTGATCAAGGACAACAGGGATAATTATGCCCGAAATATCCAATGCACCTTGCCTTGGAATACAGTGCACGATAAATTATTTATTATCATTTGGATGTCATTGGTCGTTGGAATTGTTTTAATGTGCTTCAATATCTCATATTGGATAATTGAAATTTTTTGTCCCTCACAGCAGAAACTTTTCATCAGAAATCTACTAATTTATACAAAAGATTTATTAAATAAAAAGGTTTCAGTAAAAACAGAAAGTTTTGTTCATAATTTTATTGGATATGACGGATTGTTTCTTTTGCATAATTTACAGAAAATTAATAAGCCGATATATTTTCAAAAGATTTTCGAAAATCTTTGGAATTCTTTCAGCTTTCAAACGTTGACAAATCCCATACAGTCCACAAATAATTATGATAATATTTCATTATATTTATAGTATAATTTGTAAATAAAATATTATATTCTTAATATTGTTTGATTTTTTTTTGTTTTAATTATATGAAAGTTTCACATGATTAATATTTTTTATTAATAAATTATTTATAAATGATTTGAACAAAATTTTTATTATCATAATATACGAATCAGCATATTTTGTGTTTATCAACCAATGATATTAATTTTGACACAAAAATCGATTTTTAAATAATAAAACAAAATGTAAAATTTTTATAATACTTCTCCAATTATCTACCGACTTTATTGTTCGTATATGACTATATTCAGAAAAGGATTGCAAGCAGTCAAAATAAAGGAATTCTCGAAGAATTTCAGAACAAATATGCGATAACAAGTCAAAATATCTCAAGGTACAAAATATTTCAAACTGGAAGTTGTCAAATCTCTAACAAAAATATAATTTTTTCTTTTAATTAAAATATTTTTTCTAAAAAAGTAATACAATTAAACTATTGAAAATTATATATATATATATATATATATATATATATATATATATATATATATATTCCAATTATTTGAGTTTTTCCTCTTAAAGGCAATGTTCGGCTAGCAAGTTTTCGTATAATACACACAACCCGTTTGAGTACCTGAATCCAATAATTTTTTTCCTTTAGAGTTTTTGAATTTAAAAGTTCATTCACATTTGACGCAGTCTTCTAATGATCGCTGCTTTAGAACTGTTTCTAACTGTCTGTGTTGTGATGTATTTTCGTGCTGAGATAAACATTCTGTTACATTTTTCCAATCAGAATAACCTGTTGTTGCCAGTGCTGATCCATCACCTCCTAACAATCGACAAGGAGCACAATAAATTGAATTGTTACTTTCCGAAGATACTAGATAATGTCGACGTATAAACTCACCATTTTGCAATTTTCTTCTAAAAACACTTTCATTTAAATATCTTGCTATTTTGTCGTTATAAACCTTCTTTGTTGACCAGAAATCTGTAGGGATGTTTTGAATAATGGAATTATTTTTATTACATAAATATGTAATAGTAGAGTCATCACACCGTTTCCATGTAGCAGGATTAAGGTTTATTTGAATGTTTGTGTGATTTTTTGGAAGATTTACCATTCTTGAACAATTAGCAGATGTGTCAATGTTTTGTTCTAAATTATTTGTGTCAGAGTGTTTATTTTGTTCTAAATCATTAAATATTTGAATATCAAGTGATGAAACATCTGTGGTAGTTTCGTTATATATTTCTACAATCAAACCACAATTGCTTATCTGTTCTTGAAATACGGTTTCGGGTTTTTTAATTATAAAAATCCATCTAGTTTAGTTGTTTTTAAATGATTTTATCGAACTTTTTTTATTTTGCTAATTTTCTATTTGGTAACCACTATTTTTTTACACCCTTTCATTTAATTTATTTTACCTAAATTTGTAAAACAAATAAACTACTAAATATGTAAAAATCGCTTACCATAAAATTATAACTTAGAGAAAATTTTATATAAATCACCAAATAGCACTATAAAATATTCTGTACTAAAACATTATAGCAAATTCAAGTTTAACTCTTTCTAAGGTGGTGGCAATATACTGTACACCATTTTAAACTAATAAAAATATCTAAGTGTAACGCTGTCGGTAATCATTTTTACTTTTGTTACAACCACCCCTTCTCCGTAAAAGACTCTTTTGTTTTTTTCTATGTTTTTATTTTTTTATGATCATTTGTAACTATGTAATTGTTATCAATAAACTTTGAGTTTTACATCACTTTTAGTTTCCTTTGCCTTAGAAAGGGTTAAGAAGATAATTATAGAATAATTATACACATATATTCTGGAAGCTGAACAACCAACTGTACAAATTTCAATTTTTCAAACATGAAATGCAATATTTTGCGATAAGTTAGCCTACTGCAATTCAAATTTTTAAAAATTTTAACTTCTATAATCTTTTTATTTTACATACAATAAATTTGAAAACCCATCAGTAAAAACCGTCAGTAAAACAAAAACACAATAAAATTATACTTTTAGAATTTTGTTGAATGTCTTACGCCAGCACATCGCGCAAAATACTTCTGCATTATTTAATTCTTAACATTATTTATAAAAATAATGTTAATATATATTAATAGTTGGTGAATTCCATTTTATTTAAATATCGTAGTTGTGGAAGAACTTCGATTGATAGATTTAACAATTGTAATTTTTTATTCAATTTATTCAGGTGAGTTGATGTATTTGATTGAGAACGTGAATGCTTGCGTCGGAATTTTGATATTGTTGAAATCGTTGATGGAGCAGTTCGGAAAATTTTGTCAACTCTACAAATGGCAACTCCATAGCCATATTTGTGTAGGATAGTGAAGTTTCCAACATCTCTTCTGTTTGCTCATTTACCAATGGACTTAGTTGAATATCCTTTTCATCTATAACCGGTGATTTATTAACAAAGTTTAATTTGTTAAAGGCTGTTTCAAATTCATTATCGAAATTAATTAATGATCCAGTTAATCCAAAAAGGTCATCTGAAGATTTTTCAACTCGATAATCGGTTTTAAAATCTTTGTTAGCTGTGTTTCCATCGGGAAATGAATTTTCAACCTCAATAGATTTAAAGCAATTGTCGTTATCAATATCCATTTCATCATACTCCCATGGAATTTCGGAATTAAATGTTAACTCATTTAATTTATCTGCTTCTTCCTCTAATTTATCCAATTCATTTGCATACTCTAAATCTTTTAGCATTAGAAATTTACCATCAAACTCATTGGTCATAGTATATGATAAGAAAATTCAAAATTAAGATTTAACAAATAATAAACACAAATAAAGTGAAAATGCAATGTAAATTTGTATTTTTAAAAAATATTTGTTTTCTGAGCTTATTTAAAACAACAAAAATTACAATTATCAAAGAGTTTGTTTTTTTTACATCTTTCAATTAAAAAAAACTCTATCCAAGAGAACTTTTTTTTATTCATTTTTAAAATAAATTTTATTTTTATTTTTCTGGCATTAATTTTAATTATTGTTGTTACTTGGAGAAAAGACTCAAATTTTGAATCCATTCTCCAAGTTACTAAACTACATGGGGGCTAAGGGAACAAACCAACCATAGCGCAAAATACTTCTGCATTATTTAATTCTTAACATTATTTATAAAAATAATGTTAATGTATATTAATAGTATTTTGTTGTTTAATTCTTATTTTCTATTACATAATTTAATTATAATAATCAATAAATATATAAAAATTTTGGAAAAAAAATTACAAAGAAAATCATATTGCAAGCGCCCTTTTCGGTTGGCGCCATTAGGCTGTTGCCTAGGTTTGCCTATTAGTAAAAGCGCCGATGTATATATATATTATATATATATATATATATATATATATATAATATTGGTAATATATCTGTTTGTCTCTAACGCAATAAATTTTTACTATATAATACCTAACAAAAATGAGTATATTTCTTTAATTTGGAATAAAAAGTCCTAAATTATATTTTATAAATGTTAAAGATGTAACAGAAGTTGATCTATTGTCATAAAACACAAAATATTATTTAAAAATCTTTCATCAATTGAAAGCAAAAAACTAAAATTAAAAATGTCATTGTTTATAAATTTTAATTGTTATAAGAACTTTTATTATATGAATTTAAGTAAAATTTAATTTAATATTTACATATAAATATTTTTATCTATATTTTTGTATATTTTATTTTTAAAAAATATTTGATGAATAAATTTTTTTATTAATATTAAAACAAAATAATTTATTATTAAAATATATAAAATAAAATTACACTGAAAAGGGAAAAAATACAAAATTTTCATAAAAGAGTCTTCTCTTCTTTTTCTTTTTCTATTGATTGCCAGTTATCCAAAGACATTTTAATATTTTTTGTAAAGCTTCTTCATCAACGTGGTCATAAAGAAAATATATTAAAAATACTCCATTTCTTTTTAAAAATGTATTGATAAAGGTTTTTGTTTTCTTTCGGGAAATTCCATTGCGAACTTTAAAAATAAAGTATAAATGTTTATGAATAAATCTCGCGTGATTGGATGACGCGAACAATATAAATGACCAATACATGATGTTTATCGTCAATAATATAAGAGCAATCAAAAGAAGAAACAATATTCCCACAAAGATTTTCTCATTAAATACATTGTGTGGTAAAACGCACTGAACATTGCGTGAGTATTCGTCACCATCTTCTTTAATGGCCACCTTGCACCATGTAATCACTGGGAATATGCCAGTGTTTTGCCATTTGGAACCTAAATAGACGTTCCTCACTAATTCAAAACCAAAATTTATACTGTTTACCCTTATAAATTTTGTAATCAAATAAATTGCAATGATAATGAAAATTAGACAAATAAATTTGATCAAAATATAAAAAATTAATAATTTATTATTATCAAATGCTTTTTTCAGCTTTGTAGCGATTGGATCGTTGAACTTGGTTTCCGAGTGGGATATTTCTTTGAACATTTGGACGACAACGTCTAGTGCCAGATTTTGGAGGGTCGGATTAAGGGATTTGAGGTGACTATTTATTTGTGAAATTGATGCTAGATATGATATGTTGTGGTTGCTATAAGTTTCCCATAGAAATTGAGGTATTTTCATAAAAAGACTGAGTCCAATGAGAAATATCGAGACCCATTGATAATAATCTAGCAAAATGCAAATTAATTATTACTTTATTAATAATTAGCTAATATTAATATTTATATTAATATCTAAACAATTGGTCTCACGTTTTCGAGTGTTTTTATACCAACTCAAATTAATTTACACTTATAAAAGCAAAGATTAATATTTTTCATTTGAAGTTTGAACTTGTTGGGAGGGTTAAACAAGGTCTTTTCTAGTACCAGATGAACTATTAATATTTTCAAAATTGGAATTACTAAACCTGATTCAGCACACTTAACTACCAAAATAACAAATCGCTTGGCTCTGAGAGTGTTCTGACAACCACCGCCTAAAAGGGGTAGGATATCACTTCATGGATATATTTCAAATAGTTTGCTACGAGTACAGATTAATACAAAAGTTTAAAATTGGTACAATAGAATTTCGTTCGAAGATTAATCTAGAAAAAATTGAACATTTTGCAAATATTCCATTCAAGAAGATATACACTAAAATTAAAATTTTATTTGTGGAAACATCAACCTCTAGGACTGGTATTCATAAAGGCAACATTCGGTAATGAAACTATACGGAACAGCGTAAAAATATTTTCATTTCGAATCAGTAAATTTTATAAAGACTAAATTTATAAATTTATAAAAAAATTTTTTTTAAAAACTCTTGATGAGAAAATTGGAAAAGTATTTTTTTATAAATATAATATATTAATAAAAATATTTATTTATTTATAACGAATAAATATTTTAAATAACTTATTATTCTTTAAACAATCAATAAAATACCAAACTTTCAAATTTCCAACATTTTCCATTTTTCTTTTTTTTATTCTTTTTTTATTTGTAAAAAAATCGATTTCCTATTAAAATAGATGCGCATGAAAACTCTGCAATTGTGATGATTATCATAGAAATATTCTAGATTATATTAACGCTGAGATTTGATCAAAGAAACGCAATATATCACGAGTAAATTGATATTTTTTCACCCGTTAAACAAGATAAAAGCATTAACGGAATGTCAAAGGAAAATTATAACTCAATTTCTTGAAATTTAATTCCAACATTTTTTATATGATATAAGAAAAAGTTAAAATTAATTTGTAATAAATATTCTATTTGTTTAAGTCTGTCGGCATTCTGGTTGACAATATTGAATATTAAAAGTTTTAATTGAATTTTTAAAAATTTAAAAATCATCAAAATTTAATAAATTTTTTTTTCAAATTAGGTAGTCTTGAAAGTATTGCACTTTTTGTGTTGATTTGC
The DNA here is from genome assembly GCA_022537955.1 of Schmidtea mediterranea. Classification (NCBI taxonomy): domain Eukaryota; kingdom Metazoa; phylum Platyhelminthes; order Tricladida; family Dugesiidae; genus Schmidtea; species Schmidtea mediterranea. The sequence continues at coordinate 103,320,755 of CM039679.1, forward strand.
AAATATTCACTTACATTAGAGTGATCAGATGTTTCGGATTTGAGTAGTTTTCCTAACTGACAACCGTGCCGAAAAATGTCCCACATTAGACGTAACATTTTCCAAAATAAATCTTATTAATAAATCTCTTTTAACATTTTCACAATTTTTTTATTTTCTTTACTACATATTAGACATCATTTTCCTATTAAGCAGCTACAAATAAAGTATCAAATCATTTGTAGTACAAAAAAGATTTTGTTTAATTAATTTACTAGAAATAAATTTTATTTTCAATTTTTATAGTCAGAACTCACTAATAAATAATCTAAGAAAATTCTTTCTCCTAATGTGTTAAGTGGTTTTTTAAAATAATGATTTGAACATGTCCCGCAATTTTATAAAATGTATCTGGTCACTTTAACTTACATATTCAATATTTACTGTGAAATCGCTAATAAGAAACTGAAGTCACTACTAAATAATTGCCCCAAAAGCTTTATTTCAAAATGAATATAATAAAAGTAACTATATATTACAATTTAATTATAATAATTATCATTCAAACGGACATTTAAAACATTTGTATTGTTGATAATTAAACTTCATCTAACAAAACAAATTCGTACATTGATTTGGTTACACTTGTAAATAATCTGTCAACAGAATTTAAAATCGAATTATAATAAATTTATATTTTTGTTCATGATTATAACTTAACACAAATTTTAATTATATGTCATTAAAACAAACTTTCAATTTAATAATGTATTATTTTTTACATTTTGGCTATCTCAACAAAATGCAATCATCGACATACTTTTTAATATATAAAATTATAAATTTGTTAATCATAATTATATTGAAGATATAATAAATTTATTTACATTATCTTCAACTTTAAAATTTTTTCAATAACTGAAACTTATTTTAAAAATTTTTAAATTATAAAATAAAATAATTTTAATTGTAATTTAACAATAAACACATTCAAAGTACCTATGTACCTTATAATTTTGAGGTGGGTGGTGTTAATTTTTAAAATAAAAATAATCTTGAAAACTTATAAACAAGACTTTATAAATTTTAACGGAGCTGTTGAAAACAAATTGACGAGTCATTCGTTTCTTTATAAATTTGTCCGAGGCGGACATAAAGCTGAATTTGCGAAATTCACTAGGACAATTTGAATTATTTCACTTGTATTTTTAACACTTAAAATCCACCCGAACGCGTACGACTGCAATTGATAATTTAGAAGTGGGGGATTTCGTCCGTTTTATAGAGACACTTGAATTCAGTCAAGCGTTACACTCAAATATCTAATTCTGTTACGGCATTAATGGCATTAATTAAAAAGCAATTATTTAAACAAAGTGTTTGTCATGAATAATCTAAATATAATTAATCACTATATGTTCACCATATTAAATTTTTTAAAATAATAGTAACAATTAAATACTTTGTCATACTGACATGGATTAACTTCTAAATGTAAGATAACTAAAAAGACAGTCATAATCGTTTCGGTACGGTTGGTACGCATAGGTACCACTAACCCCTTATCTTTTTAAATTATTTGTTTATGATTTTTATCTTAACATATACCACACTTTAAAATTGTTATACAAACTGTTGTTTAAACAATTTTATGAATCGTTTCTGATATCTTCTTTCGAATTAACTTTCTGCTTTTAGATTATCATTGGTTTGTAGATCCAATTTTCTTGGTGGTTTTATATTCATTTTGACTTTTAGTGAGCTATTCTTTGAAACCCTTCAAAATATTATGTTAACTTTTGGGATTAAGGAAATAATAAATTCCTATACCAAGCAGTATAGAAATAAAATTGAAATAATAAAAAAATAAACATAGAAAATAAAATTAAAGTTAAAATTAAATTTTCTATTGTACGACAGTGCTCATATCCCATTGATGAGCGTATTTTACAGTACTCATATCTCATTGATATGCGTATTTACAGTGCTCATGTCTCATTGATGAATGTTTTTTACAGTACTCATATCTCATTGATATGCGTATTTACAGTGCTCATATCCCATTATTGAGTGTATTTTACGGTGCTCATGTCCCATTGATGGATGTATTGTTCGAAATTCAGTAATGAAAATTGGGTTGAAGGAATTTTAATTCATCAAAGTTTAAATAAATGTTCCATCTTATGACAAATTAAAGGAAAATATTGTACCGGAAGTAATTAGTTGAATCCGTTCAACTTAGGACTAATTATTGAGTCACTTCCATAATGGCATTTTAGAACCGAAAGAAAATATAAACAAATAATTACTTTGCGTTCTATCAGTTGTATCGTACAAATGTGTTGATACATTATATCTTGACTTTAGGAAGTAAGTGCCCTCGATCCAACACGCCGCTCGGGTATACTCATCATATGCTATGCTCCATTCCTTGGGCACCCAACAAACAATCGGATCAAAGAAAATATCTTTGGCAAGAGTGAGTGTAGATGAAATAAAAAATGTCAATGGGACAATCTAAAAGATATTGCAATAATGAAGTGCTATATAATTAAAAATCATAATTTAATATGTAGTTACATTTTTTATTTATTTTCAAAAATTACTTGTTTAAATTAATTTTTGTTTGCTATTTGTTCTTTATTTTACCAATTTTAATTATATATATTTATATATATATATATATGTGTGTGTGTGTGTGTGTGCGTTTGTTATAAGGACTTTTTTTGTTTCTCACCTTTGATTTCTTTATAAGTGACATAATATTTTCTACAAAATTTGATTATGAATCAGACTTATTTAAGGTATTCACGAATTTTTGGAACAGCCTTTTACAAGTGATATATATTATTTATTAACTTATTTCGAAACTTAGAACAATATTTTGCTACACTATTTCAAATAGAGAACATGAAATGTAGCAAAATCTCAATTAATATATATAAATACTGTATAAATATTGTATAATTTTTTAAATTAACCTATTACGTATTAATATGTCAAAATTTATTTTCAAGTTCAGAGGTTAGTTATGATCTTTAATGATTGTGTTTGATTGTTGGTGTTTCTGTGTGTCTGAAGGTATTCCATATCAATAATTAAAACCAATAAACTCTATTTTTAGATGTTAAGCAACGAAAAGCTATCAAGAGTATGTTGGAGATTTGGTATCAGAATAAATTTTGTACACTTGTGTCTCTTTTTAACATGGCGACCACACCAGAACTTCAGAATTTTATTAAACCACTAATTTAATCGGAACCGAACTGAAATTTAGAATTATTTATTCTTGAATTAAAAACATTCTATGAAATAACTCAGTAGCCGTCGGAATTTCGAGAAACGATAACACAAGCTTTTGTGTCATCGGAATAGATTCCAAAATATGAAGATATTCCATAAAACTATATTGGATACGAAGGTCATTTGAGCCATTGATTTATATGCATTGTTATGATATAGAAAAGAAAATGAATGGTGCACTGAAACCTTTTGAAAGATAAGGAAAAAATTAGAAAAATTGATATATTGCGTGGGAAACAAGTATGTATAATAAAAAATTAATGAATAATTTATTAGTTATCTAGAAAACCATAGCCATGTAGGAAACCCGAGGCATTAGGAAAGACTTAACAATCTGGAAAACCAAGATAATTAGATCAATTCTCTCATAAATCAATAAACAAAAATTAGTTTTGGTATTAATAGAGATGCTAGAAGTTGAATAACCAATAAGGATATCTTAAACCAAAATAATTATTTGGTAAGACTTAATATGATTATTTTGTTGATTAAAAACACATATAAAAAGGAAAAGACAAATTAGAAAAGGATCAATGCGTCAAAATGGACCATGGAGCCAATTCAAATTAACGTACATAGAATCAAGATTTACCGTGAGTGAATTAAACACTCGAAATATCGAGAAATATTGTATTGGCGATTATTTTCATTGAGTAAATAAGAAAAAAAAGGTTTCCTGCTTTAGATTTTGTTAATTTATTTTGCAAAGTGAGAATACCGAGTCAAAGAACAAACTAACTTGTGATAAATAAACCCACCATATTGGTGATCCCGACATTATATTATATTAATAACCATATTTATAATAATATTAATAGTTATAATAATAATTATGTTAATAATTGTGTAATAGTAAACTAATATTGTAAAATGTTACTTTAAGTTTTATAAAAACATAACTTTTGATTAGGAATAATCCCTTAGATTTCCGGACTGAAAATAAATATTAACTATTGAAAGATTATATACAGTAACCTCCGGCTATAGTAAACCATGAAAAAAAATTACTATAACCGGATTTTACTATATACCCCATAATAGGCAAGGCGGTATTTTTACTATATGCGGATTTTTACTACAGCCGACTTTACTATTTCCTTTTTACAAGACTGATTTCAATTCTGATTGGGTGAAAATCTAAAAATATTTATTTATAATTTATTTTAAAATATTAGAATTTTTCACGCTGCATATTCAGTGATTCCTTCCATCTATATTAATTATTTTAGAAAATTTTATAATTAATTATGTAATTTTTTAGGGTTAAATTAATATGTTAATACTATTTTATAATGGCAACAATAAAATGATCAGTATTTTTTAATGTTTTTGATCAGTATTTAAAGTAAAAAATTATCATTAAAAAAATTTTTTTGATCAGAATTTAATGTCATTTAATCAGTTAAAAATTATTAAAATGGAATTTGATCAAGCAAAAATTAACAAACATAAATACTGGTCAAATAAAATTAAATATAATGGTCATTCTAATGAATTACTGATCATTAGAATAAAATACTGATCATAAACATTGAATTAATTACTGATCAAGTTTTACTGATCATTTTAGTAAAATAAACTGATCAAATTAATAAAATATTGATCATAATAATAAAATACTGATATTTTATATTAAAAAATACTGATAATTTGTATTAAAATACTGATCATTAAAACCTAAGCCTTTTATAAATTGCAAAATTATTTCAAACATATCAAATCCAAACAAAAATTTATAAAGATAAAAGAAAACTTAGAATTGAAAATACCAATAAAAATATTTTTTAGACTTCCATTTTCGTCTTAAAATTAAAAATTTATAAAAATATATGCTTCACGTAAACAAAAATAATTTATAAAATAAAATTAGGTCTAAAACAAAAATGATAAGATAATGTATATATATTTTTAAATATTTTTTATAATATTTTTTAAAATAATGTTAGAAATTTATCATCAAAGAATTACGGAATTTGTAAGCGAGAAATTAAATTAAAATGATCCTGAAAGATTTATCGAAAAAGAAGACTTAAAATTCTTATATATTATTTTGCATCACAATATGAAATTTTTATGAATTATTAGTATAATTATTGAAACTTAATAATATTTACAAAAACCCTCGAATTAAGTTTTCAAAAATGCCTTTGTCTTTTCTCATTTTTCTCAACACGTTAATGACCACGTGAGTCATATTTGATTCACTCTTTAGACATCGTAAAGTAAAATGAGTCACATGTGACTCACACACTTCAGACCGCTTTTTAAAAACTTGACATCTTTATTGTTTTTATTTGTAATTATTAGCCGTTTTAGAACCCTAAGAATTTCCTAAAATTATGGTCGCAATGATGATTTTATTTTAAACAACATTTTATTGAACAAAAATATTAAAACCATAAACAACAGATATTAATGAAAAGTTTACCACTTTGTGAAGGGCATTGAAGTATGACACAATAAAAGTTCAAATAAAATCAAAACCTAAGAAAAAAAATAATAGAAGGTGTTTTATGTGTGAAACAATGTGAGTTAAATGTGACTCACGTTTTAAAAATTTTAAAAAAGCTGTTTTCACTAAGCATAAGTTAAAAGACTGTTGTCAACGTGTTAAAACAACATTTTTTTTAATTAAAATGTATTACAGTTATACGCATCAAAAACTTGTTTTACGGAACCTCTTAACAGAACTTTAATAAATCTAAATTAAACTTTTGTCAGATCATTGAATTTGTTTATAATTTTGATTTATTGATCTTATTGTGTTATTAAAATAAACAAAAGCGAATTTAAAACTAGCTGATTAATGGTGAAAATTTAAAATTTTACTAAAATAAAGAAAAACAGATTATAAATTGCTGTACAGAAATAAAATGTTATGCGAAAAATTTAATATTTATTTTTGAAATGAAATATGAATCCAAATTGATGTTTCATATTTATTACACTCATTATCGTGATTATTAAAACAAATCGACAAATCTATGAATAATAATCTGATTCCAAAGCGTGTTGAAAATAATAATGAATTTCAGACAATATAAGCTTTTATTAATCAACACAATTGACTGTCAATCTAATGACACTTACTAATATTGAATTTCGTTAAAATTATTTTTCCCGTACATTCCTTTTGATCAGCTTAAGTTCTTTTTGAAAACAACATTTCTCGGCTTTCCTGGTAACCCCTTCTCTTTATCTTGAACAAACCATCAAGACATATAAATTAAATTTTTATCTTGTTTATGTTTTTTTCCCTGTATCACATGCACTTATTAATTAAGAATGACATTGTCGTATTTCTATGTTTAATGTTATAGATTTGCTAAGTTTTTCCCAAATTTTCATTTCTTGTTCTCAATCATTTGCTTTTGGAATTCAGAAACGACACACTCTCCGATTTACACATTTCATCCGATTATTTTATTTAATATTCAATTTTTATTATTTAGGAACCTTCAACAAATAAATGCTTTATATTTTAAAATTAACTTAAATATAATTTATAATTTAACTATTTTCTGAAATCCTCATTTAGATTTATATCAAAATTGTGATCTTTTCCAGAAAGTATTGTTTTTCTCATGTCATTTTTAGAATACATTATATCTCGTTATAAACTCAAATCTCACGCTTATAAAAAGTTTGACACTTGGACTGTTAAAAAAGATTTAACTACAAAATGTTAGACATAAAGTGTCATTTGAAAACGTCAATTTTATTACTTTATTACGGATATTGCAATTAGTGAAATTAAATATATATATTGTGTTGATAACAGATTTTTATTTCATTATAATTTTATGACTTTTACTTTTCATGGTTATTTGAATTTCTAGAATTGTTTATATTTTTTAGTAAAAGTTGATGATTTATTTAATTTTTTCCTCAGTTTTTCCACAAAAAATATTGAATAACACATTAACTTGTAAAAATGGCAAATTATAAGTAAAATCCATTGTTTTTTTATTTTCCCTTTTGATATTTTTTGTTTTAATATTTCAATTATTTTCGATCAAAATTTTATTTTCAAATTTAACTAAAATCTTCGGCACCGCCTTTATCAATTGATATTTATTCTAACATAGTAAAATTAACTTTTTTTTATAATCATAACAAAAATAAAGTTTAATTTATCCTAATTATGAAACAAGATTCTTGGCACTAGTTGATATAAAAATCAACAAAATTTATAAACAATAAATAAATGTTATTTGTTCATCAGAATAAGCTAAAAAGTTTCAAATTATATTCAAAATTTATATTCGTTTTGTTTATTTGCTATTAAACATTTCATTTTTATGTCGGATAAGCCGGAGGTCGAAAATGTGAGTGTTGGATAACCGAGGTATTCTAAACTGTTGTAACTCATCAACATATTTTCATTATAAACTCTAGCAATCATAATAATGACAGTTTAGTTTTAGTTAAAGCATATTTATCCATAATCGTATCTAATATTTTGAAAAATTAATAAAAAAAGAATATAAAAAATATGTTAAGACTCTATTATTTTAGCACTAGGTCGCTGGTAGAAATTTGGCTGTCCGTGAATAAAATAAATAAATTTTGTTAAAATTTTTATTACATATTTACTTTTGTAAATACAATGTTTGTTTTGTAAAATTGAGTATGTTTTTTTATTTCCATAAATTAAATATGTAAAAATATTTTTTGAAGCCCCATATATATATATATACATATATAATTCATTAAAAATGTACAATAGTAAGTTTAAGTAAAAATCTTACTTTATATAAATACAAATCTGTTACATCTTCATTATTCTGAGCAAATTTGCCTATTTGTATAAAGTCGTTTATATCCATGACAATTTGCAAATAATTAGTGAGTATAGCAAAACAAAATAACCATTATAGTTTCTGAAAATAATTTCTCATTCATTAGCCAAATAGATGTAACATTATCAAATTGACCATTTAGCTCTGATTAGTAATAAAACTTTTAACCATTTTTATCAATAATTGTTTCATAGAAAATGTGAATGCAATTTTTAAGCAGCATAATATGAAACAATAATTATTTTGACTCAAATTTTATTGATTATATTTTTTCAGTTTTAATGGGGTTTATGTTATTGAATCGGAAAATCTGTAATGTATATTTAATCTTTATTCTTTCCCACTATAGATAATTTTTGTCTTTCATTTAGCTCCCGTGTGCCCAACGCGTCGATCGCGATTGATTGGTCCATCGGCAAGAAATTTTCCCGAGAAAATTTATATTTTTAAAGTTAAAATAAACTTTTAAATAAAAAAATTGCTTACAATAACTAAAATTTTTAAAAGCAAACATTTGAAATTTATTTCATTATTTGAATGCAAATGTAGTTCAAATCATTATAATTTTAAACTATTTCGAATAACGTTCTTTAATTCTTTTCATTTGTTAACGTCGTTAACATTTTGTATTTTACGAAAAAATAAAACGAAATATTTTCAAATTTCCAATAAAGTAGGCTAATAAATTTTTAAATTTTGATTTTTTTAAAATACTGATTTATAAGTTTTTTTTCTGTTGTGCAAATTAGTTGTTTGTTAATAATATATTTTTTAGAATTAATTGTTGTTTTGTGCTAGCAAATTAAATATTTTGAATTTTGCCCATTATAATTATAATAAAAATCAAAGACATACCATTTCAAATCTTATTGGGAAGAAGAATTTTTATTCATTATGTAAAAGATAACTGTACTTGTTTAATATGTAAGTCAACAGTTGCTTTACCAAAAAGAGGTAACCTAAGTATGCATTTTACTACTGTACATGAAAACTTTGACCGTGAAGTGCAAAAATGGAAAAGATCTCTAAATGTGCAACAATCTTTGTTTAAAAAAAGTTGTAGTAAGTCAACAATGGCAACAGCTGCATCTCTTTGTGTTTGTCGAATTTTTATACAGCATAAAAAATCTTTTACACACGGTGATATCTTCAAAGAAGCCTTTTGGCAGCAGCAGATAGCTTATTTCAAAATTTTAATAATAAAATGGAAATTTTTGATGCTATCAAAGATATGCAACTTTCCAGACAAACCGTAACAAGACGTGTTGAAACCATGGCAATTGCGATCACAAGTTAAATGGGATTTTGAAAATTGTTCATGATTTTCACTATAATTTGATGAATCAACTGAGAATTGTGATATGACCCAGCTTAGCATATTTGTACGTTTAGTTTTTGCTGATTCAACAACGATGGAAGAATTTCTTAAAATTCTATATTTGAAAGAAATAACCAGAGGAGAAGACATTTACGATATTTTTAAATCTTTCGTATTATCTGAAAATCTTCCTTTCAGAAACTCGTTTCCATTACTACTGATAATGCTCCTTCTCTGACAGGTTGCGAAAATGAATTTTTAGCTTGTAAAATAGATATTAATTTTCCTAAATTTATTACATATCACTGTATAATTCATCAACAATCATTATGTGGTAAAATATTGAACCTTGATGATGTTATGAATGAAACGATTAAAATAATTAATTCAATTCAGGCAAAAGCACTACAAAAAAGACTGTTTAAATAGACTGTTTTGATAGCATTGGTGCAGAATACGGTGATCTACTTCTCCATAATTCAGTAAGATGGTAAAGTTTTAGGCAGATTTTGCAAATTGGTACCGCATATAAAGGAATTTCTGGACGAAAAAAACGATCCTTGTGCTGATTTACTCCACGCCAAGATTTGGCAGCAAAAATTGGCATTTTTAACTGATCTTACAATAAAATTAAATGAACTAAATCTAGATTTGCAAGAAAAAAACAAAACAATGACCGACATGATTACCTACATAGATACATTTAAAATTAAACTGGAATTATATATATCTCAAATTAATAAAAATGATCTGAAACATTTCTCAAATTTAAAAGACGAAATGAGTTCAAATACAGAAATTTGTGATTATAAATAATTTGATGTATTGCAAAACATATTTGTCCAATTTCAACAAAAATTTGTGGACTCTGAAAAACTTCGTCAAATCACATCGTTTTTATTAACACCAATTTCTAAAATAAATATCGAAAATATAGATGTACTAATCGGAGAAGAATTTAGTATTAACGTAGGGAGCTTGGAAATGGAATTAATTGAACTACAATGCCATATTAGCTTGAAATTGGTTGATCAACTTGAAATATGGAAGTTTATTACGATAGAGCAGCGTTTCCCAAAGTGGGTTCCGCGGAACCCTAGGGTTCCGCGAACTGATAGCAGGGGTTCCGCGAACTTTTTGTAAATATATTTCCAAAAAATCTTTATAAATAATTTTCGATTCCATACGACTCCAATTTAAAATTCTTTTTCGATTCCATTTGATATTGCCTCAAAAACCATATATCCATTCTATTTTATATGTCCCCAATTCCATTTCATTCAGCATCATCAGTACAAAGTATTGTTATAAAACCTAGATCTGGCAACATTTACATTGTGCAAACAATATTTTTATTCCCGTTTTAGATTTTTAAGTCAATAAAAAAAAGGGAAACCACAGTTTTTAATTATATTGTTTTAAAATACGCATTAAAATTACGAATTTAAAATTTCATTTAATAATATTTGATAAAAAGGTAAGTAATTTTTTCAAATTTTGAAAATAATCGTATGAGTATTTTTTGATTATCGATAAATTTTGTGAATATAGTTATCCCAAATTTTGTGATTATGGATCATTGGTTAAAAGAAGGGACTTTGAAAAAGAAAAACAGTTCAATAAGTGCACCTACTGCTGAAAAGACTGCCGAAGATATTTCTGAAGAACAGCAGCCTACCACTTCTACAAAAAGTGATCATTCTCAATTAAAAAGACCAAGAAATGATTCAATCTTGTGTATAAAAAAACGAAAATATGACATCAGTTATTTGTCGTATGGATTTACAAGTATAGGAAATGAAGACACACCCAAAGCGCAGTGTGTCATTTGCAATAAAATATTGTCGAACGCTTCTCTTGCACCAACTAAACTTAAAAGACATCTGGCAACGAATCATCCCGACCATACAAACAAACCATTAGATTTTTTTAAACGAAAACTTGAGGAATTGCAAAATACCAAGTTATCCATGGTGAAAATTGTAAAAACAAACAACCAAAAAGCAAATGAAGCTTCGTACAAAGTAAGCTACCGAATAGCGCTCGCTGGTACTAATATACTAATAATTAGTATATAAGGGTTCCGTCAAAAATTTGAAATCAAAAAGGGTGCCGCGGTGAAAAAACTTTGGGAAACGCTGCGATAGAGAAATATCCGATGCTAAATTTTAGCTCTTCGATAAAGTCCGAAAGATTGAAGATAAACGAAATCGTAAATAACAGGTCAAATGTACAGTAATTAAAATATTTTAATGATGATAACAAAATGATTTTAAGATATAATAAAATAGGAAAAATTTGTAAATTAGAACGTCTTTTTCCAAAATTTGAAAAATAGAACAATTTTTTTAAATAAAGATTTGAGATCCCGTTATAAATTGCATCTAAAATAGAAACATTGGTATTAATATTTCTAGATAGATAGATAGATAGATAGATATGTTTATTCTATATTTATTATCTACTATGTAATGTTTAATTTCAAAAATTTTAAACATGATCATCATGTAATAGGTTTTGTATCATTAACTTTTTTATTATAAATATTTCTTTACACCATGAATGTGTTCCTTTTTCGAATTTATTTTTCCATTTGAATATTCTTACTCGATCTCCAATATAAAAAAATTGATAAAAGGAAGATTCTACTAAGATAATTAAAATTTGAAGATTAAATTCGAAATTGAACAAAAGAATCTAGAAGACGAAATTAAAAAAATAAAGATTAATAATTAATTTGGAACTTATTAATTACCAAACATCAAAAAAGCAAATTGACCTCTGGCTATTCACAGGGATTCATCAATAACCTAAACAATCTAAACGAAATTTGAACATTATTACAGAAACTGAAAAGGATTATTTAATAATCGAAACTTGTTTCAACAATATAATTATTGCTTCGCAGAAAGGGCTTAATTAGTTATTCACTTATCTGATCTATTAATTTATACTACAACCAAGGAATCACTGTTTTATATTTATAATTATAATTATAATAATAATAATAATTAAAATAATTTGTTTTTAAAGTTTTTTTAATTTTTAAAATAATTTTTAAAAATTTTCATATTTAAAGTTTAAATAAAATATACAAAATATTAATTTTTTAAAATTCTAAAATGCTTTAAAAATGTTTAAAATCAAAAGTCAACATCATTGGTTAAAATATATTAAAGAAAGTACAAAATAGCAAGGCATGAGAACCAGATAAAAAAAACAACAGTAAAGCAGCCGAGGAGTAAAAACCGACCAAACAAACAAATGATATCTCATCAAGCTACAAATCAGCATCAACGACAGACAAGAGCTCGTACTAATTAATGAGAAACTGCCAACTAATTGTGCTAATGATATGAATTGGATTCGACTGGAAACATGCGATAAATCTGATTGGGAAATATATCCATCTGAAAGCCACTCGATCCAGACAATAATCCAAAAGAGATGTCCGAACCAAGTGTGAATGGTTAACAGAATCCCAATGAGTACCGGTTGATAAATTCTCATGCCGACATAACCGGTTTGTATATCAACTGTTGAAAGGCTGTGTGAATTTCCCTGTTAGTAAATTATTTATTATTTTTGAAAAATTTGTAGCAAAATATAAATTTTTCTGGCAATTTAAGTTTATAGTAAAAGAAAGCACCAATATATATATATATATATATATATATATATAGCTAATTTATTCATTGATTATAATCAATTTCAAATTTATTATAATCAATGAATAAATTAGTTGTGTGTGATATTAATAGTGATATTTGTTTTTGGGTTTGAATTTTGCATTATAATATTGTTAACCGTGTTTATTTGTAGGTTTTAAGTCTTGCTTAGATGGTAATCAGATATAGGTTATAAATATATATCTCATGGGTGCAATGCCACGTACGTTTAAATGATTACTCACCATTTCTGTTCTCTAGTTATTGATCACTGTCTCCTGTGGGAATTGATTATTATTAGTGAATATAATTTTTTGTTGCACGATGAAAATAAATGTAAAATACTTTGGTCTATGAATGTAAAATATATCATGTAAAATTTTTTTAAAAAAGGATTAATGAATAAATTTGTTTGAAACAAACCTAATTAAATCGATATGGTTTCAATTTCAATTCTACCAGATTATAACAGTAGAATGATATACATTTTATTTAATTTAATGACATTGTTTTTGGATTCTTATAATCAATTAAGTATATAAGTTGATATTATTTTTAACATATTGGCTCAATTTGATTTACAATTCTAGTAATTATTATCAACTAAATTACCGATAAGGACCTCACGAAAGGTTTCAAGCCTCTAGAAATTAATTGATGTAAAAATCCTAAAATCATCATAGCATTTATCTGCATTGAACGTAAAAAGTGCTGCTGCAACGCAATGGAAGTGAATTTCGAATAACCACGTGCGCGTGAATTTAAGTAAAATAGGCGTACGGAGAAACCGTCTAAAGCAATGTGCACGAGTTGGCATGTTATTTTTATTTATGTATATAAGTCGAACGCTATACCAGTTTCAGCTCAATAACAACTCATAATACAAAATAATGAAAATTCAATAAAATTTATGCATCAGCCATTTTAATGATTATTTCACTTTTTTAAAAAAGAAATATTCTATTATTTCTTAAAATGTAAGTCTGTTTAATTTTTTATTACATTTAAAATGTAGAGTTGAAAGTTTTTTTCTGAATTTTCTACTATCTGTTTAGTTTGTGTTAAATTATTTCTTTTACATTCTGACCTTCTATAATAAAAGTTGTTATTCATTCGAACAAATTACATTACCAACAGATAAGTAAGTATGTTTATTTATTTTTTCACATTATTATCGAAGTTATTAATCAGTTGAAATAGGTAATGGAATAATTAGAAATAAAATTTATGACAACAGAATTACTGTGATTGCATAAAAAAAATTTCCTGCATTTATTTGTGTGTGAAAAAAAGAAAAACTGAATTTATATATAATTTTAATAAATCTCATTTTAAAAAAGCACAAATAGCCTGTAATTTTAAATAAACTTTAATTTAAATAAAAATATTAACATTAAAAAATTAAAAATAATACAAAAACTAAAAATGTAATGAAAAATACAATTTTTAACTTATCATCTCATAACATTCGTCTTTCTATGGATAATTATAGAAATATATATATATATATATAATTAATTTTTAAGAATATTCAGGAAATGATTTATTTTATTTTCGGAATTAATTCAATAAATTTATTTGGAAGTAATAAAACACAAATTAATTTCCATAATAAACAATTAAATAAACAATGATTTCATTACATATTTTTCACTATAAATTTCAACAGATTCACAGTCATTATCAGGTAGGAAAGTCAACCAAAATAATATGAATTTAATTTATACTTTTTGAGAAAATTATATTACTTTTTAAATATTTCAATATTTTTTTGTTTTAAAAATTTGCATTCACTTAAAATTTATATTTCACTCAAAATGTAATACTATCAAAATTCTAAATTAATATTAAAAATTTTAAACACAAACAATATAATTTTAACTTACCCCAATTTTACTATTTAAAATATTCAAAACATTTTTAACATTAACCTTTGGATCCAATGACTTTATACTGCTTAATATTTAAAACGGCCACAAAATTAATATTATTATCCCTTCTATCGGCAATGTCCAAGAACTCGAGTATAAAGATGACTGGAAGTCTCCCCAATCAATATATCCAAATACAAGCCTTAAAATTACTTTTTTTAAAAAAATTAAAAAAACCCACATGGTACCTGGCTAATCAAGTTGATTTTCGCATTACCTTGTATTTTAGAAAGTATATCACAGTTGAGTTTCGTGTATTGATTTTTAAAATAAAGAACAAATAAGAGACATCTCATATTTAAACTAATACATAATTAATATGGAATTAAATTCAAATTACAGAAAATAATAAATTTGTAAAGAAATTAACTAAGTTTTTCATAGAAATTTTGTTAGTTTTATTTTAAAAAATTGACAGGAAAAATGTTTTTATCTCCATTATTAAAAAAAGTATTAATTTCACGTTTTTTGTCGAATAGGATAAATATGAATGCCTTAAAAGAAAAATTCTCTTTGTCAATAAGATTTAGTTATATGCCTAATTAATATTAAAATTTTTTTATAGAATCTTGGAATCTTCGGCTTATTCAATGAAAATGAATATTAAAAAAATTATAATTTATTAAATAATATATTTTAAAGAATGATTGATAAAGCAGATTTTAAATAATAATCAAAAAATTTTATAAATAATGGGAAAAATAGAAAATTATATAAAATTTTTCATAATTTAAAAATAAAAATATAAATGTTATGAAAAAAATAATTATATGCCAACCTGTTGGAAAAATGACATCATTCCAATCATGTTAAAGAATAATAATTGTTCAATTACATTTCTATGGCGCAAATTGTACAACCAAATCCTCCGTAGGATTGCGCGCTTACATACGAATCCCGCCAACAAGACAATGTTATGCGGACGACATATCACAATCATCAGCATTAGAAGGACGTTTGACAATTTTACGCTTTTGAATCGACTCATAAATGAAGAAAGAAAATACAAAGAATATTTAAGTTGAAATCTCCGGTAGAGTCGACAGTAGATGAATGCCGCAATTTGTTGAGCAATCATCAAATAACTAATGTAAATCAAGAATTCATAGCTGAAATGGATAAAATATTTAAATCTCAAAAATAATTTTTTTTGATCATTAAAAAATCTTTTAAATCACTGTTCAAATTTTTTGGAGCTTGATAATAGATATTTTTCGGAATAGTAACAGTAAATATTTTGTAAATAGTAGTAAAATAATTATAAATTTTTAAAGTAAAGCAATGGTTCTTAACCTGGGTGAATGAATATTATTTTCGGGGTGCCAGAGAAATTTCTAAATATTCTATGGAAAGTGTCACCTTTTATAAGCTATCGAATGCTATGTCAACTTTTGGTATCTACATTCTCTATCTTTGTCTTTTTTGTGGCACAGAGATGCAAATCACAGATGGTGAACTGGATACGTTCCAAAAAATGTCACCGATTTAATAACACAACTCGACTAAACATATAACATATTTCGTCAGTTTTTCTGTCATCATCAGGTAGGATAAAATAACCATAGATATTATAGATATAATAAACAAATGTTATTAATTTTAAAAATATTTTGAATATTTATTTAAATAACCAATTATTTTTGAATTTAGATTATTTTCAATATTATATTTGAAAATTTATAAAATATTTTATGATTTTCTAATTTTAATATTAACTATCTATATCATTTGAAAATATCAGTCCACATGCCTACAATTTACTAACGAAACTTTTTAAAAACATTCCACCCAAGTGTTCACAGTATTTATACCATTCGCAAATTTCATGTATAAATTATTAAGTTGTAATTTTTCAGATTTCCGTGCACATATTTTTGAAGTAATTTTAAAATGCATTAAATGAAATACAGTAAACCCTCCAACTGCGCGGTTTTTCAATGCGCGATTTCACAATTGCGCGGCGAAACCTTTAATACCAAAATTTCGATCTGCGCGCTAAAAATTTCGTACCTGCGCGGTTTTTTTTAGTCAACTTGAACAGCTTTATATAAATGTAAATATGTATATTAGTCGTTGAATAAAGACTTTTTATTATATTTTTTAATATTTTTGTAATATCTGGAACCTAACCCCATAATTACATATAAAATCGGGTTCACAGTGCGCGGTTTCGGTTTGCGCGTTGTTTTTGTGGAACGTATCTACCGCGCAGTTGGAGGGTTTACTGTATTGAATTTTTTTATTTAATAAATTTATTGAAAGATAAGAATTTAAAAAGAATGCTTTAGTTATTAATTATGATAATAAAATTTAAATTTGTATTGATAATTTTGCGGCTCTACAGTATTTTATGATTTTCGAACATGGCTCTCCAACCTAAACCTTTGAGCACCCCTGTAATATAAGCATACAAATGTGTAAGATGTCCGATACATACACACATAATTATTAGTAGCATGCAGTCTAAATTACGGGACAAATACGAAATACTTGCCGTTCTATCTACATATAGTAATGACAAATGAATGAACAATTTTTAGTTAATTGCATGTAATTTCATTTTGTATGCAGCAACAAGAGGTATCCCATGAATGTTAAGTACAGATTGTTAGCCTTCAACAGCTCAATAGATATTCAGACAGTTATGTGATAAACTATAGATAAGCTATCAAAATTACATCTCATGACACCAATATTGCATGTGCAATAAAAACAAACTATAGAAATTGAAGATTAATGAAAATCAATCTTTGGTGACATAAAAATTGAGAATTACTAATTTTGCAATTTAATAATTTTTCAGTGAATTATTATGTCCAAAATGTTTTTATTAAATTTTCATCGTCAATAGAAAGTTGAATAATTGCATAAAATAATTGGTCAAAGTCAGTTCAGACAAATTAGTGAGTTCGGGTAGACCACAGAATATGAAACGGAAATATTTAACTTTTTAAATTAATAAGAAATTAATTCAAGGATAATTTTTGCTAAAAGAAATGTGTAGATGATTTAAATTCCTAAATAGGACTCAGTAATTGTCCTATACAAGATAATGCCTGCAAATTATATCCAAGGAGAATTGAGGAATTAAATTCTTCAAAACAGCAAACAAAACTATCCTATCTATTTTTATGATACTATTTTGATGAAATTAAGAAAATATGTCCATCCGGATGGGAAAAAGTAATGTCTCGACTTTGGGAAAATTTATTTACGGGATTTAATAACGTTATATAAATTTGTTTATTTTTCTGCTGTGCATTTTGTCTTATTGCTTTTCTTCACCCTGCAGATTACTGTAGCTTCTGTAGAGATAAAATAAGTAAATTAAAAAGTAATAATTGTCATAAAAGAAATTCAATTACACAATCACAACTAAGCTCTTCTAGTAATAGAAAATGAGGCTTAAAAATATTACAGATCGCATTGTCAAATTTTCCTATGGAAAAGATAAAAAGAAACTATAGTTTATATTAAATATAAAATTTAATATCTTCTTGGTTTAAAAAATTAGCTTTATTTTTTTTATTTGTTATACAAACATTCTTTAAATCTATTTAGTTTTGCTAAAAATCATTTCATAGTGTATTTCAATAATTCGAGATGGCCAAATTTTCTAGATCAGTATATATACATATATTTTAAACCGTTTCACTCCCGAAATGTTATATTATATTACCAATATTGATTACAGGAGGAATTGCTGAAAAAATATCATCCATCTGTTTCCAGTTTAAAAGGGATATATAATTCGGGTAGTATTTTATAGAGGGATAATCTGTATCAACAGTACATTATAAATAATTGGCAAATTTGAAAAAAAATCATATTAGTAATGGAATAAGAAAGATAAAAGGAAATGTAGTGAAAACTTTAAAACAAGATTATTGAAGAACTGCACAATTCTCTCAAAATCTATTGAAATATTTGCGTCGTTAATAAAGCAAAAAACGATAACTTGTACGAACTAGTTAACAAGAATGCGGTGTAAGATAAGGAGTAATCGACGTGATAGTACAGAAAATCTGGGGAATATTTATCTGCTATTGGGTTGTATTGCCACAATGGGAATAAAAGGTTTTAAAAAATTTTAATATTATTTTTTTATTGAAACTGTATAACAAATCTGAAATATTGGGTATTTTATCTTCTCGTGGGTTGTATTTCCAATTTTGCCGGTCATATGATTTTAAATGATGTAGAATAAATAAGAGAACTATTAATAAGTTTGAAAAAATGAGTCCAACATAAATAAACAGGATTCTTTAAATACGCCTGTGTTTTAAAAAAATTGAAAGACAAAAGTGAGATAATCGGCATTACTAGGTGAAATGTCACTGAGGTCTTGGGCATCTTGATTACAGCAGAAACATGATTAATATTACATCACAAGTCGAATAGGTTTATCAGCTTTATACCAAGTAAGATTAAATATAATATAAAAAATTTCATCAACAGAATAAATAAATGAAATTGAAAATGTTTTTAAAATGTGATATTGCCGACATGTTGATGAAATTGTAAGTGTGTTTACTATTTTGCAGACAGAATAAACTCATTATTTGTAATTACAAGAGAAATAATTATAAAATTTTGATATTTTTTGAAAAGGTAAATAAATGAAATAATTTATAAATATAATATTAAATCAACAAAAATATTTCTAATAAAGAAATGATTAATTAAAAATATTAATTAACTTTTTTTCATCACTATTTATTTTAGGCATGAAATTTTGGTACTGTATTTTTCAACACCTTAAAAGTCAGTCTTAAAAATTCAGCTTAAATATAAACAAAATTATATCACGACTGAAACCTTGAGAGTTGAATTTTAACTATGTCTATATATATTAAAAATTAAAAATCATTTCTCAATAATCTAATTGAAAAATTTAATATTATTAAAATAAATTATTAAAAATTCTTTAAAAAAGAACTTACATTTCAGCATGGTACTTATACAATCCGACGAAACGATATGTGAAATTAACGATTAAAAATGAGAAAATAACAAAATTCGTTCCGGAAGATGTGCCAGACAAACAGAAAAAAATCAAAAATATTGAAATGAGCAGCAATATCATTAAATAATTCACATTTTCGGGCCTGAAATAGAAAATGGCTTAAATTCCCTTCAGTACAACTTTACCTATTCAACCAATCTCCTAAATCTGGTAAATAAGCCCATTTGTCACCGGTTTGATTTACCGTTCGAAGAAATCTATCCAATATGGGAACAGAGATATAAATCATACATTCAGTAAACATCGAAAATGAGTTATAAATTGACACTTTTTTAGTTGAATATAATGTAAGGTAAAGAAAAAAAGAAGTCGACATAAAATACCAAAATTGGTGTTCTTCTTCAATGAAACTACTGGAAAACTGACTGATAAAATGCAAGACTGGTATAATTAAAAATCGGTTTTTAACCTTGTCTGCTATCTAGAATTAATACTATTTTTAAGAAAATATATTGTTTATACATAAATATTTAAAATAAATAATCTCATTCGATTAGAACCAGAGTCCCAGAATGTAATTTTCCAGAAAAGTTATTTATTTAATTTTTGATAGAGAAACATGATTGATATTTGATAGGAAATTTTAACGGGTTATGTAATAACGTGAAGTCTGAATTTAATTATTTATTTTCAATTATTAGTTGCATAACTAGTAAAAATGATATATTAAAGGTGCAAATTGCATCCCACTGATAAAATAAAGGAACAGAGCGAAATTGTATTTGATTCGAGTTGTTATGTCATTTGAATAATGTTATTTAAAAGCTAATACGTAAATTAAATTCTCGTCAGAAATATTGTGTGAAAAAATGGGACAAATCAAATTTTATCTGGGGTATGCATTTCTGATATTTGGGATTCTTTAAAAATCTGTTGGGTCATTATTTAGAAAGTAAGTAAATCGCTGACTCCTTGTGTACCCTTTTATAAATCAAGTAACCAAAACTTAACACAGAATGTTCATTTATTTGCAACACAACTCGCTACTTGTTATATGAATTGTACTTTTCTTTCAGAAATTTTTAACCCAGCGAGATATTGTTTCGCTTGGAACGTTAAGTTGATTTACATTTAATTCTTCAAATAATTCTTTTCGTGCACTCCTCGACAAAATAGCAGTTCCCCTCATTTCCAGCTCTTTCTTATACTGTTTTCCCGTAAAACCTTTGAATTGTTATTTAACAATTAATCACATATTTCGGGTATTATTGTCTTCAAATACTCGATTTGTTTGGTCGGGTCTTGGGGTAATTTATCTTAAACCAAATTAATTGTTCCATTTACTTTCAGGGGTGTTCGAACAGCTCGGCTATCTACACGTCTCGAGTTTTCCACACTGCTCCGGTTTCCTATTGGTCGGTCTTTCCATTAGCTTGGTTTTTACCATTAGGACATTAATTAATTTTAATTACATTACTTTTAGCTTAAAACTTTCCATGGGTATCCTTAACTAAAATTTTATTATTGTATGTGAGTTCGTCTCTTGATTTGGCTTTCAATCAGACCCGCTTCTCGTGATAAACATTAATTTTTAAATTTTATAAATTTTCAGAAAAGATAAGCCCTTGATGAAAAAGTACATATTCAATTTCAATTGTATAATAATCCTTATCGAGGGCTTTTTTACTTGTTTGAAATTTTAATTTATGCCACTACCAAGGAATAACCGTTTTAAAAAATTCATTACTAAATAACTTAAAATTATTAGTAAAATGTATTATTGTTTTTTTTGAGAATTTTTAAAAATATTTTTTAGAATTTCCGAAGGATTTAATCATCATAATATATTTATTCGTGAAAGGTAACAATTTTGGTTATAAGTTCTAAATGCGTTTCTAATTGTTCGAAATTTATGTCATTTTTCTTATTTGAAGTCAGCAAATTTTGGTACAAATTCGACCAAAAAACATAAATTAACTAAAAAATTACGTATTTGTTTGTATGAAATATTTAATGAGAAAACATAAAAGATTTCTTCAAAAAACATCCGTAATCCCTTTTTTATATTTAAATAGAAGTCCTAACATATTGTCAGGGAACATTATTTATTGTCCAATTGCTAGTATTTTAGTTATATAAATTTGTGTATTAATTTATTTTTGCTATCCTATGAAATCTTTCTATATTGTAGGTCCTTAATTATTGTCAATGGATCTTATTGTTGGTTACTTTTTTTATATTATTGATATTATTGATTGCTATTAATACACTTTCTTATTGATATTTCTTAGTTTTATTCGGTGCAGATTTAATATTGTTATATTATAGGAACCTTAATTACTGTCTAATTAAGCCTTAATAAATAATAATTAGTAAAAGTTAAACTGCTACAACATTCCATAAATTATAAATCTGTTTTTACTTATTTTAACAAATTACCATGGTTATTTAATACTCGTTAATTATAACATAATCAAGAAAAAATATTATTTCATCACTGGCACTAAACAAATTATTTATCTAAAAAAATAATGATAACTGAAAAAAATGATAAAATAGTCAAGTACTCTTATATTGAAAAATTTCCCCTGTGAAATATGATTAGCAGTTCCGGCAAACGACAATTATAACAAATACAAGATAATGAGCCGTCAATTATGATGGTAAATATTGTATTATCATATATTATGAAATTTGTTATTTGGAAGATTGTCAACAAAAATTACTGTGGCAAATTAAGGAGACTTATAAATTTTGAGTCCACTAGAGCGGGAAATAGAACAAAGTTTAGAAAAGTCTGATGATATAATCAAATATATTTATTACTGAAATCCTAGAAATTAAAATTATTTGGATAATTTTCCTTCAAAATTTTACAATAAATATTATAGTAGCATAAATGATTATTTGTATATTTTGAGTATTTTGAACTGAATTTGTGAAGAAATAAAAATGGCGTAGATTCCACATTACGGTATTTATGTGCCATACAAGGATTATTTGAAGTATAAGTGTTATTCCCTAATAGCACAACGGTTTGCAGCCTCAAAATCCAATAGCAATGTGCCCTTTGAGAAGTTAGAAGTAATTTTTTATAGAGCATTTTATAGCTTTCATCTATTACGCTAATGTTTGCGCTCGTATCTAACAAGCAACAAAGGTCATTGTTATTAATAAATATTGTTACACCAGGCCATTTAATCTATCGTATTTAATAATATCATTCATTACATTTACATTATTACAGGGTTTTGCATTATTATAAAATTATAAATCATTATTAAAGTATTATAAATTCATTAAAGTATTATTTATTAAAAAGATGACTGAGCAAAGAAGTCTCGAAGTGTAATAACGAAAGAAACTATCAACAGCTTCATCCGTTTTGTTGAAATGGAAAACAAGGAAATTGCCAACACTTTAGGAATATCATTAAGTTCCGTTGGTAATTTACTTAGGTGATGGAGGAGTGGCGAGTTTGATGATATGAATAAGGTCAAAACAAGCGGTCAAAAAGAGAGAAATATAGGACGTAAAACTCTGTAGCTCGCCTTATAATTGCAAACTCCCTAAGTCCAAACTGTAGCTTAACCCTCAAAATTTATTTCCGATGTCATTATCCACAATTTCGAGAACTATTAAAAAGATGGAATATTCGAGGAAAAAAAAATTAGTTAAAGTGCCAGTTGAAAGAAACTACCCAAGAGTTATAAATGAAAGAGAAGTTTATTGTTGAGAGCTTTCGAACATAAATGACGACTAGATGCTATTTTTAGAAGAAATGGGAATCAATTTAGATACCAGTAAAACACAAAAGCCTCTAGGCCTACAGTTCCAACTAATAAGGAAAGAAATATAAATGTAATTTGCGCAATATCAATTAACGGTATTATTGGCCATGAATCAATTATTAGTTCTTATAATACAGAATTGTTATCCCTAATCTTAGGAACAGTAATATGGTTTTGGTTATAGACAATACGCGATTTAACCATTCTAGGGTTATTTCTTAGCTTCTACAAATAAATAGCATTGGACTTCGATTTATCCCACCATACTCACACCAGCTTAACCCAATTGAAGAATTCTTTTCAATGGTCAAAAGTCGATATACATCCTCTGATATTTCTATAACTTCTTTAATTACAAGCTAAAGAAAAAATTGATGTTCTTAATAACAAAGTTTGCCAGTGCAACTATTATAACTACATTTTTTATCACAGTTCCCTTACTGTGTCTTAGACACAAATATCGATGTTACAAAGGCAGAAAAGAAAAATGACCTCACATCAAGAGATTGAAAATATAAAGTTTGCTGATTTATCTCGGGCACTAAATTTGTGTATTCCTGATAAAATGTTAAATGATGGTTTTCATAAATAACGAAAGTTTAAATTTAATTCAAAGTTACTTAAGCAACGAAATTTGGATATTTTAAAGGTTTACAGAGCATGATTAAAGTTGTAAAACATACTAAATATTCGACCTTGTTTATTTGACATTATCCTTTAATTTACCTATTTTATTTGTATGTGAACTATTTAACTGTTTACTCATACATAAATGAAAATTTGAAATTTTAAGTACCTTATTTAACATTAAGTAGACCTTAACCTTAGCCTTAAACTTAAATATAAATAAAAAACTTCATTTTTGACCTACATAATTTTATACGTTAACTACTAAATTTTTACTTGAACTGACTCATAATTGTCCATGATATCTGAACTTAACCTACTTTGTTGTTTGCAATGGTGACCTACTTATTTGATGAACATAAGAAATTTGACCAGTCTTTTCTTGAACATAAATTGTTATATTTGACTTACTTGATTTATAATATATCCTTCAATTGAGATACTTCATTTTATGACAAATAATTTGATTCTTGACTCACATAATTTTAATTGACCCATAATCGTATTTATTGACCTATTTTTTGGTTTCAATAGTGACATATTTATTGAACTTAAATAATAAATTTAAGCTACATTAGATTGACATTGACCTTAGCTTGAACTTAATTATAAATTAAATATTTTATACGTTACCTATTTAATTTTACCTTCACCTAACCCATAATCGTATTTGTTAATAAACCTTATTTCTCGGTTGCGATGTTGACCTACATAAACAACTGATATAATTTTCTGTGTGGCTTAGGCTATATCTAAAAACTACAATTTTTGATAAAAACTAGGTTTTATCTTGCAAAATTTCACCTTGGTATGTAATTTTAGAAACAGAAACCATAATTTATGATTCATTTTGAATTCGTAATAAATATTTATAAATTCAATAAAAAATTTGATTTAATAACCAATTATTATTAAACATTAAATATGCATTATTAGCTACTGAATAATTATGAGTAAAATAATTTATGAAATAACCAATTATTATTAAACATTAAATATGCATTATTAGCTACTGAATAATTATAAGTAAAATAATTCATGAAATAACCAATTATTATTAAACATTAAATATGCATTATTAGCTACTGAATAATTAAGAGTAAAATAATTCATTAAATAACCAATTATTATTAAACATTAAATATGCATTATTAGCTACTGAATAATTATAAGAAAATAATTCATGAAATAACCAATTATTATTAAACATTAAATATGCATTATTAGCTACTGAATAATTATAAGTAAAATAATTCTATGAAATAATCATTTAGAATAGTATAAAACAAAATCAACCTGACAAAACAGCTCCATGAATTCCTTGGCAGCATTATCCAATCGATTGAGTTGCAGCAAAATATGTACAAAAATAACAAATATAATAAAAATCTTCAGAAAATAGAACAACTGATATTCACAACGATTTTGCGAGAAAGTCGCGGTGATTACAGATAAGCCTATAAAATGAATAAAAGCCCTCAAGCAATAAGGAAATGTTCCATTGGAAATTGGGAAACCATCGAAAAGAAGCCCGACAAAACTAATGAAAAGTAACAGAACTCCCAATTCCATAAAGAGTGTGTTGAATTGGAAAGAGTTGGCAAGTTTTAATTGCTGGATTCGCCTGAGTAATTCAATGAGATTTTCGTGTTGAATTTTCAAAGATTCGGTGCAATTTCCTGGTTTAATCGATTTTTCACATATCTCATGCAATGATTCGATTTTATTGCGAATCGTTTCGAATTCCGAGGAAAATGATTGGAGGTTTTCTAGGTCAAGATTGATAAGATGAAAAAAGTTGCTAAACAGAGCTCGAGATCGATCGATTGGTCTGTCAATCAATTGCAGTAATTGATAAGGGATAACCCCCCTACTGTTGCTAGGAATTGGGACACCGGTTAATATCGCAATAATGGTTGACAGGTCGCTTTGATCTATTGTTGGAGGAGATCGATAATCGAATTTCTTTAAATTTAATTTATTGCTGATAAAAAACGCCGAAGTTGTCAGTTCATTAACAGTTGCGCCACCGTGTCCACCGAGATCACTCATTCCGTGATCTCCAGTGACAATAATCAGGCTGGAATTAGAAAAACTGGAATGTAAAATCTCTTTTAAAATTCGATTTATTGCTTGGGATAGTTCTGTGAGTTTCGGTGGAATTAATTCACTAAATGGCCCTTCAACATGCCCAATGTGATCCAAACCAAGATAATGCATTATCGTCATGTCCCATTCACTTAAATTGTTCATCATATAAGCAATATTTCTCGTAACATTATTATCGACTTCATAGTAATCTTTAACGAAAAACGAATTTGTCAAATCAACTTTTTGAAAACGATTTGGAAATAATTTATTCCAAGTATCATCTCCAAAAAAGTTTAATCGAAACTTTCGATGTTCAATTAAAATGTCTATAATGTTATCATTTGTGATTTCGGTTGATTTGAGATTCAAGATAAGATCAAAAAAATTACTAATGTCTCCGGTAGTGATAGTTTTTATTCTTGGCATTGTCACACTTGGAGTTTGCAATTTAACTTTATATCTAAGTGAAATGTTCGAATACACTCCAGTATTTAAATCATTAAAGCTACTATATTTTTCAGTCATGTCAAATCGCAATGCATCGATTACAATTAGAATTACCTTATCAACAGATGATTTTTGAAAATACTGACCTAAATTAAAATAAATAAAACAATTTTTCTCAATAAATCTACTAGTGTTTTTGAATGTTTGAGAGGTAGAAAATTGTATAAATCCAAAGATAAAAAGAATAATTCCAAAGAATGGCAATATTAATTTAATAAAATATTTATATGACATAAAGTAAATTAAATAACTCTTATTTTAAAGTTATTAAATAAAATAATATCAAGACAATTATGAACTTTTAAATATATTAATAAAAATTTAATTTGAAAATTAACTAACTTTGCTAATTAAATAAACAAAATCAAGATATTTTAGTTGAGTTTCATATTGTTAAAAAATGTATAATCATAAAAATGAAATTTTAATATTACGGTTAGGTGAAATGGTAAGTTTTCAATTATAAACAATTTTAAAAAATTATTGTTTTTTTTAATGTTATGAAAATATGACAATTATTTACTAAATAAAACTATCAGTGAATTTTTATGAGGAATATCATAATCGCAATTAAATCTGTTATTGAATGATAATTAATAAAAATTAAAATACCACAAATGTAATAAAATTCATCTCAAGAACGCAAATAAAAAATATTGAACATAAATGAGATTACGTGACAAAAACATAAATTCGTGGGTTTCAGAGTTCTGAATATTGATTTACGTTGTAGCTACCGGAAACCACATGCAAAATAGTGTTTTAACCACTCAGCGGCTATGTTAGAGTAGGTATTCAAGTAAGCTAATTTCTCTCACTGAAGTTGTCATTAAATGGTGCCGCAATTTCGTTAAACCGCAGTTTGCTAGTTTTGTCAATCCGATTTTATTGGTGTGTTGGGTACTAATAGGAGAAAATATAAATTAATGCAAAAAATGAACCAGATTATAAAAGCCCTTAAGAATTGTTTAAATGCATCACTAACATAGCACTAAAACCTAGCACCAAGATAACTCAAATCCAATACATAATAATAATTAAACAGGATAAAATTCTAGAAAAACGCAAAATAAATATAAAATAAATATAAAATAAAATGTGTTGGGCCAGAACGTAAACGGCCTTCAAAAATGTTTAAATGGATCAGAAACACACATGCAAAAATAACATGCAATTTAAATAAACCTAAAAACACCAAGTAAACCATATAAAATCTGAGAAATAAAAGAATTAAATATAAAATAATAAACATAAAAATAAATTAAAATATTAACAAAAAGCACCAAGATCCGCACGATATCTACACAAATACAACAAGAAAACACAACAAATTCGACGAAATTGAAAAAATCAATTAAAGTTCATTAAAGTGAAATTTAAATCGAAAATTTGAATTAGCAATAATTCAATAAAAAATCTAAATAAAAAATTATAAAAATAAATCGAAAAATAATAAAAATAAATAATAGAATTTGCTAGAAAAGAACAAGGTCGAATTTTGTTTTACTACATCAAATTGCACACACCAAAAAATTAGGTATATATACTGATCCATTTTCACATTTAACTTAACCATTTTTGAAAACTTAACCATATTTTCAAATCTTGAAAACCACTTTGAGAATTGTTTTAACTATTTTTGGAAATCTTAATTGTTTGAAGCTATTTCGAATTTACAGTTATTATCTAGGTGAGAAATAATTTGGTTGGAACCCTCTTTCCACGTCACGTCCATAGCATCTCTATAGAGCTCTGCTTGGCGGCGACGTGGGGAGAGAGGTATTTATGTTGTTTTATGTTCTATTTTATGATATGATGTTTTTTCAATTTATGGAATGGTTAAAAATGGGTAATTAGTTTGCTTTATAATTAATAAATATTATTAATATATATAACTTGTTTTATATGTCTTTATAAATTTTAAATGTCGAAATTTTTCCGGCCCACAGCCGACACATCACGCAAGATAGTAAAATCAACATAGTGCAGATGCATGTAAGAGCGTGGAAAATCGCCAATGATATGCACCCGTGAAGACTCAGCGTGCGCAACGCAGCGGTCGTAACGTCAATATTTATCCCTATAGCTGAAAAGAGAAATAAGGGAGAAGTCTCTGGCTGCTTCCTCGTTTCTCAATTCTGTAAAATCGACCTAAAATCATATTACATACGGCTTAAAATCACCACACCGAGTAGTCCAGTGGGCACTCAATAAATATAATATGAACACAAAATGCGCCTAAGGTCTATTAAAGGGAAAGGGTACGGGGATAAAACAAATTAAAATCGTTGATATAACTAATTGAAACCTATCATGTGTAATAAACTAATCAATGGTATATTAAATTAAATGGAAAAATTATTTAATAAATAATTTATTGACTCGATTAGATTAAATGATTGATTAATA
This sequence comes from Schmidtea mediterranea, assembly GCA_022537955.1. NCBI lineage: Eukaryota > Metazoa > Platyhelminthes > Tricladida > Dugesiidae > Schmidtea > Schmidtea mediterranea. The sequence continues at coordinate 103,350,147 of CM039679.1, forward strand.
ACTTCTAAATCAAACTGAAATTCGTTTCACGTTTGGGAAAAACTAAAAGAATTTTGCGTAAATATACACTTTATGGTTAAATAATTGAAACAATTAAGGTTAACGTAGTTATAGATTAAAAACAAAATTTTCATATATTAGTTTATTGGTTAATTAGTTCCTTGATTAATAAAAATACGTTAATTGAATTAAAAATCGATGCCGATCAACCAAGTCATACAGTAATTAAAGTTAGACGATTCGAATAAAAGTAAAATAGTTCCCTTAGTAAAGATCAAACTAGATTCATGAAGTTACTAGTATGATGTCAATGTTAAAATAGTTTCGTAGGATTAAAATCAAGGTAGAATAAATTAGCAATGATGTTAATATTAAGGTAGATTCACGGAATTAAAATAAAGGTTGAATAAGTGATTTGAAGCAATGATATTAATATAGTTTTATAGAATTGAAGTAAAGATTGAATGAATTAGCGTAATAAAAGATAGGCGAAAAACGGAGTAACGAAACCGAACTGAGTTAATTCAATCATTCCCAAACCCAAACCGAAATGATTTATAAGTTTGTGATAAGGTTTTATAAAAATTAAAATAAGTTTAGGGATGAAAAACAAAATATGTGAATTATTGCTTAAATTAAATTAATATCATTATAAAAAAATCAACGTTTCAAAAATGAGAAAAACTTTTATTTTAAAAAACATACAAAATCGTTACTCACATAATAATCGAAAGCATAAAAATCCATAAGAGAAAATATTCCACTAGCATAAATTCCATCAAGGTTTCGCACGAAATGTAATGGTTCCCTTAACAAATGGCGTTAAGATATTCAAATTAATTTGCAGAATAACTTACCCGAATAGATTTTCGACGAATTCGCCAATCGATAATTCTAAAATGAGATATTGTAAATCACCGGATGCAACTATATAATCTTAATTCCTTTCAACCGTTCAAATCGCGATATCCACCGGAAGTTACATCACACGTACGTCGACGAATCGACCTCCGCTCTCACCTTCCGACGATCATTCGATTATAACATTTGGTAAACAAAATTGACGTTGATATTGGATTTAGCAAATCCATGAATTTATATCATAGGATGTGACGATAAAAGTTGCTAGGTTTAATGATTAAATGTTATATTGGAAAATCTAAAAATGAAAATTTAAGTAAACGAATAAAATAGAATACAGGTACCAAATCTTTAAAACCCCTACTTACATTCGACGCTACCCCCATCGATATAGCCGCTACCCTTAAAAATCAACTCGACAATTTCTTGATAACATCTTGCTTAATTGAATAGAATGAGTTGATCAATAGACTCACCACATGTGAACGTAGTAAATGTGATTTCACCAACATGGTTCGCCCGTTTTGAAAGCAGTCCAATCAGATAGAAAGCCACTAGAACTCAACAAGATTAAATCAGATGACCCACTCGACAGTGACTTAAGCCCTATTTGTTTAACGATTTAACATGATAAAGTTAATAGAGATAATAATAGAGCGTTTTAGATATGCCACGCGAACAAAACACTAGACGAAGTGTAGGAAAGCAGAGTCAGTCAACAACTCAATCGACCACGATGTCAGCAGATCCGATACCTCGATCCTGGCAGTATCCGACTGCTTGGAGGGTGTTAGATGTAGAGAAGGAACCCTGCGATATCCCAGAAAGACAATATCCAGCAGCAGAAACCTACACCAATGCACAGAACCTCCTCACCCAGTGGGAAAGGGTGCAGGAGCGAGTAGATCTGCAGGTGGTTAAGGCGAGGATGTACCTTGCAAACGTGGTAGAAGACATCCTCGCCGGGCGGATCGCCATCGCCTATCCACCTCGCCCAGTCCGAGATACCCGAAGACCCTACACAGTGGAGGCTCTCAGACGAAGCCTGAAGCGATACTGTCCCGAGGAATGACTCAATAATGACAATTTATGTAGTGGATGAATTAAAATATTAGCAATTTGTGTGTTCTTTTTTGTGTAAATAGAATTATTTGCAATTTTGTTTAAATGAAATAGATGACTCTTTAACTTGAGCAATAAGAAATAAAATAATCTGTTTAATTACAGCGATGTCTTCCTTACGAATCTTGCAAACGGAACTGGACCACGCGAGACAAGCCAACACGGAATTACTCGCCCAGATTATCCAATTAACGCGAGAAATGCAACATATGAAAGCGACATGGACGGATCCCGCAAAGATAAAAGCAATCTACCATCGACTCACAGCGGCCCAGAAAGGCTGGGAAGAAGAACGGCAACTCAACCAGAGTCTGCGCACGCAGATTCGGGGACTCGAAGTCGCCCTAGCGGTATGCCGGGAAGGTGAAGCGGTAACTTACCCGCTCATCTTCGCCCCAACCCAACTGCCACAGACAACCACCAAGCCAGCAGAACAGTCCATCACTACAACCAACAACCGTCGACCGGGACGTAAGGAACGTGCCCGACGTCGTGCAGCCCAACTCCAAAACATCAAGCAGTAAATGATAGTGTGTTTAGATCGAATAGAATAGTTTTAAACTTAGTTGAATTGTTATTTTAATACAACCGTATGCCAACATCGCCAATTCGTTCCACAGTCAATTAAGAACTAATCCTGAATAGTTACGAGGGACAGAGCAAAGCGAGCACAGGTCTTCTATCGACAGCTCGTGAACCCGAGGGTTGTCCGAGCAACTATAGTACTAGCACATGGTACTCAATTTTTGTGGGCAATCCCCCACTTGAACACATTACCAACGTTGCTTAGCAACGGGTGCCAAGTGGCGATCAGTATCATTTTGTATGGCGTTACTAGGGTCGCCAGGAGGATAAGCAAGATCGGAAACCCTGTAACCCACCATACAAATTTGGGGGCTCAGCCGGGATTGAATGATTGTTTTGCGAAAAACCAAAGGAAATATAGACATATGTTTAAGGTTCAAATTGAAAATGTCGAGACGACATTTTACCAAACCCCGGAGAGATGAAATATGTGGAACTTAAAAGTGTAAAGAGCGATTGTAAAGATCGATGAGAAAGTGTAAAGATCGAGGAGAAAATTGAAACAGCAATAAAAAACGATCAACCTGACTGCTAGGTACAAATTTGAGGGCTCATAAAAGGACTGTTTTCACAAAGAACACAAGGAAATAGAAGCAAATGTTTAAAGTTTAAACAGAGATGGTGGGACGATATGTTGCAAACCCCAGAGAGATGAGAACGCCATGAAACAAAAAACCCAGAGAACAACTGATGAAAAACGAACAACCCGACTACAAGATAACGACATAAACAATGAAAAACAACCACGCTGACTACAATAAAACAACCAACCCATTAATACAACGATTGTTTTGCAAAACCCCAAGGAACCAAACGGACATTAAAGTTACATGGACAGCAACGCCAAAGCATTCAACATCCATCAATACTTGACGACACAACACCCTTGTAAGATACCAACAACACGACAAGACGCATAAGCAAACAACATATAATTAAAAGGGCAAAATTCGGGATAAAATGAAACGGGGTAAGTAAGGGGAGCAATGATAAACAAGAGAAAGCAACGGAACCAAATAGAGGAAACCAACGGTAATAGAAATAAAGCACAACAGGTGATGAGTAAAATGGTAGTTGATAAAATGAATCAAAATATATTAAAGAGGTGAATGAACTTAGTTAATTAGTATTTAGATAAATTTAAAGGGTAATTTAATAGTTATAGAAAAAAACTAAAGAGGATTCTAAACATCGAAAATGACAATCTTGAGGAACTAATTAATAAACAAAAGTTAATTAAAAGAGCTAAAGAGGATATATCAACGATTCCCAACCAGTATTCCGACGAACATTGCATATTAATAAAATTGAACGATATTGATAAAGATGTAACAACTGAAAGAATATACGAAATTCTGTCCATGAGATTGGAAATAACTAAATTTGGGAAAAGCTGGCACAAGTTAATGGAAAAAGTCAAAAATATTGAAGACGAGATTGCAACAACAATGAAAGAGCAAACCAAGGCTTATTCGGAATGTTATGCGTGCAAAGCAGAGGAAGCACGAGTAATGGTGATACCTTGCGGACACCTGAGTTATTGTTATGGATGCGCACAAGAGTCGCACTGTATGTTATGCCAGCGAAAGATAAAGGAAAGACTAACGGTTTACTTTCCATGAATTGTTATGATGAAATGAAATAAATGTGTATTACGCAGTACTTGAATTATTATTAGATGATAAGACGAATATAAAAGAAATATGCAATGTTTGTAAATAATAAAACCACCCGACAACGATAAATAAAGGTAATAGACCAAATACATGAAAGCCGAATTAAGGAAATAATTAAAACACATGCACAGAGACACAAAATATTGGACGGAAAAATTTCGACAACCGAGTTTTCCTAGTGTATAATTCTTTTTGTTTTATTGATATTATTGTTTTATTGATATTATATTGAGATAGGACGAAGAAAAATGGTTAACCTGAGCTATCTAACGATAGTACGCTCACCCAAGGGAAACCCTGATCAACCCTACTGAGAAAGGAACTGGTAGGCCAAGTCGCGTATGTCAGCAAGTAACCGGCGAGAGATTGATCACCTCTTTTGGGGAGCTTGCTGATGCGATTACCACAAATTTTGAAGGGGGGAGTGAAGAGATAGACCGAGAGGTGAGAGAAAGAGTGCGCACGGAACAGAATTAATAGTTTTGATTAAAGGTACCTAGAGATGACTTCTTTTTTCCCTAGCTGGTGGTGAGGCACCAGAGGACAGCTACGGACTGTCGTGCTCAGGTTGTTATCAGCCAAGGGACTGATGGCGCTGAGCCGTTCGATACAAAAACCCGGATCACACACCGAGTATCGAACGATTCTTTTTTCCGCTGGGAGGAACTCGATACAACAACCCGGATCCCACACCGAGTATCGGGGCCAAACGGTAGGTGAGATGTGAACTAACCGGTAAATGGTTCATACTCAAAATGTCCTACTAAAGCCAGATGAGAGCGGCTGAATGGAGCCGAGAAATCTGATGGAAGGAGCGGGCAGAGATTTGATAGTTTATTTTCCGCTCCCACTTTTAATCGCTTCCTTTTCTTTTCACTATTCGGGAAATCAAGTAAACCGCTTTTGGAACTTGATTGAACGTCTAGGCATTTCCATACTTTTATATTCTTCGAGGTACACAACCCGGATCCCACACCGAGTACCGAGGGAATGTTTTTTTATTGCCCAGCGAGGAGTTTGGTACAATAACCCGGATCCCACACCGAGTACCAAATATCCGAATGGCGGTGAGTAAAGCGTAACCGGAAGAATGCGCGGCCAAAAGACGCCATGGCTTGAGAGTCAGTGTGAGGCCTCAAACATACCCAAAAGTCACTGATGAGCTCAAGTCCGGTGAAACAATGAGAAATAATAAGATGAATTAGATTAAAACGAATATGAGTAAAGATGAAATTGATAGATATGATATTAGAGGCCATAGAGTGCCGGATGATTATGATCAGATACTAGAGGCCATAGAGTGCCGGATGATTATGATTAGATATTAGAGGCCATAGAGTGCCGGATGATTATGATCAGATACTAGAGGCCATAGAGTGCCGGATGATTATGATCAGATACTAGAGGCCATAGAGTGCCGGATGATTATGATTAGATATTAGAGGCCATAGAGTGCCGGATGATTATGATCAGATACTAGAGGCCATAGAGTGCCGGATAATTAGGATTAGATATTAGAGGCCATAGAGTGCCGGATAATTAGGATTAGATATTAGAGGCCATAGAGTGCCGGATGATTATGATTAGACATTAGAGGCCACAGAGTGCCAGATAAGATATAATATGAGTAAGGATGAAATATGATTATGAATAGATATTAAGGTCACAGATGACCAGTAAAAGAGTTAAAGCCGAAGGCCGAAGAGCCAACGGAAATTATAGAGGGCATAGAGCGCCAGCGATTGAGGATTAAGTAAATGAATTTTTTGGGGGACATAGGAAAAATAATTAATAGAATGAATGAGAGTATGAATATGATGGTTTTATAGTATTGATATTATGATATAGATAATTGATACGACTATATAGATAATTGATAAGACTATATAGATAATTGATACGAGATTAATAGATAATTATTACGAGGAATAGATAATTAAAAATAGACTTAAAATGAGGGGGGTGAGTCAGATAAAGAAGACCACCACGATAAATGCGAACAAGGGATGATAACGTATATAGTATGGTAAATGGAGGAGAAATTAGTATAGAGTATAGAATATTGGAGTGTTATTTATTTTTAGGAATCGATTGTCAAACAAAGCAATCCAAGTCAAGTGCAAAGCAAAGCAAAGGAGAAAATATTTCAGAGCAAACGACAAAGCAAAGTGATAACAAAGAAACTTGAATAAACAAGCAGAAAAGAATTTGGAATAAACGTCAGAGTAGTTACAAACAGATAAGCAACCAGAAGTTTCAAAGCAACCAAAGCAAGAGAAGAGAAAACGAGAAAACCAGCCAAGCAGACGAATAACCGTAAACATTGATAGCATCAGCAACCACACGAGAAACAAAAGCCAAGAGAATAGAGAAAAGAGTTTATTAAAAGCGGAAGAAAAGAAAAAAGTTCGCAACAGTAGAAGTGTTAATACCAAAGTATCAACTGCAACCGGAACCGGCACAGATAGCGGACTGACCGATTTTGAATTTAATAGCAGCGAAGAGAACGAGTTACGTAATATCGAAAATCAGTTGGCAACGATAGAATCAGTAAACGAAGAAGATCTAGACAACAATCCAAACATGACAACTTCTTCAATTCCGGATGCAAATACAATGTTGAATAACAACAATGTGATGGTAGGAGAATTCAGAGAAAAGTTTAGAGGAGAACCGTTCGACGGTAGTCTCAATAAATTGGATACATTTATAAAGGAATTCGAAGTGTATAAAAATATCTGTCACTGGACAGATCAAAAAGTAAAAGAGCGACTACCCTTGTATCTGAAAGGGAGCGCACAGGATGTATTCGTGGAAGAAGCAAGAGACGCTACGAAATTGACAACATGGACAGAAATTAAAGAGTTCTTAATAAAGATATTCGGAATAGAGAAAAAGGGGAATAGGAAGATATTGGACTTCCTACGCCGAAAACAAAGACGAGATGAATCAAACGCAGTGTACGCATGCGAATTAAAGAAATTGTGTAAAGAAGCCTTCGGAGAAACAGATTTGCCCGAAGATAAAATGGTAGATGTCTTCATAAGAGGAATCAAAAGAGAAGACATACGAGCCAACCTTGGATGTTTGGCACCAGAAACATTAGATAAAGCAGTAGCAATCGCAAATAGATGTGAAGCTCATCTGGGACTGGGATATCAAGTGGCAGTCTTGGCCACGGAACCAACAACATCAACAGTCAATGCCAACAATCAAAACAACAATACCAATCCAGCTATGAATCAATTCATTCCAAGAGCACAGCAGATGTTCAAGCCACCAGCAACGAGAAATCCGGAGGATAGAGGTAATAACCAAGTAAGTTATAATAATAATTTCAGGAACAATCCAAATGCAAATGAAAAATGCTCCACATGTCAAAGAATAGGACATCGGTCAGAGAATTGTTTCCGAAATTACAACTGCCAGATATGTGGTAAACGAGGGCATACTGAAAAAATATGTAGACAACTTAATAGCAAAGCATGTTACAATTGTGGTCAACAAGGACACCTCGCAAGGCAATGTAACATAAGAAGAGAACCAAACCAGTCAAGATTAAATAACTCTATGGGAAACCCACAAATTAACGTGATGCAGGAAATAGATATGTTACGGGAAACACTACAACGAATGCCCATGGAATTAAAAGAGATGATGCAACAAATGCCCACCAATATACAACAACAACGAATCAACGTAATGAGAAACAATGAAGAGATTCAAGAGCTGAGAACTAAAGAATATCAAGAGCAACAACAAGCTGAATGGCAGAGACTACAAACAGAAGAAGCTCAGGAAATCCAGCAAAGATGGGAAAATCGAAAACAAACCCCGAAAAGAATTAATATGATGAGAATGGAAATTCCAGATGAAATGCACACTGCGGAGCAGTGTGTTGAGAACGAAGGGGGAGGAAATATGATAACCGATAACGAGAAAACAGTTGAATTGAATACGATGGAGAAAATAGAGGCCATCAAAGAATTTGCAGAGGAGGAAAAACAGAGACGTCGACAATTAAAAGAGATGACACCGGAGAAACCAGAAACCCAAGAGATTAAACGAGCAGAAATGATGATAACGGAGGATCAAAACAAGGAAACATTGATGTACGAGATAGACGAACTCGAAAAAGAAATTATGACACAAAAGACAGAGAGTACACTCGAGAAAATAAAGCAAGAGGAAGCTTTAGAACAAGAGGGAGACCAATTAAAAGAAAAAGAAGCAATCCTAAAACAAGAGAAAGCAGAACTAAGAAAGAAGGCACTAATATTAAAAATAGACGGAGCGCTGAAACATTTAGAACAAGAACAAGCACTAGATCAAAAAATAGAAGTGATGGCAAAGAAAGTGCTATCGCAAGAAACGAAAGAGCCAGAATTAAAACTGCAACAAGATGAGCAGGAAGCATCAACGTCACAAGAAAAAGAAAGGATATCAGAACCAATAATAACAAAAAATCGAATCCAGAGGATACTGCTACAAAAAATAGAAACAAGAATCAGAAAAGAAAAGCCCACGTGGAGTGAAGCTCAAATCGAGAATAGAATAAAAGAGATATGGTTCCAAACAAAAGGGCCAACAAAGATAATGAAAGAGGAAAAACAACCACATATTAATATGATGAGACGAATACCAGACGATCAAACGGATGAAGACGAAAGTGAAATAAGCAGTCTGGGCGGAGAAATATTTCAGTCATGCGAGGAAAATAAACCATACAAAGATGAATCAAAATCCGAATTAGAGGAAATGGAAACGAACGTGCCAAGGGAAGATGAAATCGAGATATTAAAAGAAATTAACGAGATTGTAGAAGAAGTAGATCGAAATCAAATGTTCCTAAACATCAAAGATATAACCGCATACAGCAGAATAATGAAATTAATTGCGAAAGGACATCAACAAGATAATGGTACATTCACGGCATCATGGAAAGATATGATAAAAAAGTACCAAGAGAATCTGAAAGAATATGATAGAGAAGAATACCAGGTAATTATTGATTTTTCAGAGATACCAAGACAGATAATAGCCACAAGAGGCGAAAGCACAAACGAGTTGTATGATTGGGTAGTGAAAAAGCTAGGACCCAGTTATAAAAATAAACCTTTATATTATCAAGGAAGGAAAATAAAGCGAGATATACACCTAGCGGATGCTCTAATATGGCCAAAAGGAATAAATGTGGTAACGTTAAACAAAAATGAAACCGAGGAAACGACAGCGGAAATATGGCAGAAAATCCAAATACTATATACTAAAGAAATAAAACCCGGATTAGAAAAAGAGAGACAAAAGATAATGAGGCAAAACCAGATTAGAATGACGGAGCAAGCAATAGATCAAGCCAGAAAATATATTAACCGATTATCGTTAACCAGACCGATTTCAATGAAAATATTCGTAGAAGCCGTACGAGATACAGATATTATGAGATTCGATAATGAGAGAACAGATGAGTTGATAGCCAAATATGGAGAGCATCAAAGAGATATGAGAGGAGATGAACCAATAAAGATAAGAATAAAGTTACCGAATGATGAAATAAAAGAAATAGTGGTAGATCCCGATTGTCAAATGCACGAATTATACCGACGGATAAATCGAGAAATTATCCAACCAATAATCGAAAGTAGTGACGACGGTATGGTAGAAGATGTAGCAATAATGTACCACAAACGGCAAATAAGTCCGCGAGAACGAACCCCGATATACGAATTAGGTATATGGGAAGACGGACAAACCATCAATATCATAGCCATGGATGAACCAGAGAGAAAAAATACAACAAAAAGGGAACAACAGATCCAAGAATTTCAAGAGGAAATGAAAAGAAAAATGGACCAAATATTAACCATCTACCAGTTATGGAGACAAGATGCGAAGTTGAGCACAAAATTACAACCGATAGACGACTCGAGATGCCGAGCAACACCATGGAAAAAGGTGTATGATGAAAAGACAAAAGAGTGGAAATGGGAAATGGAGAGAACCGAACCAAAATGGAGAAAATACATACCAGGAGAAGCGCCAGAAGATGCAGCTAATGAAACAACCTTGGAATTATATGAAGATGAACCATACGAAAATCTACCAGAGGAAATGATAAACGAAATGGAATGGCAACCAGAGGAAGACGAGGAAATAAATGATAGAGCTCGATTAGCCCCATACACATGGAAAATAGGTGGATGGGCTGAAAAAGTAAAATCGGCTGAAGAAGAAAAAATCATCGGTATTACAAGTCATCAATTCTATACAGAAATCGGAGGATACCGTATGAAATTGAGAGTATACCCAAACGGAGATGGGGTAGGAAAAGGAAAATATCTATCAGTATATTTTCTGTTAGCAAGAGGCAGATACGACGGGAAATTAGAGTGGCCATTTAATCGAAAAGTCACAATTTCAATCGCTAAACCCGGAAAATGGGAAGAGCGACACAGCGAAAAATTGGGAGTAGACCCAAGATCAATGATAAGTCAGAAGCCAAAATCCACTGAAAATGTTGCAGGAGGAGTACCACAATTTCTGTTGAAAAAATATGTAACACCTCAATTTGTAAAAGACGATACGATATATATTACAATCGAAGTAGAAACAGAACGAGAAATGAAATTACGAATCCAACAAGAACAAGCGAGACCACGAATCAGCGTACTCGAGAAACGAATTCCAGGAATAAAATATTTGCCCACAGATATAGACGACCCTGTGGAAGAAGGATTAACACGATTAACAGAAACGCAAAAATGCAGAGAGTTAGCAGCGATATTGAGAACCGGAGCAAAGAATCAAAGACGAACTGTAACAGATTTAGCAAAATGGATAATCGATTCATGTAGCAGAGTAGAGAATCTGCGAAATATTGTAAAGGAAATAGAGGAATATCGGAGAATGTATGCGTGGTACCCAGAGCAATTTCGAGAAATTATCCGAAAATGGAAACATACCGAATGGGCAGCCGAAGCAATAGAAAAGTATAGTCTAAAAATTATGACGCCAGATTTCGAACCAATTGAAAGAGAATTTTATATCACTGCCAAAGTAAGTGAAGTAAAAAGAGAATACCGTACGAACCGCCATTCCATCTACAATACGAAGGACGATCATTAGATGACGATCTTGAAATTGGAGTTACGCAAATGCAATTGGGATTAATAAATAGATTAACAGTAGCCAAGATCGCGGGTAGAGAACTCAATAAAAGAGAAATTAAAACGAAAACGCCAATAGGGCGACAAGAAAGTCTAAATACGCCAGAAGTTCCACCTGCAGCAGATGAAGTAATCGTCATCACAACGGGAGATGAAGAGATACTAAATGATCTTAATGATATTGTGGATGAAGAAACAACCCGGAGAATACCGGAATCAAGAGATTTGTTCATGACAGAAAACGAAGATGATATGATAACAGATGAACTAGACGAGCTAGTATGTGGTCAAAGACAACCAGTAGAAATTATAGAGCCTGATACCGAAGAGGAAAATAAAAAGAAAGAGAGAAGACGCCGAAGCTCGACAGGAGACGAGTGGGATAATTGGATAAATGAACGTGGAGCTACAACATCCAGAGAAACGGCAGAGGGACAACCTAAACGAAAGGAAACAGGTACAGCAATGGAAAAGAAATCCAGAGGACGACCAAAAATTGATAAACCAACTCCAGAAAGGAAGACTAAAGAACAAATGCAGATGGATCAATTAACAACAAAATTAAACAAGCTCAGTCAAGTAACAAAACAGTTACAGGGAAAAATGAAAGGTCAAGAACAAGGAGCAAAATGGATCAACAGATTAATAACCGATATGCTGGGATTAGCAAATCCAGAAATAAAGAGAAATTTAAAACTCAATAATATCGGAACAGAAGCGAAACAGCTTTGGGCGGCAATAAAGCCAATAATAAATAAAATAATGGATAATAAAGTACGAACCACAACTAAAGATCCAGAGGAATTGCTATTGATAATAAATCCACTTAACGAAACGATCTGATGACCCAAATAGATATTTGGTAGGAATGGCCTATCTGATGTACAATACGATAGTGATATACAGAAAGCGAACTCCAAAGTACAACCCAAACGGATATGAATTTGCGATAACAGACATCATCAGGAAGGTAATCGAACCATTCATCCTGACTCAAGGAGGATGGCAAGCTTTTATAAACCTAGTAAGCAAAGACGATCAAACTGAAATAATGCAGACAAAGTTGAAAGAGTTACTAACGGAATTCGAGACAACGATTAATGCAAGCGATCCAAAAACAGCCAGAAAAGGGATTAATACGATAATCACCACAATACTCATATGGATGATGTGCGTAAAAGGAGTAGAACCGTTTGTAGTATACGATTGCGATAACATAAAGATTGGTGATAAATATTCACTAAAAGAAACGGAAGAGTGCAAAGCAGCAAATCCCGGTAGATTACAGACAACGGCAACAGCGGTATCGTATAATGTATACCAAGAAGTAGATTTCATTAAAACGGAAATTAAAGAATGCTCAGTGACAAGGAAAATTGTAGCATTTCATTGTGGACATCACTCACACTCAACAATTATAGAAGCTGGAACGGAAACAACAGTAGTTTCAGTAACGAGGAACGAATGTGAGGAAGGATTCACGACAGGACGTATCTCAATAGCTGGAAGAGTAAATGTGGCAGCCGAGGAAGGAAAAATAAAAACTACCCGAGTATACGCTGCGGGAAGAATAACGGCTGGAGACGGAACGTGTCAAGGAGGAGAGTACACCCTATTGAATCAACTAGTCAAAGGAGTAGTAGTGATTGAAAGCTACCAAGTAAAGTTGGAGAAATACCAAGGATATTTTGATCCAGACACGCAAGCAATGAAGAAGTACCCTCAATGTCTAGCAACAGATAGATCATGTAATACGGGAATGTCAACGATTGTATATCACGCCGATACCAGAACTTGTAGACTCACCTTATTGAAAAGTGCAATATTCGATGAAGTGCAAGGACAAGTGCACAGAGAAACCGAAACTAACACGCAAAAAAGTGCATTAGATGAATTACGGAGAACCGGAAGAATCGGAAAACCAACGATAACCACAACTATCGGATCAGAGGTCACGCCAACGGTAGTAATATCAACCGATACCACCATCGGAATGAGATTTATAAAAGGACGAATGGTGAGCAAATGTGACGAAATGGTAGCCAGTACGAATTATAAAGGAATATTCTTATCACGAACAGCAATACCGAACGCAAAAGCGCAAATAGACCCCAAAGATGTAAAACTATATCTGTATATAAATAACAAGATGGATTTCCTATATCACAAAGGATTGGCGTCAACAGAGAAAATATATTACGACTTGGTTAAAAATGATTGTATCCTGAACAGAGAAATATTAAAAACAAAATTGGCAATGGCAATCACAAATCCAGATAACGCAATTCCACTATTACCACTCCAGGAAGGATATTTTGGGAGAATTGTTGGAGAAGTTATGTATACGTACAAATGTGAAAAGACAATTGCGAAACTGCCAGAGAATTCAACAATTCCAAGAGATAAATGCATAAATGAATTAGAGATAATGCATAAAGGAAAAATCAGATTCGCTCAACCAGTAACAAGGATGATAAACCCAGAGAAATTTGTACCCAATATGTTCAGCTGCAGTAATGTATATGGACCATTATTCGAAATAAGAGATGGAAGTTGGTTACAATTTCCAACTCGAGTAATAGTAGCACCGCCAAAAATATTTGGACTAACAGAATTGGCTAGCGAAGCAGAATTCAAACCAGTGGATATATCACAGAGTGGAATATACCAAACGAAAGATCTGGAACGAGCCAGAGAACATTTATTATTTCCAGCACAAAGGCAAGCAATATTATCCAACATTGTAACTATAACGGGAGGTAACAACTATGGGGAGAAACCCAACTACGAATTGTTATTATCACCAGACCATTTCCAACATGCAACAGCAAATATGATGAAAGCCATGTGGGGAAGATTCTTGATCTTCGGACAAATGATGGCAGGAATTTTAGGGATAATCCTTATCATTCAAATTGTAAGAGTAATCATAACACAAATGTTAGCATGTTTCGATATTTACAAAAGAGAAAGGAAAATCAACTGGAAAATGGCAATTGGATTCTTACCGTTTTTAGCTAAAACAATGGTGTTACATGGACACTCAAAAGATATTCACAAGATAAAAAGATTAGTAGGAATTCTGACTAAAATGAATGGTACCGATGAAGAAGTCGGACGAAAATTTAAAGCAATAATGAGATTAGAAGCCGAGAAAACCAGAATGAAGCGACAAAAAACGGCAACTGGAGACGATGGATGAACTTCAAAGATGACAGCAGCGATAACAGCGACAATGACGAAAATCAAGGAGGAACACAGATGCTAACTCAAGAGCAACTCAAACAATGGGAAAATCGAAAGACAAGACATAGTGGACATTTCAATCATCCACCACCAGTATATGAATGTCTAAAGAAAGCAACATCATCAGTAGAGAGAAACATGCCAGTAGAACGACAAGTACCAATACCAAGATCAACAACATTACGAAATATTTATCCGGTACCATACGAACCAAATTGGGCAGACTTAGTACCAAGAACCAGCCAAAGATCGAGAAGTGTGGATCAGGACCCAGAAACTCGAACTATCGCCATGTTGCAAACATTAGCTGGACCAACACTAACGGTACCCATAGAAATAAATGGGGTAGAAATAAAAGCAATGATTGATACGGGAGCAAACATTTCAGCAATAAAAATGGATAAAATACCAGGAAGACTATGGCCATGTATAGAAGAAGCCAACATGGATGTAATAACTTGCAGTAAGGAATCGGTAGCAGTCATCGGAAAAATCTGGTCGATAATAGAATATAAAAATGTAAAAATCAATACGTATTTAGCAGTTATCAGGAGATTGAGCGCAGATTGTATAATTGGAACAGATCTCATGCCAGAATTACTAAAAGAGATAATAATAGATCTAGGATCAATGGAGTTGAGAGATAAAACCGGACGAATATGTATGTTGAAATTAGAAGTGAGATGCTCAGAGAAAATAGTAGTGCCAGGGCGCACACAAATGATTTGTTACGTAAAAGTGAACGAGGAAACTAGAGGTGAAATGATTTTTGAACCTAATCACAAATTCGAGAAGAAGAAAGAACTGCCATTAGCCAGAGAGATAGTGTATGTAAACGATAACAGTGAAATTCCAATCAACATTACAAATTTTGACGAGGAAGACAAAGTCATTTACGAAAACGAAAGATTGGGGAAATTAACACCGATGATGGATATCGAACTTCCAACAGCGAAAACTGAAGGAACTGAGGAAGAATTATGGACTATCGACAGTCAGCTACTAAACGAAAACGAGAAAGAACAATTACAAAAACTGCTAATGGAATTTAAGGATATATTTGCAGCATCTGACTTAGATCTCGGTACAAGCGATGTAACACAACATACGATACCACTAACAGATGATACCCCAATAACACTACGGCCATATCGATTGGCAGAAGCTCAAAAATCAGTAGCAGAAAAAGAAGTTCAAAAGATGTTAGACGCAGGAGTAATCGAACCAAGTTGCTCGCCATGGCAATTCCCAGTGGTAATGGTAAAGAAAAAAGACGGAACACAACGGTTCTGTATAGACTATCGACGACTCAACGCGGTAACAAAACGAGATACATACCCGTTACCGGATATAAATGAAATGTTACAAATGTTGCACGGAGCACCTTATTTTACATCGCTAGATCTAAAAAGTGGTTATTGGCAAATAAAAGTCAAAGAGGAGGACAGAGAGAAAACTGCTTTTACAATCGGAAAAGATCTATATCAATTTAAGAAAATGCCTTTCGGATTGACTAACGCACCCGCTTCATTTCAGAGATGTATGAATTTTGTAACGCACGGCATTAAACAATGTATGGTATATATTGATGATTTGTTAATTTATTCTAGCACCTTCGAGCAACATTTAAAAGATATCCGTAATGTATTCGTTCGACTGAGACAATGGAAATTGAAATTGAAACCATCAAAATGTGATTGGGCAAAGGAAAAAGTTACCTTCTTAGGACATATTGTGTCGGCAAAAGGCAAAGAACCAGATCCAAGAAACATCGAAAAGATAAAGAATTGCCCAGCACCAAAGACAGTCACGCAAGTGCAAGAATTCTTAGGCCTATGTGGATACTACCGAAAGTTCATCAAGAGTTATGCAACCATCGCAAAACCAATACAAGAATTGACCAAAAAAGATACCCCGTTCATATGGGAAGAGGAACAACAAACAGCCTTTGAAACACTCAGAGATAAACTGATATCAGCACCAATACTCGTACACCCCGATTTTAAGAAACCGTTTTTATTAGCGACAGACGCAAGTGGATATGCATCTGGAGCGGTCCTAGGACAATGGGATGACGAGAAAAGAGAACGAGTTATTGGATATTACAGTCGAACATTCAAGAAACATGAAAAGAATTACTCTGTAACTGAAAGGGAAGCATTAGCAATAATTCAAGCTATTAAACATTTCAAATATTTATTATGGGGTCACGAGATATATATCACTACAGACCATCAACCATTGGTATGGTTGGGACAACACAAAGAAGCCTCTAGCAGATTAATGAGATGGGCAATGCAGTTGCAAGAATACTCACCGTATATAAAGTTTAAATCAGGAAAAGCGAACGCCAACGCAGACTGTATGTCAAGATTTGTATTTGAGGAACTGATGGATCATGATGTAAGACGCATATGCATGATAATCGCAGAGGACATCGACTTTACAAAACTGAAAAACGAACAGAAAGAAGACGAAGAATTAAAAACAATAATCGAATTCATGGAAACTAACGATATGAAAATCTTCGACAACAACAGTAAACTGAGAGAGCATATGGAAAAACACAGACATCGATATACCATGGAAAAGGGATGGTTACTATTAATGGATGGTGAGAAACGACTCATGTGTTTACCAGAAAGCAGACGAAAAGAGGTATTGATGCAATACCACGATGGAAAACTTGGAGGACATATGTCAGCAAAAAAGACGGAAGCAAGACTGCGCCAAAAATATTATTGGCCAAATATCGGAGAGGACGTAAAAGGATGGATAAAGAATTGTCTGATATGTGCAACCAGAAAAAGCACAGGAAGTAAATTGAAAGCACCGCTAAAACCAATGCCAATTCCACCAGAACCCATGACGATGATTGCAATGGATGTAGTAGGACCCTTACCAGAAACCAACGATGGAAATATCTATATATTGGTAGTGACAGATTATTTATCAAAATTCCCGGAAGCATTCGCAATACCAGATCAAAAAGCTAGAACAATAGCGAGAATCCTAGTAGAAGAAATATGCTGTAGATACGGAACACCCAAACAGATCCTGACTGATCAAGGAACCAACTTTATGAGCGAAATCATAGAAGAAGTAACAAATTACTTCAGAATTGCGAAATTGAGAACATCGCCATACCATCCGCAAACAAACGGTCAAACCGAACGATTTAACGGCATATTAATTGAAATGATGTCAAATTATGTAAGCAGACACCAAAAGGACTGGGATAGATATATAAATCTATGCCTTATGGCTTATAGAATGTCAATACACTCAGCAACAAAAATGAGTCCATTCAAACTAATGTACGGCAGAGAATGTAACATGCCGATAGACTTAGAATATCAACCGCCAATATCACAGTATATGGAAATTGATGATTACGTAACAGGATTCAAAGAGCGGATGCAAGAGATCTGGAAAACGGCAGGTATGAATATTAGATTTAACCAAGAAAGCTATAAAGAACTACATGACAAAAAGCGAGACGTACGCGAGCATAATTTTCAAGTTGGAGACTGGGTAATAATTGCGACGCCAGAAATTATCCCAGGAGTAGCCAGAAAATTACAAAGATGTGGTAAAGGACCTTATGAGATAATGTATGTAAACGAGAACAATGCTCGAGTTAAATTGGTCAACAACCCACTTACTAGACCTATTTACGTAAACGTAAGCAGATGTAAAGCGATACCTAGAACAATAACAAGAGAACCAGAGAATCGAGGTATGCAAACTAGATCACAAACCCAACAACTGAGTATAAACGGACTAACGATGAGCCGAAAAATAGAAGCAACATCAAATAATACCGTAGAGGAACCTAAACCGGATGAATCCAAAATTACGCTAAACGCGACCCAAGATAATGTAGACAAGATGGATATAATAGTAAAAGTCATCAGAGAAATAATGCCAGAATGGGTCGAAGGAAAAGGATGGATGAGAATAGTAAACAAAGCGGGAAAAATCGCAATGGATTACGCTAAAGGAGCTAGAAGTCCACCAGAAATGGATCGTATCAAAGAAAGTATACCCATGATCTTCACTATGGCAGATGTAGAAGGAAACGTACTTTTGCATATTGCAGTACAATATAAAAACACCCAAAGGATAATAGACATAATCCAACTTATGCAGAAATGCGGACACGCCTCAAATATACCAAACGAAGAGGGACAAACACCATTAATGTTCGCAGTTGCAGCAGATGCTTCTACAACAGTTCTGAGAGAACTACTAAAAACAGGATCAACGTTCAAAGAGAGAGATAATGGAGAAAATAATGTACTACACTATGCACTGAAATCCAGACAGGCAAGTGCAATAAAATTTATAACCAGCAATGCGACGATTAGAGAAAGAGAAATGATGGGCAAAACAATTCAAACATTATGGGAAGCTATCGACGCCAAACAAGACGAAGCAACAGCCAATCTGATGAAATGGACCTACGAAGGTTCACCACTTAAAGTATTCGACTTAAACTATATGGTAAGAAACAGAAACGTCCTATTAAAAGAAACAATATACGCTCACTACCCATTCCCAAAGACAATAAAAGCAATGTTGAAATGGGAAGGACTAAAATTCACCAACCATCCAAAGGAAGCAATACGAATCGGAGATAGAAAAGAACAGTTACTGATGATAATACACAGATGGCATCGAAAGCAAATAAGATTTCAAGCGAGCAAACAAGAAATAAAAGAAATGGACGACATAAAAGCAAGAATAATAAAAGTATACGAGGAAATAATTGAAATAATAAATGTCGAGGACGACATTTCAAAGGAAACCCCGGATGGAAACAATAATGGGGAAGGAGATGGTGACAACAGCAAAAGCCAAGACGATCAAAATACTAGAGACGGAAATAAATCCGCACAACAAGAGAAAAAGGAATCATCTAACAAGGAACGTCAAGAAATGAACAACGACAATAACGAGAGAAAACGAAACAATGGAAAGATGCTACAACAAAGAAAGAATCAAAACCGACCGACCCTGCTACAGAAAATAATGATAGTGATTACGTCCATCAAGTTAACGGAAGCCGACGAAAACATCACAAAGGAAATAAAATCGTTCAGAATACGAACAATAAATGAGAAAGGAATCGCAAGTAAAGGAATATGCTTACAACTGACAATGAATACAAGCATAAGTTGCCAATTCGACTCCATAGGAAAACCAGGAAAGATGGAAATACGATCCGAAAACTCATCATCATGTCAGACCGCCAAAGATGTATGCAGAGATGCTACAGAAGATAGAAACGTAAAAATCCAAGTAGAGCCAGGAATAGGCAAATTACGAATAATAAACAAAGGAATAGAAACAATCGAACAAGTATGTATACAAAACAAAATTATCGATTGTTGGAAAATGAATATGAAAGCAGGAAAGAAATGTGAATGGGATAGCTTAGAAGGCAATGCAGAATATATAATATGTGCCAACAATGATATAATAATAACATGCACATTAGCCAAAACCCTGGGAGAAAAATTCACAACACCAAAAGAAGAGCCTTATCAACGTCGAGCACGAGAAAATAAAGAAATAAAAATAAAAGTAGAATCAGATTCAAAGAGTGGAGAAGAGATAATAGTCAAAAATATGGGCAAAGAACCCATCACAAAAGTTTGTATATTCGAAACTAAAAAGAACGGAACGATAAATGAAAGAATCAAATGTCAATCAAATGAAGATATCAAAAATCAAAGATACCGCATCCCAACTAAAAGAAAACGTGGAAAGTATATAGTACACGTCCAGAGAGGAAGAGATGATTACTGGAAATCAATAACAAGAAAGTCACTGGAAGCAACTACGACAAAACGTCCAGAAAAAGGAACAAAAGAGGAACCGTACCAACGACAGATCAGAGAAAGTAAAGCAGTAATAATAACCATAGAATCGAATGCGGGAAATGAAGAGGAAATATTAATTGAGAATACAGGTGAAAAACCTATCACAAAAATCTGTGTATACGAACCTAAAAGAAACGAAACAGTAAACAAAAGAATCCAATGTGAAACAAGTAAAACTATAAAGAATCGAAAGTATCGCATACCGACGAAAAGAAAACTCGGAAAATATGTAATAAATATCCAAAAGGGAACTCATGAACATTGGAGAACGATAACAAGGAAACCACCAAAGTCAAATGCGACAGATCAACCTATAATAAAACCATCTGAGAGAAAACCAGGAAACGAAACATGGAAAAAAGGAATGATCATGGACGACAGCCATCTTTCAATTCACGAAGCACTACAACTCCAGAAAGCACTTAAAAATGTACAACCAAAAGAAAGAGTAATGGAGATAACTAATGCAAGAGAAAATACGACCATGCAACCTAACGAAAAGAATTACATGATTAAAATGATCTGGATAACAACAGCAGTAATAAGCAGCGTAGTGATGCTGATAATAATTCAACTAGTGAGAACTACGAAATGCAGAAAGAAGCCAATAAAGAAAAGATTATGGCCGGCAGTAGAAAAATTCAATTACGATATCGAATTAGGACAATATGACACAGAGAAAACTGAGGAATATGAAATCATAGGAAATTCTAGTACAAGCGGACTCTGGTTAAAAAAACCGCCCATTATCGAAGCACAACAATGGTCAAATGAATTTGATGTATACCAGATAATGAATGAGAAATATGGGGATATACGGACATTGCGTATAGAGTCCCCGGAGACGATGGTGTAAGACAAAGAAAGGACATTGTATATAGTGTAAAATATTATGTAGTATAATAGTAGTAATAGTATGTATATCTATATAAATATTGTACAAAATGTGTCAGAAATAGTAAGCAAACAGAAATGAATGCCGATGAACTAATGATGTGTTATAATCAACAGATGGATCCGAGTAATGCGAATCAACAAAATCAAGTGAGAATACCACCGTTCACAGAAGGAATTCAACATCCAGCAGCTGCCAATGCACCTATAGAGATTGTAGAATTAAATCAAGGAATATACCAAGATCCAGGAATTGAGGCAACATGGAAACGACAATGCGAATTAATGATATTAATAACAAACAATGCGCAAACTCAGTGGACAAATACTCATCTAGTATTAACGGAAAGCGTGAACAGAGGTCTACAACAAGCCATAAGACTGGAAGAGCAACAGAGAACTATACTACAATTGCAGAGAATGAATGAACAATTAGCAGATCAAGTTAGATGGCAAGCTGACGAAATTAGAAGACTACGTAACAATCAACAGCACGTAGATCCAGCAAGTTGGGTGGAATGGATAGCATCGATGCCAGAATTCACCCCAGAACCGGATTCAACAGTAGAGTAAAAATAAAGCGTACCGTGTAAATATGTAAAAATAAAACGATAGAAGTAAAGCAACGTCAAGTAATCAGAAAATTTTTGTAGATATGCAGACAATCATCGAGATGATAAGAGGAAGCGAGAATCCATCAGAAACTACGAGACGAATAATGAAAAATAAAATTAGAGTGGTGAACGATATAAAAGAAAGATTGAAATGTTGTAAATGTAAAGAACTACTGATTGGAGCGAGACAAACGAAATGTGGATGCAGAATATGTACAGATTGTACAATAGAAGTAATAGAAGTAAAAAGGTTAAAATGCCCTGGATGCGACGAAACGTTTGAAGAAGATGAAGATCCTACAACAATGGATAAAGCCACTAACAAAGAGATCAATAATCTATTAGTTCAATGCCGAGTAAAAGAATGCGAATGGAAAGGACTTATGAAGGAAGCGGAAAGTCACGCAAATGAATGCGAATATAACGAGATATTATGCGAAAAATGTCAAACCATCACAACAAAAAAGACGATAAAAGACCATCACAAAGTATGCATCAAGAGAGAGGAAAAATGCGAATTCTGTGGAGTCATTGACGAATGGATAAAAGTAGAAATGGAACATCGGAATCCAAAAGAGGAACAAATATGTGATCTATATGAAGGAATATGCGCAAACAACTGCGACAAGAAAGATAAAGTCAAATTAAAATCAGCAAGTGGAAGATATCTTAGATCAACCAAAAACGAGAACCATAATGCTATTATCAGGAGTAGATACTCAAAGAACGAGAAAAATAATTAAAGAAAGATTAGCAAATAATTTGGAATGGTACGACTCGAGACAAGCAATAATCCGAGCAATCAAGCGATATCAGGAGAAACCGAAAGAAAATCGTGACAAATCAATAATAAAAGAAGCTATTTTGGAGCAGTATCAATGTGTGACATGTTGGCAAAAACATGTAGAAATAATTTATACTCCTTGTGGACATATGGTCACATGTGAAGCGTATGGGATAAAAGTGGATATATGTCCAGTGTGTAGAAAGCCGATCAACGGGCGGATCAAAGGATTCCGTTTCGCTGATCAGTAGATAGAAAACGAAAACAATGTGTAAAAAGTGTAAATAAAGATAAACGTAAAAACAAAAAATTATAAAAAACTCAAAAACCACAAAAATACGAGATGATGTAAATTATGATAAAATTTTGAGATGATTGAAAAGAGAGAATAATCGATTATTAATATTTAGAAACAATTATGAATCCAAACGAGACAAAAGAAACTGTAAAAGAGGCTGAAGAGACAAAACCAGCAATCAAAGATCAACCAGAATCAATAAAAGTAATAAACGAGGAAGTAGAATTATGGAGACAAAGGGCGTTACAATTAAAAGAAATGCTACTAATCGCAGAAGAGGAATTAGTGCAAGAGACTCTAAAAACGAAAATGATGAAAGAAAAGTGGAAAAAACAACTAGAACAAAAAATAACCTACCCAGAAGGAAAAGAGAAAACGTACCAAGAACGAGAAGAGGAAATGATGAAGGAGTTTATGCAGAACCAAACCAGAATCAAAAACCAAAGGAAAGAGATACAAACCCTAGAGCAAGAGAAGCAGGAGCAACAAAGTGAAATCGAAAGATTGCGAGAAGTGATAAAAGATAAAGAAGCAGAGATACGAGAAGAAGAAGAGGAGACGATAAAAATTATACAGCAAATGCAGGAGGAAATTGGGCAAATTAGCACCCAATACCGAATAGAGAAGACCAAGAGAACCCATTTGGAACAAGCCAAAGAATGGGCAAAACGACAAGCACTCCATTGGAAAGCCAAATGGACAGAAGACAGAGAACACTCAAGAAGTAATTGGGAATCGCGAATCAGACATTATATTCAGCAAATAGCCGAAGAGGAAGACCGAACAAGAGCATACAAAACTAAATGGGAAAATGCGAAAAAGGAAGTCAACAGACTGAGAAATCAAGGGCCAAAACCATCAAGGAAGATAAGAGAGCCCAGAGACGATAGACAAGAAAGAATGCTGACTCAGATAACGGATCAAGCGAGAAAATGGCGCCTAGAATGCAAAATATGGGAAGACGCCAACGTAAAACAATCTAACTATATAGTGAAATTAGAGCAGGAAGTTGAGTATCAACAAACCAGAGTAAAAGAAATACAAATCGAGCAGGACGAAGCTCACCGAAAAGAACAAAAACAACAATGGAAAACGGAGATTAAAGAAAAAGCAATAAAAAGAGAGGCGAAAAAATGGAAAGAACATTTTCAAGAAGCCAAGAAAGAGATAAGATTGTTACCCAAAAGGATATTAAATATGGAAGATTGGGAGCTATGGGAACAAGTTGAAGTACAGAAAGAAACAATCGAGGAACTAAACGAGCAGGTCCAAAACTTAGAATTTCGGGAAAAAATCAGACAAGGCACAATAAGAAGGCTCAGGAGACACGAAAAGGAATACGAACAACAATTCAACGAAATGTACAAGAGAGCAGCAGAAACGAGAAATCAACTTACAGACGAAAAACGACAAAACCAACAATTAAACGAGAGGATAACAGAACTCCAACAGGAGGTGAACGGACACCGAGGAGTTTCAGTATTTAAAGAGATCCAGTTGAGACATCAACACGAAGTCAACGAACAGTTGAAAGAACAAGTTGAAGCAGAGGTAAAAGCAATAAAGCAAGGATATGAGGAAAATGAACAGAATCTGAGAAAAGAAATCGAAAAGCTAAAAGCGTTGGAAAACACGCATCGTTTGGAAACGCAAGTGGAAGAATTAACAGAAAATACGGAATATCTTGCCTATCTCTTAGACGAAGAGATACAAATATCAAACGCCTTGCGTGCAGAAATAAATACCTTGCAGAGCCGACCACCAATCCTGCTTATGCCGTTATTCCGACGGAAATGCCAACTCAAGTAACCGCCGAACCCGATGAAGGATTCGGGGAGACGGACGAAACGATAGTGTAAATTTAAAGAGAAAATTGTAAAAAGTGTAAAATAATAAAAATAAAGAAAAATAATAAAAACAAAAATTGTAATCGATGTATATTTAGTATGAATCCAAATGAAATAGAAATCCGAATGAATCTAGAAGACGGAAAATACATACCAAACCCAATTCAATTAGTAGAACCAATCGAGCAAGACCCACTGAGATATTACAGTAAAAGATGGAAAGCCGAAAGAAAAGAATGGCAAGAATTAGTGGAGGAGCAAGAATCAGAAATCGCCCGGATAAATCAACAACTAATACAGTCAAAACAACTAGTCAATATGATAAAACGAAAACTAATGGGAGAAAACAGAGAGCAAAAGAGAGAGAATGAACGATTGAGACGAGAATTAGCTGAAATAAAGACTCGTGTAATACTAGAAGATTATTGGAAAACCGAAGCAGAACGAATGCGAGATAGCAGAAAGAGCGAACAGAGATACGTAATACAACTAGAAGACAGTTGTAAAGAAGCCAGAGAGATAAAAGAGAGCCATCAACAAGCTCAAGATGAGATTAAAGCGCTAACGGAACAGCTCCAGGAAGCGAGACGAAAGCTGGAAAAGCAAACAGCTAAACGAATAAATAGTAAACGTCAACCTAAGAGGAAACAGACAAAAGAAAGAAATCTTCAAATGAAAATCTACAATCAACAAAGAGTAATCAAAGAAAACAAAGAACGACTAAAGGAACTCCCAAAAATAACCGAGCGATTAATAAAAGCCCAAGTCCTAATAATGAGATTCTCAGAAAACAAAATTAAAGAGGAGTGCGAGAGACACCCAACCCCAGGAAAAGAGAAAGATTAAAAAGGGCTAAAACTCCACTGTAAATAAAAGAAATAATCTTGTAGATAAATATAAAAATTGATTACGTATAAAAATAGAAAGTATGAACCCAAACCTGTGGATAATAATAATGATAATAATGAGAGAGTGTGACACTGAAAACCCGTTGGAAAAATGAGAGAAATCCCAACCCTTCAGAAGAGAGGACAGCACCTGTGCCGATTTCAAAGAAATTTGTAGTAATCCCAATAATGAGGAATGTCAACAAATAAACCTCCAATGTATACAATGCCCCACAAAAGAAAACAAAGACGAATTAAAACAGAATATCGAGAAAACCCAAATAATGGTACAAACCCTACTGAAAAATAATGAAGAGATAGCCAATATAAAAAATGAGAACCGAGAGATAAAGAAAACCCTAGAAACCCTCATCAGACAAATTCAAAGAAAAGCCAAAGCAAATCCCAATAATAAATTAATTCAAGAAATTCAAAAAAATTGTCCTATCAATCAAAAAGCAACAAGGAAAACAAATCAAACAGAAAAATGAACCCCATGCAATGACAAGTCTATCAATCAAACTAATACTACCGATTAGTATAACATCTAACATAATACTCCTAATATGTTGTCTCATCCTCGGCCTAACAAAAAACAAACCAAGGCAAAATACCCAAATTCAAAAAGTCAGAAGAATGTTCACCCAAATTCGAAAAACTACCAAAACCAACGAAATAACAAGACTCTCGCAGATTTCCATCAATCACCCTTCAAGATCAACCCAACTCGAAAGCGAAACCCAAGCCGTCAGCGATTCATTCGAAAACAAATACAACTGAGTTACAGTAACTAATATTGATTTGAACTGATTTTCCTAACTCGAACTGATTTACATTGATTCGAACTGATTTTACTAACTCATACTGATCTACAGTGATTTGAACTAATATTGCTTTACATTGATATTGAACTACACAATTGATATTCGATTATGTACTGTAGCCGGACCTTAAGTCCATCTTTGCCTTGATGATTTAACCTTACCGTAGAAACTTTTTATGAATGTGAATATTGAAAACGGAATTGTATGTATTATTTTGAAATCAATTGAAATTGCGGGTCGCAATTTTTCGGACCCCCGAGTGTTTTATGTTGGGCCAGAACGTAAACGGCCTTCAAAAATGTTTAAATGGATCAGAAACACACATGCAAAAATAACATGCAATTTAAATAAACCTAAAAACACCAAGTAAACCATATAAAATCTGAGAAATAAAAGAATTAAATATAAAATAATAAACATAAAAATAAATTAAAATATTAACAAAAAGCACCAAGATCCGCACGATATCTACACAAATACAACAAGAAAAC
This sequence comes from Schmidtea mediterranea, assembly GCA_022537955.1. Taxonomy (NCBI): domain Eukaryota; kingdom Metazoa; phylum Platyhelminthes; order Tricladida; family Dugesiidae; genus Schmidtea; species Schmidtea mediterranea. The sequence continues at coordinate 103,377,330 of CM039679.1, forward strand.
ACAACAAATTCGACGAAATTGAAAAAATCAATTAAAGTTCATTAAAGTGAAATTTAAATCGAAAATTTGAATTAGCAATAATTCAATAAAAAATCTAAATAAAAAATTATAAAAATAAATCGAAAAATAATAAAAATAAATAATAGAATTTGCTAGAAAAGAACAAGGTCGAATTTTGTTTTACTACATCAAATTGCACACACCAAAAAATTAGGTATATATACTGATCCATTTTCACATTTAACTTAACCATTTTTGAAAACTTAACCATATTTTCAAATCTTGAAAACCACTTTGAGAATTGTTTTAACTATTTTTGGAAATCTTAATTGTTTGAAGCTATTTCGAATTTACAGTTATTATCTAGGTGAGAAATAATTTGGTTGGAACCCTCTTTCCACGTCACGTCCATAGCATCTCTATAGAGCTCTGCTTGGCGGCGACGTGGGGAGAGAGGTATTTATGTTGTTTTATGTTCTATTTTATGATATGATGTTTTTTCAATTTATGGAATGGTTAAAAATGGGTAATTAGTTTGCTTTATAATTAATAAATATTATTAATATATATAACTTGTTTTATATGTCTTTATAAATTTTAAATGTCGAAATTTTTCCGGCCCACAGCCGACACATCACGCAAGATAGTAAAATCAACATAGTGCAGATGCATGTAAGAGCGTGGAAAATCGCCAATGATATGCACCCGTGAAGACTCAGCGTGCGCAACGCAGCGGTCGTAACGTCAATATTTATCCCTATAGCTGAAAGAGAAATAAGGGAGAAGTCTCTGGCTGCTTCCTCGTTTCTCAATTCTGTAAAATCGACCTAAAATCATATTACATACGGCTTAAAATCACCACACCGAGTAGTCCAGTGGGCACTCAATAAATATAATATGAACACAAAATGCGCCTAAGGTCTATTAAAGGGAAAGGGTACGGGGATAAAACAAATTAAAATCGTTGATATAACTAATTGAAACCTATCATGTGTAATAAACTAATCAATGGTATATTAAATTAAATGGAAAAATTATTTAATAAATAATTTATTGACTCGATTAGATTAAATGATTGATTAATAACTTCTAAATCAAACTGAAATTCGTTTCACGTTTGGGAAAAACTAAAAGAATTTTGCGTAAATATACACTTTATGGTTAAATAATTGAAACAATTAAGGTTAACGTAGTTATAGATTAAAAACAAAATTTTCATATATTAGTTTATTGGTTAATTAGTTCCTTGATTAATAAAAATACGTTAATTGAATTAAAAATCGATGCCGATCAACCAAGTCATACAGTAATTAAAGTTAGACGATTCGAATAAAAGTAAATAGTTCCTTAGTAAAGATCAAACTAGATTCATGAAGTTACTAGTATGATGTCAATGTTAAAATAGTTTCGTAGGATTAAATCAAGGTAGAATAAATTAGCAATGATGTTAATATTAAGGTAGATTCACGGAATTAAAATAAAGGTTGAATAAGTGATTTGAAGCAATGATATTAATATAGTTTTATAGAATTGAAGTAAAGATTGAATGAATTAGCGTAATAAAAGATAGGCGAAAAACGGAGTAACGAAACCGAACTGAGTTAATTCAATCATTCCCAAACCCAAACCGAAATGATTTATAAGTTTGTGATAAGGTTTTATAAAAATTAAAATAAGTTTAGGGATGAAAAACAAAATATGTGAATTATTGCTTAAATTAAATTAATATCATTATAAAAAAATCAACGTTTCAAAAATGAGAAAAACTTTTATTTTAAAAAACATACAAAATCGTTACTCACATAATAATCGAAAGCATAAAAATCCATAAGAGAAAATATTCCACTAGCATAAATTCCATCAAGGTTTCGCACGAAATGTAATGGTTCCCTTAACAAATGGCGTTAAGATATTCAAATTAATTTGCAGAATAACTTACCCGAATAGATTTTCGACGAATTCGCCAATCGATAATTCTAAAATGAGATATTGTAAATCACCGGATGCAACTATATAATCTTAATTCCTTTCAACCGTTCAAATCGCGATATCCGCCGGAAGTTACATCACACGTACGTCGACGAATCGACCTCCGCTCTCACCTTCCGACGATCATTCGATTATAACATTTGGTAAACAAAATTGACGTTGATATTGGATTTAGCAAATCCATGAATTTATATCATAGGATGTGACGATAAAAGTTGCTAGGTTTAATGATTAAATGTTATATTGGAAAATCTAAAAATGAAAATTTAAGTAAACGAATAAAATAGAATACAGGTACCAAATCTTTAAAACCCCTACTTACATTCGACGCTACCCCCATCGATATAGCCGCTACCCTTAAAAATCAACTCGACAATTTCTTGATAACATCTTGCTTAATTGAATAGAATGAGTTGATCAATAGACTCACCACATGTGAACGTAGTAAATGTGATTTCACCAACATGGTTCGCCCGTTTTGAAAGCAGTCCAATCAGATAGAAAGCCACTAGAACTCAACAAGATTAAATCAGATGATCCACTCGACAGTGACTTAAGCCTATTTGTTTAACGATTTAACATGATAAAATTAATAGAGATAATAATAGAGCGTTTTAGATATGCCACGCGAACAAAACACTAGACGAAGTGTAGGAAAGCAGAGTCAGTCAACAACTCAATCGACCACGATGTCAGCAGATCCGATACCTCGATCCTGGCAGTATCCGACTGCTTGGAGGGTGTTAGATGTAGAGAAGGAACCCTGCGATATCCCAGAAAGACAATATCCAGCAGCAGAAACCTACACCAATGCACAGAACCTCCTCACCCAGTGGGAAAGGGTGCAGGAGCGAGTAGATCTGCAGGTGGTTAAGGCGAGGATGTACCTTGCAAACGTGGTAGAAGACATCCTCGCCGGGCGGATCGCCATCGCCTATCCACCTCGCCCAGTCCGAGATACCCGAAGACCCTACACAGTGGAGGCTCTCAGACGAAGCCTGAAGCGATACTGTCCCGAGGAATGACTCAATAATGACAATTTATGTAGTGGATGAATTAAAATATTAGCAATTTGTGTGTTCTTTTTTGTGTAAATAGAATTATTTGCAATTTTGTTTAAATGAAATAGATGACTCTTTAACTTGAGCAATAAGAAATAAAATAATCTGTTTAATTACAGCGATGTCTTCCTTACGAATCTTGCAAACGGAACTGGACCACGCGAGACAAGCCAACACGGAATTACTCGCCCAGATTATCCAATTAACGCGAGAAATGCAACATATGAAAGCGACATGGACGGATCCCGCAAAGATAAAAGCAATCTACCATCGACTCACAGCGGCCAGAAAGGCTGGGAAGAAGAACGGCAACTCAACCAGAGTCTGCGCACGCAGATTCGGGGACTCGAAGTCGCCCTAGCGGTATGCCGGGAAGGTGAAGCGGTAACTTACCCGCTCATCTTCGCCCCAACCCAACTGCCACAGACAACCACCAAGCCAGCAGAACAGTCCATCACTACAACCAACAACCGTCGACCGGGACGTAAGGAACGTGCCCGACGTCGTGCAGCCCAACTCCAAAACATCAAGCAGTAAATGATAGTGTGTTTAGATCGAATAGAATAGTTTTAAACTTAGTTGAATTGTTATTTTAATACAACCGTATGCCAACATCGCCAATTCGTTCCACAGTCAATTAAGAACTAATCCTGAATAGTTACGAGGGACAGAGCAAAGCGAGCACAGGTCTTCTATCGACAGCTCGTGAACCCGAGGGTTGTCCGAGCAACTATAGTACTAGCACATGGTACTCAATTTTTGCGGGCAATCCCCCACTTGAACACATTACCAACGTTGCTTAGCAACGGGTGCCAAGTGGCGATCAGTATCATTTTGTATGGCGTTACTAGGGTCGCCAGGAGGATAAGCAAGATCGGAAACCCTGTAACCCACCAAATGTAAAATAAAATATATACAAAATTCATCAAGAACCGCACAAAATTTACAATAAACCTATTAAAATAACCTATTAACAAGAAATTGGAAGCTTCTCAAGTTTTTTATTTATTTGGATATAAAAATTAATTATGTAATAGGTCAATTACACATAAACAAAAGCGGATTTTAAAAAATGATAATGACACAAACATACACAAACAGAGCCCAATAAAGTTATGCGTTACACAAGAATTATTATAACTTTTTAAATGGTGGGTTACAGGGTTTCGTTATTTGCTTATCTTCATGGTTGCCCCAGTAACGCCATACAAAATGATGCTAATCGCCACTTGGCACCCGTTGCTAGGCAACGTTGGTAATGTGTTCAAGTGGTGGATTGTCCGCAAAAATTGAGTATTATCGCTAGTACTGTAATTGCTCGGACAACCCTCGGGTTCACGAGCTGTCGATAGAAGACCTGTGCTCGCTTTTGATTCTTAGGTCCCATTATTCTCCTATCTCCTTCAAATGTTAACCTATACTCTCATATCATTCATTGTTATGTCTATTCTCATAGTCCTTCTTCTTATTGTCCATGTCGAAGATTTTTCTTTGGCCTGTACACCCTTTGTTGTGTTAAATACACCCACATTATATCTTTCACCCTTATCCCTATTATAACTACAATGTTCCCTATTATCATTACTAGCATCATCATTGTTACTATTATATATATTACCCTTATTAATTGTTACTACTAATACCTTTATTAATTTTTTTATAGCTATAACTACCATTATATTTATTGTTATTGTTACTATGAGTATTACTATTATTATTATTGTTATCATAATTATTATCAATCATTACTACAAATACCATGATTATTATTATTATTACCATTATTATTATTATTATTAATATTATTATTATTACTATCATTACCCTTATCACTATCGCTACCATTATTAAGATTTTGTAGGGATCCGTCCTTATTCCTCAGCGTTAAAAATTGTTTATTGATATACAACATTAGCCGTAGTCCATTTATATTTTTCGGTTTTCGATAAAGTATCTTTGTAAATTAGAAAATTTGAGCAGCGTTCCGCCCTTATTTTACGCATTCCATTTTTGCGTTACTATTTTTGTTAAGTATTTGAATTAGTTCGGAAAATTTGAGCAGCGTTCCGCCCTTATTTTACGCATTCCATTTTTGCGTTACTATTTTTGTTAAGTATTTGAATTAGTTCGGAAAATTTGAGCAGCGTCCCGCCCATATTTTCCGCCTCAACTCAAATTAAATTTATTTAATTCTTATTAAAAACATTATTTTTCATAATTTTGGTCGTCCGGATTAATCTTTTTCCGATGGCTATTCATTTTAACTGTTGCAACGATTTCGCAATTTTCCCCGCTACCCATTCCGTCTTTTTGTCCTTAAGATCTATTTATGTTCATATTATAGTTAATGAGTGCCCACCGGACTACTCGGTGTTAGAGATTTTGAGCCGATTGTTGTTAAAAATTTATGTCAATTTTACAGAAAACGGATGGTGAAGGAGCAGCCAATAAACTACTCATTTACCCTCCAATTTCCCCTATATACGGATAATATTGACGTTCCAACTCCTGCGTTCCGCACGCTGAGCCTTCACGGGTAAATATCATTGGCGATTTTCCACGCACTTACATGCATCTGTACTATGTAGATTTTGCTTTCTTGCGTTATGTCTTGGCTGTGGGCCGGAAAATAACAAATAATATTTTACCATAGCATTTGGAATAAAAGTTTCGATGCACTAAGGCTGTAGATATAAAATATTTATTCAGCATATTACATCGGCTACATACATTTGAAATTCATTGTATCCATTCCATAAAATTTACTTCGAAAATCCCATAAATTTAATTCGATAAATCATCTATAAATTCAATTGGAAAAACAAAATTATCCATAAATTTAATCTGAAAAATCATCCATAAATTCAATTGAAAAATTACCCACAAATTGATTCAAAAAATCATCCATAATTCAATTGGAAAAACAAAATTATCCATAAATTCAATTTGAAAAAACAAAAGTCATCCATCAATTCGATCTGAAAAGTCATACATAAATTCAATTGAAAAATTACCCATCAATTCCCTTCGAAAAAATCAATTTATAATATTGCACCAGTTGAGAGTGATCGTGTTCAGGCAAAACACTTACCCGTGTTAATTACCTGAATGCACGGCTCTCAACCAGTTATACAACCAGTTATACAGTTCTATAATGAAATTTTTCCTCTGAAAAATAAGACTGAAAATTTGTGAAAACACATCGGTATTTATACCTATAATTTGGCCTTAACCTTGCGTGTTAGTTTTACTGCGATTAAACAAAATTCGACTTTGAAATTATTTATGTTATCTACATTAAATTTTTATTTATTTCTTAATTTAAATTGGTAATTTATTTTTAACATTTTTAATTAAATTTATTCATCCAAAAATATTTTATTTTTATTCATTTAATTCGTTAATTTTTAATTTTATATAAATGGTCATTTTACGGTCGAATTTTCTTGTTATTATGTTATTTTTTATGTAAATTTCGTGCGGTTCTTGATGCATTTTGTATTTATTTTATTTTATTTTTATGTTTTTGATTTTATATTTATTTATATTCTCTCAGATTTTAAAGTGTTTAATTGGTGTTGTATATTGTATTTTAAGTTATCTTGGTGCTGGGTTTTCGTGCTGTATTACTGATGCATTTAAACAATTCTCAAGGCTATTGGTGTGCTGGCCCAACATAAATAACAGTTTCTACCGTAAAACCCTAGAGAATCTTAAGAAATGAATTAACTTAATATTATTTAACTCTGCAAATAAATTACTTACGTATAAATCTAAGCCAACTTTTCGAAAATTTTTAAAAATAGTTAATGAATTGATTTCTGTTTTGCTTAAAGAATCAGTGTTTATATAAACCAGTTACATTTAGAAACCTGCACTGGATCTATTGAAACTAAGGATGTACTAACTGCAGTATGAAGAGTTACAAAAATATCATAACGAATTCAATTGAGAAATTAACGTTGTTACTGGAGATACCGATTCCTTTTTAATCGAAATTAAAAATTGTAAGTTGAATATTTATTACTGACAATGGTTCACGATAGTTTACTTTATTTTTAGTATTTTTAAGTAAGGATTTGTTTTTAGGCTTTTTTAACGAGAGTCAAAAACACCCGCTGACTATAGTGTTAGCTCAAAACAAAATTTTTAAAAAATTAAAAATTACTTCATAAAACAAACATTTTAAAAATTTAAGTCAAATATCTGACAGGGTATATTTCTCAAGGAACACTACTTATGTAGCTCAATAATTATCAGTAAAAAAAATTCTGAGAAATTGTTTTTCGATAATCAATGTTTTTTTATAATGTTAGAAAAGTGTTGGGTTATTATTATTGAAAGTCAGTTCCCTCTGACTCCTCGTGTCCTTTTCCAATCAAATAAGCAAACCCAACACAGAATAATTTTATTTGCACTTTATCACAATTACAACTCAATAAGATTTATTTCAATGTTTATAATCACAATTTCACTGATTTATTTGCACCGTTCAACCACCGTATAAATTTGATTATCTTAATGTAGGTTATCAAATGGATAATTACCCTTTCTGATAGATAACTTTGACTTTACTTGGGCTTAGATTCTTTTTCTGACCTGACTACACTACTCATTTGCTTCGACCACTGGCCATTTCGGATTTTTCCCTTTTCCGTTTATACTCTTCCTCAGACTGTTTTCAGACGATTGTCAACAACATTTGCTACATTATTAAATTATTAAAAATAATAACTTCCCACAGACTACCTTAGCCGACATTTGTCAACAATGTTTGCTCCATTACTAAATTACAAATTAGGAAATAATTACCTCTCCATAGATCAGTGGCGCCCATTTAATATTGTTTAGGAGAATTTACCCTTTTATATTATTCCGTCTATACGCCGGGTTTTCCTCATCTCTCGGGTTTCCCATTGCCTCGGATTTCTCATTAGTAATTATTTTTTAATTAATTTCTTTTTTTGTCTTATATTATTTTCTAGGGACCCCCCACTAAACTTTTATTATCATTTATGGACTTGTCTCTCAATTTGGTGTTCAACCATTCCAATTCCCCCCGATTAATACTACTTTAGAATTTTTGTAAATTTTTTAATTAATGTCGCACTTTTATCATTTTGGTGTTTTATTGACTTTACTGTGCTTTTTTTCCTTAATACCCCAACAAAAGTAACAAAACAAAATATTTGAAAGTTTAAATTGGAGCAGTATATTATACAGAGTTGCATCCTGAAAAGTTAAAAGTATCAAATTTAGAATTAATCTATCTCAAAATATTTGGTTTTCATAAAAAAATGATGATTCTTTTTCAATTTTGAATAAAACAACTTCCTTGGTTTTCAATGGGAAAATGACATGTCTTGAATTAAGTCCGAGTTGATGACCTTCCTAATTTTGACCGATCTACGAAAGAAATGTGACAAGCTTATGAAGGTATTTGACTGGCTCGTGACCTCATGTTAAATAACGATAATAAATTTAATAAATAAAAATTTTTTAAAATATTGAATATTAAAAATTCAATATTTAAATTAAACAGTGAATTCAAAGAACAGAAAAATAGATGGCGAGTGTCGAAGTTTTCGAGATACTTGGACGTTTGATAATTTTTTTATCTAGCAAAATGAAAAGCCAACAAGTCTTATTTGCCTTGAAAAGGTTGCTGTGAATAAAGTATCAAATATCAGGCGCTATTACATTACCCACCATTTTGAAAATCTAAAAAAATTACTAAAGAATTACAAAGAGATGAAGTTAAGCAGCTTATATCAACGTTTGAAAACCAGAAATCATTTTTACGAAGAAAAAAGTGAATGTGAAGCTAATACACATGCTAGCTTTGAAGTGTCAAGACTTATCGCTAAAAAGATTAAACCGTTTAAGGATGGTTAATGTGTTAAACAATGTTTAATCCAGTAATAAATATTGTTTAACAGTTAAAAGTCATTATTTTTTCCATAAGTCTATCTGGTATGACTGTCACAAGACGCATTGAAAAGATCTCAACAGATATTAAAAGTTGTTTATTGAACGCATGCAGCGAATTACAATATTTTTCAATTGCAGTTGATGAGAGTACAGACTTAAACGACACTGCTCAGCTTGCAGTATTCGTGTGAAGAGTGACTTTGAGTTTCCATATTTTGAAGAACTTATTCAGTTAATTTATTTAAGGATACAGTTACTAGAGCAGAAATTTTTGAAGAAGTGATTAATTTGATATAAAAAAATGAACTTAGATATTTTAAAACTAATTAACATCACAGCGAATGGAGCACCAGCGATTGGGAGAAATAAAAAAATCTTTGTTGAACTATTGCAGGAACACATGGGAAATCTTGGAATTTTTACAGAAACTGGTGAAAGTTCATCAAGAAGCCTTATGTAACAAATCTTTGAAACTGAAGAACGTAATGGATACTATTGTACAAGTTGTTAATCTGATCTTATCTCGTGGATTAAATCATCACCAATTTAAGCAATTTTGGCTGAATTCAAAAGTTGAATATGGTGAACTAGTCTATTTTTCCAATGTTTTCTGGATCAGCAGAGGTTCAATGCTCAAGAGAATATTAAAATTACAAAATGAAATTTTAATTTCCTTTTAAAACAAATCTGTGGATGCATCACATTTTCGCGATCCTGATTGGCTTGCATGTTTGGCGTTTCTCGTGGAAATTGCGAGTCAATTAAATAACTTGAACTTACACTTGCTAAGCAAACCTAAGCTTTTAAACGAAATGTTTGGTCATATTCTTGCATTTGAAAGAAAACTACACTAGCTTCAACATGAAAATTATGCACATTTTCCATCACTTCAAGAATACAAACCACGAAATCCAGAAATAATTGTGAATATGATCAAATATTTGAAGATTAGTTCTCATCTCGTCTTACTGACTTTCGCTTGCACAAAGATGAATTCAAGCTTTTTGCTAATTTTTTTGAGGTGGAAGTGTGTAGTGTATCAGAATGCTTTCAAATGGAGTTGATTGAAACGCAATGTGATGACTTATTGTAATTAAAATTTCACTATGACGATGTTTCTTTGCTTGATTTTTATACCAAATACATTTGTTGAGGTCTCACTATTGCTAATCGAGATCTCAACGTGCACTGGTATTAGTATATACGTATAATTTAATATATAAAAGACAACTTTGATATAAAAATTATTAAATTCAAAATTACCAAGTTTTAAATGATACCAGATTCGAATAATACAATATACAATTTCAAATAAGTGCGTGCGAAATTATGTTATGTATGCTTGTTATTTTATCATTGCAAAAAAATTATGTTGAGCTCTGCTCTTAATTAAATTCTCCTTGAGATTGCCTCTAGAAGAACAAGTAAGTTTTTGGGCTAATATACTGAGTTTTGCGTCAGTATATATGCTGATTTCATTATGGGTTAATCTATTTTAATTGGTCCAGATGTTTTAAATTAATTTATTTTATTACCATAATTATTGTTTTTTGAAATATTAATCAATAATACGTTCTTATTTTTCTTTTTATTATTGAACCAAATGTTTCTAATTGTTTTATAAATCAATAATACGTTCTTAATTTTTTAAGATATTAATGAATAATAATAATAATAATAACAATAATAATAATAATGATTTTACCCTTTTATATAAAAGTTTATGAAAATATATTGAATTACACAAAATTACACAAAACAGATAAATATTGTTTTATGTCACTAAATAAAACAGATAACTGATAAATAATTGTCAATGAATAAATAAAATGAATTACACTATTAACAGACATCCGATAAATAATTGTCAATAAATAAATTACACAAAACAGATAATAATAAGAGAATATTGTCTATGTGCAGATGATGTAAATAATTAAATGGTAGATTACACGCTGTTCATCATTCGACTTTGGTTTTGGTTTGGGATTTGATTTTTGGTTATCTCTTTACATGGATATTAACTCGGTACTTGCTAGGCTTATTTCTATAATATTTTGAAAGTACGAAAGTGTTTAAAGGTTTTCCTTCATTATCTAACACATTTATTTTAATGGGAATTATCTTGCCCTAGTGAAAAACGCAAAACAGTTGACATCTTTGTTTAGAAGTACTTACCAGTGTTAGCAATTATTTTCAGAATTGAAATATACTAAAAACAATATGAGAATAAGATTAACCGATAGCAATTTGAATAATGTATTGTTGTTGGCATTGACAAGGCTGACACTCAATGTTGAGAAGCTTTCAAATGACAAAGAACATCAAACTTCCTATTAATTATTCAAATTTTGGATTTTTGAATACAAAAGATTTTTAAAATACATTGATTTTTGTCAACTTACTTGTTTATATGTAGAACTAAAATATTTTTAATAATCTTCATTATTTTATTGATTTTAAGCAATTTGAAAAAAATGCTCTTTGATAAGCTTTTTCTTATAATATTTTTAGGAACCCCATCGACCTGACACTCTCTCAAAAAACGCAATCCGGTCCCACATATCCAAAATGTTGCCAACCCCTGTTCCAAAACATTGGGTTTAACGGCCTTACTTATAATTTTGCACCTACTAATTGATATATTAGTTGACTAGCAGTAGCATACATAAATAAAGTAGAATCAAATCGTTTCAATATATAATTATACCATGTAGTAAATATTTGATTTACCCAAAATCTTTTTATCTTGATCTTTAACGTTTATCTGAACAGTTAGCAACGTGTCTTTCAAATCTAAAAATTCAAATTGAGAACCATTAATATAAAATTCCACATCATTTCTACTATAATTAAAAAACAAACCTTGTATTGGTTGGGGTATATTATAAGTGTGATAAAACAATTTCTAAAAAATTGTGGATTTTCCCCAACAGTTTTCTTATGTATTAAAATATAAGAACAGTGATATGGTTCAGAGACTAACTTTAATGGAAAATTGAAAGGTGTATATATTTTACACAGAGAATTCGGAGTAGATTTCAATTTTGATATTTTGTCAAAATGAAAATAAATAAAATATTATCAAATAAAGAAAACAAACAATAAATAAATCATTTTACTGAAATATATTTTGAAAATATCGCATGCTAAAAATAATATCAAAACCTTTAAAAATAAGCATTATAAAATTGAATAACTTTGTATAATTATTTTAAATTACTAAATTAAAATTGCGCCAGGAACCATTTTTCTTTAAAATTGGTGGGTTACTGGGTACTGTTGTTTGTTTAAATCTTTCTATAGTTGCCCAGGTAACGCCATATAAATATTTCTTGCTACCATTCGACACCCGTTGCTGAGCAACGTTGGTACTGTGTTCGAGTGGGTGGATTGTCCGCAAAAAGTGAGCGTTATTACTAATGCTATAATTGCTCGGACAATCTCACTGGGTTCAACGAGCTGTCGTTAGAAGACTTATGCTCGCTTTTGATTATTAGGTCCCCTTTATGCGTATATTTATCGTTGAGTTCGTCAGAGAATAATAGGAATTTGATAATGACATAGAACGAGCGACTACAACTGGTGATGGTGCATCTTAGCGTGTTGATTGCGGGTTTCGCGGATACTTGTTAGAGATATTATGTTAAATAGGAAGACATACATAATCTTTTAAAATTAATACACATATAATTTTCCAATAAGCACATTCTAAGAGTTAATTAAAGTTGAGTAAGCAATCGAGCGGCTCGACGTTTAGCCCGCTCCTTCCGTCCGGGTCGGTAACTGTTCGGAGTTGGGGTTGTTGTTGAGGTCGTTGTGGGGAATGGTATCGCCTCCCGGTAAGCCAATTGAGCGGGAGCAAATACGAGGGGATAGGTTACAGCTGCCTCTTCTTGACAGGCAGACAGTGCAACCTCCAGCCCCTTTATTTGTGTTCGCAGACCTTGCACCAACTGTTTTTCTTCTGCCCATCTATTTTGGGCTGCTATAAGCCGCTGGTAAAGCAATTTTACCTTTTTGGGCTCCATCCAAACGTCCTTCGTCTGTTGCACTTCCATAGTCAGCTGGACAATTTGATCATGGAGATTTTTGTTGATTTTCCGGGCGCGTTCCAACTCCGTCTGCAATATTTGCAAGGGCTCCATCTCTGTAATGACGAACATCAAAACATTTTATTAATAAATCCAGAATATAAAATTTTTATTGACTGTTAAATATACTTTTTAAACATACTTTTATTCCAATCATTTATTATTTATAAAATTCTTATTGACTGTTAAGTATACTTTTAATCATACTTTTATTCCGATAATATATTATTTAAAAAAATTTTTTTTTTGACTGTTAAATATACTTTAAACATACTTTTATTCCGATAATATATTATTTATAAAAATTTTTATTGACTGTTTAAACTAGCTAATTGATGGTATCCCAGGTAACGAAATTATCATCTTAAAAACTGAGTAAATATTTATCATATCGTTAATTAATTTTTTATGGAAGTTATCGACTACAGGTATTGACTCATCGGCAGTCACTCGGAGTTCTCCCCCTCCCACTCACGTCGTCGAGGTTAACACAGAATCACCAGAGTCATTAAGCCCATTAATTGAAGGGGTGGTCCTTTACCCAATATTTCTAACTGGTTCGTACAACAATTGAAACTAGCTGCCACACCGTGCAATCTGAGGTGATTATTGGTGAGGGAATGATATGCGTTTGTGCGAAGGATTGCTGATAACTTTAGATATTTTTGTACTAATATTACGGTTATCTATTGGTAATTTAGCTGGCAACTGACGATATTTCGCCTATCTTTTGGTATTAATATTAGTGATATTTATGGATAAATTATGAGGTATCCTCCTGTTACTATTAAAAAGCCCTAGGGTTAAATAATTTCATCGATGGTTAATGCGAGTATACTCTCGAATTTCCATGGTTGAGATTTATGGGCAAGTCAAAATACATACTTCTAACTGGGGATAATTTCTAGTTATATTTTTGGCGACTTGCCAATTCCCTCCGGATTACTTTATAACTGTGGGCAAATTGACTTACTCCCTAAAAGGAATCAACACGTTTGTACATTATTGGATTTTTATTATAATATTACTTGTTCCCGTTCTTTTAGGATCAAAGATTTTTAGATTTTCAATTCGATTCCAACTATTCGACATCAACGACGGCTCGTGAGAAAAATAACTCCGATTTATTGCCAACCATCAATCCCGAGTCGATTATTATTTATGTCACAGTGAGTGAATTAAATGTAGGTTGCCCGATGAATCTCCCACAGATTATTAGCTGGTTATTTTATCAATATTATGGCAATGAAAAATGAAGACTGAATTATAGGAATAAACAATTTATTTATTAATTTCGGTGACGGTCTTCTTGGGTCCGATTTCAGGTGGGAATGAAGTTAAATGGTTCCGGGAGTAAGGCCATTTACCTAGTGCTCGTAAGGTACAAATTTAATTCAATTAATAATAATTAAAAGTTTACTTGTCCGGGAATATTTCTCTCCTAAGTGCTCATGGTGGATTTGTGGAGATTGATTAATTTTCCTTGACATGGTTTCTACGACTAAAGTGCTTTCCACTGTCGATGTATTTTATATCGGAGTGTGTGTATTATGATAGTAATTTGTGACCGCACACCCTCCGGGTGGGTATTCACTTCACTCCCTGTCCTGGTCTTGAAGATGCTAATGCACTCGATATCGATTCATCAAGACATTTCACGGATTTCTGACCGAATCGCTACGGGTGTGTGTGCAACGAACAAATTTGTTATCCACTAACCTTAATGTGAATTATTGATTTATGTAGGCGGCGATGTTTAGTCAGGTTTCTGTTTTTCTATCGTTACTTGTTTAGTAAATTTCGGAATTTTATGGGGTTTATTTCAGCTAAATGGTCACTATCGTGAGTAGGGATTGGAATTGTGTTCTATAAATTTCTTAATTTTTATCTTTCAGGAATGAAGCTCTAAAACGGATATTGGCGAAGTAACTCATTCATTAACTTAAATTTTTGGATAAATTATTATATTGAATAGATATTTTATTCTTTTAGTTGGTACTTAAGTTTAGTTTGAATAACGTCGCGGGATTCCCATTGGCTATCGAATCTCG
Organism: Schmidtea mediterranea; assembly: GCA_022537955.1. NCBI lineage: Eukaryota > Metazoa > Platyhelminthes > Tricladida > Dugesiidae > Schmidtea > Schmidtea mediterranea. The sequence goes on from CM039679.1 coordinate 103,392,456, forward strand.
ATCAAAAGAATAATACGAGTACTATGGAGCGGCTGATTCGAATACTTATTATGCTCGGATCGGTGGGTTATTTGAACGGAGGAAAGTAATGATCGCAGGTTTTAATGGATAATTGGGTTCTCCTTAGCTTAAGAATTTTTATCCTTTTAGGATCGACTCGCCGTGGACGTAGGATTGAGCTAGAGCCGGATTTTTGTGAAGCATTCCATTTTCCTTTGTGTTTTTAATAAAGGACTGTAGTTCGTTGTTAATTGGATTTGGGTTTGACCTTACTCGGGGAAATGCGAGTAGATAGATTATCTTACTCTGCGTTTATTTGTACTCATCACTTATAACTTCGGAAGCTCAAAGGCATTCATCACTAGGAAGTTTCGTCGTACTAGAAAACATGAGGCTCTATTTATTTAGTTCTTATTATCTCGTCGATTTTAACTAAAACTAATTTTTGGTGATTATCCTATCAATGGAATTTACTTATTTACATTATTGTGGAATTTTCTTTGGTTTATGAGTCGCACTCCTTATTCTATCGTTTTCTCAATTCTATTAGGAGGTCGTATTGGGTTGATCGGGGTTTCGGTAGATTAATCTTAATTTATCTCCCTCAGAAAATTTTGTTGATTAGAAATAATTAATGCAAGCTCTATGTTCTTCCCCGTTTGGATTGAATTAAGATTAGCACATTTTTTCTCGTGGTTTTTACCACTACATCATCGAGACTTTGGTTAAACTTTCGCTACTATCTTTTATCTTATCTAGGAGCGTACCTATTTATATCTCTTAATCTGATTTTTTTAAATTCGTGAATCCAATTACTAATTGTTATACGTTTAGGGGGATTATAATAAATTTAAATTCTCATCTATAGTTTAAATTTAGTGGTTAAAATAATAGTTTGATTTAATTTCATAGCAATGATTTCGTTTTTTTTTCAATTCCCCGTCATCTTTCCCCTGGTTGACCTTAGGCGCGTTGTGTTTATATTATAATTAATGAGTGCCCACTGGAGTACTCGATGTGGTGATTTTGAGCCGTATGTAAGATAATTTAGGTCGAATTTAAAGAAAACGAGAGACGAGGAAGTAGCTAAAGGACCACTTCCTTATTTCTCCTTTCTTCTATACGGGATAATATTGACGTTCCGATCCCTGCGTTCCGCACGCCGGGGTCTTCACGGGCACAGATCATTGGCGATATTCCACGCACTTACACGAATCTGAATAACATTTCTGATTTTATTTACTTGTGATGTGTCTTTGGCTGTGGGCCGGAAAAATTTCGACAAAATTTTTAAAACAAAAACATAATTTGTATGTTACAAAATAATTTATTAAAATCAAAATTAAGTTACCGATACAATCCAATCCACAAATTCAAAAGAAATAAAACTAAAACTCTCACTCACATTGAAAATAGATTTTTAAGAAACTGATTTACCAGTAAAAACGACTAAAATTGTGAAAAAATAAATCGGTATATATACCTATTTTTTGGCCCTAACCTTGCGTGTTCTTTTTGATTTAGTAAAACAAAATTCGACCTTGGAATTTTCTAGTGTATTCTAATCTTAATTTTTATTATTTTGCAATTTTATTTGATAATTTTTCATTTGAAATTTTTATTGAATTATTTCTAATTCAAATTCTTTGAATTTTATTTCATTTTCATGAAATTTCACATTTTTGTTAAATTATCAAATTTCGGTCGAATTTGTTAGGTTTTCGTGTTATGTTTATATTTATATCGTGCAGATCTTGTTGCTTTTTTGTTATTATTTTAGTTTATTTTTATGTTTATTATTTTATATGTAATTGTGTTCTTTCTCATATTTTGATAGGGTTATTTGGTGTTTTAATACGTTTGATTTAAATCTGCATGTTGTGTTTGCATGTGTGTTACCGATTCATTTAAACATTTACAAGGCCGTTTGTGTTCTGGCCCAACAAAATACAGTGAAACCCCGTTATAATGCGAAAATCACGGTATTAAATCGGGCTGTTTTAAAAATTGGTCGCGTAAATGCGGGGTTTTACAATATTGAACTTTTTTTCGGGCAAGATATACGTGTATACATGTAAAAATTAAAAGTCGGCTTACCATCAATTGATTATAAAAATTTGATTAAAATTTACATAAATTTAAAGCATCGATGCCAATATATAAAAGTTATTACCGTGCATTATAACATTTATTACTTTTTTTGTTTGTGTTATAATACGGGTTGACCAAAAATACCAAAATATCATAACTCTTTTACGCTGTGTACCAAGTTCATCTTCTAGAATGTTTGGTAGACTACGGATCTTTACTTCGTTTATTTTCCAACCTCTCAAAGTGGACTCGCTGATTCCAAAATCTCTTGCAAGCTGTGTTTGTTGTTTGCCATTCTTTATTTGATCTAGGGCAAGCAGTTTCTCTTTGGTAGAAAACGACATTTGTTTTTGAACTTTCTTTTCCATAATATATATGATTCTTTTTTAATATAAACAAACAATATATACTTATAAAGAATTTAAATCAATAAAGACTTAAATATTACGAATCATTTTTAATAATAAAGGTATTAAAAATAACCTACAATTACAATCATTTTTATTTCAAAAAATATATTAAATTTATTTGCTTTTAACTACAACTTTGATCACGGCATAAATTTTGACAATTTTATCACGCTATATTTATTAAGTTTTGTTATTTTTTTCAAGAACAGTTTTTTATGGTAAAAATGAATTTAATTTCATGTTTTGGTTCTTTTAATTTTATCAAATTTTTTTCTTATTGTAAATGAATATAAAAATTTTGGGTGCCATGCTACGACCGCGTTAAATCCGAATTCGCGTTATGGCGGGGCGCATTATAGCGGGATTCCACTGTAGTTTGAATGTTAAATTTTTAATGAAATAAAATTTAATAAATTAAATAACCTTTAATTGAAAATTTGTTTTTTTACCTTAAAACTTTGAACATGCTTAATGTACATATTTAAATACCCAAATTTTAGAAACATCCAATGAATCCCTTTAGTGTTATATTTTTAAAATAAATTAGTAAATTTTGAAAATTTCCTACTGCTAATAAGATATTCTTTATAATTATTTATATTTTTGGAGGTTTTTCTAAATCAATTATATGTCAAGTAATTTCAGATTTTATTCGATTAAATTATTGGTAATTATAGAAAATGAAATTCAGATTGTTTCATTTCTATAAATCTGTTGTTTTTATTGTTACATTTTTTGCTTATGGTCTACTTCACGCCAATCGAAAGTCATTTTCTAATGTAAAACCGACATTCACTGAGGAATGGACTGGAACAAATAACAATACAATTGTCTATCCTCTGAAAAATTGGAAGCGGAACAATTTATTTTTGGGAAATGATTCTGCCCAAGTCTTTCTTGGTGTTTTGGATACGGTGTTTATGGGATTTTATGCGATTGGGTTGTATGCTAGTGGGTATATAGGGGATAGGTATGATCCAACTTTAGTTCTGAGCGCGGGAATGTTTTTGAGTTCAATTTCCATATTTATATTTGGTGTCCTGACAGAATGGATTCACTTTTATAATTATTATTTTTACGTCGTGTTTTATGCACTGAATGGACTATTTCAGTCAACCGGATGGCCAGCAACCGTTACGATAATGTCTAATTGGTTCGGTCATTCGCGAGGATTTTGGTTGGGTTTATGGAGTGGATGCGCATGCGTGGGCAATATCATTGGTGATTTGCTGACGGCATCTGTACTAGATTTCGGATACGAATACGGATTTCTCGTGCCTTGCGCTGCATTATTTACTGGGTCTATTGTTGTCGTTTGTAGTCTAATTGCAAAACCAGAAAATTTTGGCTCTAAACTCTATAGATATAGTCGAATACAAACCGTAGATATTGTCAGTGAAAATAATTCGGTAATCGTTGAAAATTTCGAAAACAAAAACGAACAATATATAAGCTTTTGGAAGATAATTCTTATTCCCGGAGTTATTCCATATTCTTTAGCGTATGCTTGTCTGAAATTGGTTAATTATGCCTTCTTTTTTTGGCTTGCGGACTATCTGTCGATGAATTTCAATTGGACAAATGCAGCAGCCGATACGATTTCTATTTGGTATGACGTAGGAGGCATTATAGGGGGCATTGTGATTGGAATCATTTCTGACTTTATGTGGTCTCGTTCACCAGTGACAGTTTTAAGTTTAATTTTAACTATACCCGCTTTAGTTGTATATAGAAATGCCCCGGGTGATGTTTTGACGAATTCCATTTATTTGACAATTACTGGAATTGTCATTGGCGGTCCGGCCACTTTGATTAGTTCCGCAATTTCTGCGGATTTAGGTAGTGAACCTTTGCTCAGCGGGAATGCCGCCGCGTTGTCAACCGTAACAGGAATCATTGATGGAACCGGGAGTGTCGGAGCAGCCATTGGTCAAGTTTGTGTGCCTCTCATACAAAATCGATTTCAATGGCAAGCTGTTTTCATATTTTTTATGATTATGATAAGCATTACAATTGTCTGCATTCTGCCAGTTCTTGTAAAGGACATAATAAAACGCGTCAATCTTCATCGTAAGAAAAATGCAGAAAATCCGTTATCATTTCCAGAAATCGGTTGATTAAAAACAAATGTTATTTTTATTATAATTTTATTTCGTTAAATTTTAATTAATTTCATTTTTAATCACATGGAATAACATAATTTAATGGCGGATTAATTATATCACATGATTGCGATATAGCTTATTTTGTAATTATAATATTCAGGTTTCATATTAGTTCATTAGAATAGTTAGATAGTTTATTTAGAATCAATATTATTCAAATATTTATTTTCAAACACGCATGCAGTCAGAATGACCACAATTTAGCAAAAGTAATTTGATTGGTTCTCGCAATGAGTGTGTGTGATATATATAAAGCAATCACATGTAATGCCAAATGCATACAATATACATAAAAATATCAATGATTATTCGATATACTTATTAGTTCAATAATAATTTTATTCATTTAGTAGCATTTGATTAATTTATTTTGTTTTAATTTTTTCTTAAAGTGATTTATTGTCAATAGTTACGCATTTATTTACAAAAACACTTGATAAAGGCAAAACCGAAGGTTTGTATTGCGTAGAATTAAATTTTTTGTCATACTAAAAATAAATTGCAATATCATTAAAAAAAGCGGCCAAAAATGACTAAAAAATAATAGATTTATTATTATTCAAAATTTGTTTTTCATCAAGGAGTGTTAATAATAACAACGAATTTCAGATAATATAAACTATTGATTAATCGAAACGATTATTAAATTACAATGGCACAAATAATTCCTGCTTAGGGGCCGTCATAAATGACGCCACTCGACTTTTGCCGATTTTAAACCACCTCCCCTCGTCACAAAAAGTTAGCCCCCTTTCATATATGACTTTACAAATCTTTGGTCCCCATAAAAAGCCATATTATTTTATCAAAAGATGCACGTTTTGATGTGACGTCACAGTTTTTAAACATCCGCTCTCACTCGTAACAAATGTATGGGTCACACAGTGTGACCCCTAGGTGCGTGAAGTAATTTATGGACACCACCTTATTACGGTCCTTCGGGAACAATAATATTTGCAATACACTTTAGAACTCACAAACACTTATTTGATTCTTCTGTTTTCAACACTCGGTAAAATCGATTTAGTTGATTTCTTTGCTTATACTTGAAATTATTCATAACTCTAGACATTGATTTAACAAATTCAACTGTTTCAAATTTTAACTCTGTTTTCAGCAATAATCTCTAGTTTCTCTTTACTTGCCTCGTTTCAATCTTTATACTCTTGTAACTCATCGTTGCTTTCTCTTACTGTTTTAACCGTTTAATTCACCTTCTCATTAGCCTACTCTTCTGCCATGATTGGCCAGCAGACATACACACACAGACAGTAAGATGTATATAAAAGCGATTCAGATACACTAAACAAGACACTTACAATTCAATTGTATAATTATTAAAAATTTTTAATCTGGCTGAATATTTAACTTATTGTATGCTTGTAATTTGTTAAGCCTTTGATCATAATTTTGGTTTTATTTTATTATGCCTTATTTTTTGTTTAGTTCAAGTTGAATAATTCTATTATTGAAAGAGAGATCTGATCGACGACATTTGGCAGTCTGTACTGTGTGAGCTCTGTTTATGGATCTTGATAAAATACATAGGCTCTCGGTTGACTGCTTTGTTAGGGCCACGTTCACTGACTATTCTTGTAACTAGAAAACTATTCTTGATTAATTAAACCGTTTCTGAACCATATTTTATTGAATTCAATTCTATGTAAATTTGGCCATCTTATGTGAAGGTTTTAAAATGGCCCAGCGCAAACTTTTAAAATAATTTTATCAATTTATCTTACCCAATTTATTAATCCGTCGTATATCCCTGATAATAAATTTTTTTCAAGCAAACACTCAAAGCAAAACAGTCATAAATAAACCAAGAATTACTGAATATTTAGCACTTGCAAAACATTTTATAAATAACTATTTTTATTTGTGTAAACTTTTTGAATTTTTATTTGAATTTTTATAAAAATGGTGCACAGCTCTGTTTGTATTGGTTTTCTTTTTCTAAAAACAGACTTATATATCTAGATCAATGGTCGGCAACTTATGACCGTTGGATCATCTACGGACTCATTGGGAAATTTTTAGTCACCCATTAAACAATCTCAAATCTTACAAGAAGTTATTAAAATGATTAAATTCCCTTAATTAAATAGAGGTTTATTTTATTTGCATGTGTGTTTATTTTTCTGCTAACACTTTATGATTTCTTTCAAGTTCCAAATATCGATTTCATGATAATAAATTTGTAATTCTCATTTAATGTATCTTAGAGATGATATGCAATTAAATTAGTATGTGACCCAACGGTAAAAATTGAAAAATAACCAAATTGTAAAAAACAAAGCCGACTACTGACCTAGGTCATGTTTTTTCCAAATATAATTTCATAAATGTACAATAAACCAGAAGGTCCTATGAAATCGGGGAACCCATGACCAAGGAGCCAAGTTGCCAAGAAACTTTTGGCTCAAAGAATAATTAGAGTTATCATAATTTTTCTTTCGAATAAATACAGAAAATATGAAATATTATTTTGGTGCAGAATAAAAATAATAAATGTTTCCAATTCAACTATTAAATATTACAGTTCATCTTTCAAATTAAAGTGATGCTTGTGTTCGTATGGCGATTTTGGTCTCTGAATCTGAGTTCGGTTTATTTTTTCTTTTAAGGTGATAAATTTTTTCGCAAGTTTCTTAATATTCATTCGATATTCGTAAGTATCTTCATATAGAATCATTTTCTTCTTTTCTCTTTTCTTCACAATTTTTGCATCCATTGAGCAACGAAACCCTACGTTTTCAGCAGTATAATAATATGGTCTAGTTACTTTAATACTACATCTCACTGGCTGAGTACCTATATCTCCATTAAAAGTATCAAGAAATGAACCTCCTTTTAAAACCACCCAATGACGGCGTATTTGATCCTTAGGCAAGTCATTTCCTATATATTCTGTTGTTGTCCATTCCCAAACATTGCCAAGCATGTCATACATACCAAAATTATTTTGTCGTGGAAAGGCATTTACTGGAGAAACGTGAGTAAATCCGTCGTAACCAAAATCCTGATTCGGAAATTTGCCTTGCCAAATATTCATTCGATTCCTGCGCATTCTGTCTCCCCAAGGATAATCCCAACTCTTATTATTTGTTCTAGCCGCCAATTCCCATTCATATTCTGTTGGCAACCGTTTGTTGAGATGCTGGCAATACCGATATGCATCTGCAAAACTCACATGTACAACCGGATTAAGTTTGATCTTTGAAATATTATAAAATAACCCATATGGCTTATCCCACCTGGCTCCAACAACGGGAATAAACCATGGCTCATCATTCATAAGTTTTTTATCATACCTCATGATATCTTTTCGTACGTGTTTATAGAATACATATGAAAACTTGTTTAAATCCGGTTGAGTTGTATAATATCGCTTTTCTTTGACAAAATTTTGAAAATCAGCAACCGTGACAGGATAGCGATCAATTTTGAATGGCTTCGTATATTCCCATCGTTTTGGAGATTCACCTCTGGATTTGTAAGTTTTGTCATTTGTACCCATCACAAATGATGGGTAGTCAAACATCTGCATACTACCGATTTCTTCTGGCTTCGCATCGTCCTCGTTGATTTCGAAGTCATAGTCACACACAGCAAAGTTAATCAAAAAACTAAAATAAAATATTTTATTCATTAAAATTATTTTTACCATTCAATTGTGAGGGAAACATATTTCCCCTTGTGCCACGTGTGGCAGTTAATCTGCACTCCATTCCCCAACATAAGCCAGTCAAATCGTCAAAAAATAGGAAATCGAGTAGACGGATTTATTTTCCTGTGAAATATCTGATTCATTAAAATTATTTCAAATGGCATTGCTTATTAACCATTTTTTATTTAATAAAAATAAATAATATTTTCTGTTTTTTTGATTATTACTTAATATGTAATCATTGTTAATGTCTCTATGCTTATTTGACGAAGTTCATCGTTTGTTTTTTCAATCTAGGTTCATAGTGTAAATTCTCGTGATTGATCTTCTTTCGGTTGAAATTAGAAGTTCCAGACTGCTCTAAAAATCTATCCATTGTATCGATGTGCTATATTGTAAAAATAATAAATAGAATGTTACAAAAACATTAAAGTAATCGAATTTAATACATATTACATTGTTTTTATATTTTCCATTATTAGAATAAATTTATGATATTTATTAAATATTATTTTTGAATATATCCTATAATTCATTCGAATATATGCTACTTGTTTGAAATATATTTCAATATATGGTTACTTCAATTCATGATAACAAAAATAAGTTTTTTTATAAATGGTCTGAAGACGAATACGAGATGTATTCAAAACATATAGCCAAACATTTATTAAGATAAATTAGATATATAAAAATCATTTTAAATAAATCTCCTGAATTTAATACACTAACTTTAACAGTTTCTTAATATCTTATTAATAATGCAATTACTATCAACTAATAATATGCAAGTAATTTAAAGATCATTGAAACATAAAACACAATTTTTCGTAGAACTCCGACACAAAGGATAAGAAATTGTAAAATATTAAAATGTATGGGTTATTGGAGGCATGTTTATTTTTCTCAAAACATATTTATAAAAGATTTTAATTTTATGTAGTAAAGTAATTTGCGTACCGGTAGCAGCTTGCCCACGAACCGGTACTGATACGCGTACACAATGTTGGGAATTACTGATCTAGGTGTTGAGTGTGCATAATTTACATTGCATACAAAATATTATCTAAGTGTCATTGGTGCCCTACATAAATTTATAAAAATTTAGCGAAGTTTTTAAATACATTGAAAATTTGAAAATTTTGGGATATTTTGAGTTGGTAAATATTTTAAATATTTTAAAATTTGGGGTATTTTGAGTTGAGAAATATGTTTTAGGGATTTAAATTTTTGAGATATTTTTCCCATGGGATAGTTGAAAAATGATAATGTGGGGTTATGGTCTTTGACAACCTTGACCCCAGATGAAAATTAACTTTCTTATTCCCAGTGGCAACGTTGGAACTGTAACCATGGGCTTTGAGGTCGCCAAAGGTGAGCGCCACGTGGGAACTGCTCAGGCCCGACCTCAATTTGGGTCCAACGCACTACCGTTAGAAGGTCTATGTGCAATTTGTCACCTCTGTCCCCTTCCGATGACAAGAAATTGCAACAGTGATTTCGACTGGCTGGCTGAGTGACATCATTGCCTAACTATGTAATTTCAAATTGTTAACATCCAGAAACATTTATTATTCAAATGCGACATGCACAACTTTTTATTCAACAAAAAAACATTTGTCACACAATTCACACATTTACGTCTTTTATTCGAACGGCTCGTCTTTTGGTCCGTTCAGCTCTACCGGGACGGTGTTTAGTTGGCTTGGCCGCGGGCTTCGTAATGGAATTAGCCTTACAATAAGCTAATTGGGCCGGGGCAAAAACTAGAAGGTAGGTCACTGCTGCTCCTTCTTGACACGCAGACAGCGCCACCTCTAAGCCCTTGATTTGGGTCTTCAAGCTTTGGTTAAATTGTTTTTCATCAGTCCAACCCTTCTGCATGATTGTTAGTTTCTGGTACAGATGCTTGGCCTTGTTCGGTTCCATCCAAGTGCTTTTTATTAACTGTACCTCGGTTGTCAGTTGTCAGGATTTATCGATGGAAATCTTTGACGGTCCGTTGGGCCTTGGCTAATTCATGCTGTAGGATATTGTGGGAGTTCATTTCTACAATAAAGGAAAATTAATTTCGCCAGTAAAAGGAGGTTCTTAGCCTTATAACAGGGCTTATGTCTTATGACGTCAGATTATAATTTAGATTGTTCGTTTTGTTAATTTACTTATTCATAACCCTATACCAAGGAATAAGTTAATTGAATATCTATTTAACTACATAAATGCAACCATAAAACTAAAAATGAACTAACTCACTAGCTATTCAAATGCATAACACAATAATTATAACGACAGGTTTAATCGTTCACTAATATCGATCATAGTTGGTTCGCGAGGGTTCTCGGGCATATAAATGCCTGCGATGGACGTTTGGCTCTTCAAATCTACGTCCACTTCTTTTGGTCTGTGAATTGTGCGGGGCTACTGTATCGTTATCGTCCATTGGCCGATTTGATCTGGGACCGTTCTGATTTGACGAAATGTTGTACGACGGAGCATATTCGTCCGTACTTGGGATCAACCCTGACGCGATGTCACGGTTGATCTCGTCCAGATATCGTTGAGCTCTTTGTACCTGTTGGGCCGTCTGCCGTTGGTGTTCCTTCAGGCTGGCAAGGAGGTGTTCCGCCCGACTTCTTATTTCCCGCGCCGGGTTCCCGTTTAATAGCTACGTACGGCAGATCCATGTCCTTTCCAATTTGTCGATCCGCTCCATGGAATTCTCGAACCGGCGAGATTGAGAATCCCGCGTCCCACATCACCTGCCGGCACCGTGCAGCTGAATGTGCAGGAAAGCCAAGTGTGACCTGGGACGCGTCAATCCACGAGTCCCCTGAAAACTATAATTAACATATTGTACAGTTTAACATCACTATTTTGGTGTGGGGGTAGGTTGGCAGTCTAACGTGGGGTCACGCAGATAGAGGGTTTCATGGGTCGCGTGTCTTACTTAACAACAACAAAAAATTTGGTACAGTTTCGGTTTGCTGATTTCCAAGATCAATGCTTCACTTGTTTTCCTAATGGCGTCTGGATTTTAACGGATTATCTGGACCATCTTATGGTTAGGACCCACGTAGTAAATTAATTCGACGTATAAAACTTCTCCCGCTAATTTCGGCATCTCTCTACTGCTAAATGAAGTAAATCTTTTAATCCCCAAAAACGTGGGCATGAATAACTGACGCAATGCTTCTAATTTAGTCGAACATTCAGCTCAAAAAAAATGTAACCGTAATCCCTGAAATTTGATCAAAACGTAGAATTATAATCGAGTTATGTTTTAAATCTTTCCCACTCATCATGATATTACCCCATAAAATGTTATTTGAAAATACATTAAAAAATTCATTCGTTCGGTTCATGTTTCTTTGGGTCATCGGAGAACTAATAAAAAATAAAAATATAATCTAAATTCGTTCATTCGTTTTCGGGAAAGTGCAGATAAGAATATCCCTTAAACACCATTAATCTATATATTTAAAAAAAACATATAAAATACATCATTAATTTATTAATTTAGTTTACCGTTCCTTAGAGAACTACGCATTTAATATAGTTGGAAACACAGTCAAAATTTATTAAAATTACATTCATAGGTGAAACCTTCGTTTTGCTTTTCCGCTTTTGGTAAACAGAAAACTATTTCCAAAACTATACGCTGGATTTGCTAGATCGTCTTCACGGAACAACGCAGGTAAATTATGGTTTGAGGAGTACCTAACATTACCTAAAGATATATTTACGTGTGATTTTATTTACCGTACAGCCCCTTTGGGAAATATAGATGAAATACTATTTAACTACCATAATATTATAATGTAATATTATATATATAATAAATGATAAAATTATATTGTATATGAATATATATTGATATAAATATAACCTAAATAAATATCAACAAAATAAATAAAATTAAGGGAATATATATAATACTAACATATATAATTAAATAAATTGCATGTTATTAAACAAATATAATACATTATATACTATTGTATATATTATAATATATCTTTTTCGTTCATTAATCTTTCCTGTTTAATGATTCTAAATTTAATTTAGCTTTCAATAGTGTTTTATCATCGAAATTTACTCAGTTGCTAGCAATTCGCTACTAGAAAACGTTTAACTTAATAAATAACGTATTATAGACTTATATTTTATTTTTAACAAAAGCTTACAATACGTAGTTTAATACAGGTAATTCGCATAAATGAGGCATATTGGATGGTTAGTACTTAATCTCCGGTTTCTGCTAAGGCATAATTTGTGAGTAAAGTAACGTGGTATGGGTAATTCACTACTCATACGATATCGCGCGTCGGTCATTGAGCATAAATAAGATTGGCGGTCTACAATCACCTCATAATTTAACGCCATGGCCGAATTTATTGTCATTATCACGTGACTCTTGGAGGAGTGTTTGGGCGATTCTGGCGACTTGTAGAGTCTAATTTGGACTCGTGAAAATATTAAAAATGCTTAAAATTAATATCGACTTTACTTTCTACTCTACTTGGCTGTTCCAAATCAGGTCGTGTCCTCCTCGTGGCGACGTCGGACGTGTCAGGACTTCGCGGACTAATCGTTTCGGTCGTGGACGGATTACATTTGGTTGCTCTAGACATTTTAATTTTCGAATTTTAATCGGTTTAACCTGAACTTTAGTATTTATATCAAGGTGGATGCGCACACACGCTGTTAGTGTATCGGGCTCGCTCCAAGACACACTCACTGATGGTGTCGGGGTGTGCCGGTATTGCTGCTTATTAGTAATTTGTGTTTAAATTCATTGATTGACCTTTTCGTTGATATCAGCGTCAATTTCGCCTCTATCTATCTGCACTTTGGAATTTAGTGTGCATGCAAACCAAATTTGCTTCATCCTACTTCATTATTGATACTTGTATTTAGAGAGAAACCGGTCAACGTGCTATTCTAACGGAGTTATTTATACCTTATGGCTATTTATCTCAATCTCTGAATCCGGAGCTTTACTGTGATCTTGCGCGACAAGGAGGATCTTATGAAAAGATAGTCCTTAGATTAACCCAATTCCAGAAGATTATCGGTGGAAAACTATCGCGCAACGGGACAATTAAATCACAAGAGCTATCCTTCAATGTCCTGTCAATTACTATGCTCGTCAATTCTATCGGAACAATACTAATCACATATGATTACTGGTCTTCCTATCTGTTTGGCTATGCTATCATTAACTTCCAGTCGAAATTTTTTGTCATGAACGTCATCAATGCTTACGAGCAAAGTGGTTTATTCTGTAATTTTGTTTATCACCTTTTTTGAATTCATTGTTTTTGTTATTATTATTAATTTTATACATTTATTATTGCTATCGTTTGGCTTGGGTGTTCGTGGACTTTCGCTGGATTTTTTAGATGGGAACCTGGTTAATTTTCTAACGATTTGAAAATTTTGTGGGATTGGTTCTTAGGGTGTTACCCACGTTTTCCTTTTATTATTTATGGGTGATAATCATGGTCGGGTTGCGTTTGGGGATGACTTGGCTATGAATATGTATTTGGATTTTTTTTTGTTTTTTATAGCTTTTACATTTTTCGTTATGCGGTTGATAATTTTGGGGAATTATTATTCGAAACAAGAATCTTGTGGTCATATCCAATTTCCCTTTTTACTTTGTTAATCCTAACGGTGAATATTTGCTAAATATATTCTAAATCATTCTGAAATTCGTTTGTAGTTTACTTTTTGTACTTTGGGTTTTGATTAATTTCCGTATAGATTTCCGTGAGATTACTATACGTTTAGCTCATCCGTATTATGGTAGATGTTTATGTTGGGCTTTGTAATTTGCGAATAATTTAAAATGAAGAAATTTGAATCGCGATCCTCGTCATAATTTTTTTCCAAAATTCGGGATTGTTGACGGTTTAAAAAGGTATATTTTAATTGGATTTTTTCCGCGTATCATAATTTTTATGAGAACAAATAACCCATCTCTTGAGTGGGTCGTCATTACGAGTTTAAACATTAATTTTTAATTAAGATCGATTCTTTAACTATTAGTTGACTTTGGACATATCGTTAATAAAGTTTTAATAAGAACATAGCAACAATTTATAGACATCGCTTTTCCCGTATCCTTTCCCAAATTCATCCTAAGAAGTGTGTGTTGATATTAATAGTTTAAGAGTGCCCACTGGACTACTCAGTGTGGTGATTTTAAGCCGTGAGTTGTAAATAATATTTATGTCGAGTTTATAGGAATTGAGTGCCGACGAAACAGCCAAAAGACCATTTCCCTTTCACCCTTTTCCCTTATACGGAATAATATTGACGTTTCAGCTCCTGCGTTCATCACGCCGGAGCCTTCACGGGCACGAAATCATTGGCGATAATACACGAACTTACACGATTTACGGTAATATGTTAGAGTTTAATAGCTTGCGGTATGTATCGGCTGTGGGCCGGAAAATTTCAAAAAACATTGACGGAAAAATTTCTGTGCTCATTCTTTTTAAAATATATATTTGCATTATAGTATAGCATAATATTCATAAACTCTGACACATCATATCATAACATTACTCTTCCCTTCGAGGTTGGAAGGATACGACGTGGAGAGAGGGCATCGAACAATCTCTCACTCACATTATAATTCGAGAGTTTCACTGATACACTGATTCTGGTAAGAAGATTACGATTTACGATTTTTCGATTAAAATTATGTAAAAATGAATCGTTATATATACCTATTGTACGACCCTAACATTGCGTGTTCTTTTTGATTTAGTAAAACAAAATTTGACCTTTAATTTTATTATTTTGAGATTTTATTTGACAATTTTTCTTTTTGAATTTTAAATTGAATTATTTCTAATTCAAATTATTTGATTTTTATTTCATTTTCATGAAATTTCGCATTTTTGATAAATTGTCAAATTTCGGTCAAATTGTTGGGTTTTCGTGTTGTTTATATTTATTTCGTTCGGATCTTGTTGCACTTTGTTATTATTTTAATTAATTTTTTGTTTATAATTTTATGTTTAATTGTTTTCTTTCTCATATTTTGGTAGGGTTAATTGATGTTTTAATAGGTTCGATTTTAAATCTGCGTATTATATTTGCATGTGTGTTACCGATTCATTTAAACATTTTCAAGGCCGTCCATGTTCTGGCCCAACAATAATAACCCAATGTATATATATATATATATATATATATATATATAAAGTTTATTTGTTGAAGAAATTCAATTCTAAAGTATTAATATTATAAATGCAAAATATCTAGTGAGTCTGTGTATAATTTTACATTGTATATAAAAAGTTATCTAAGTATTATTGGTACCCTACATAAATTTATAAAAATTTGCCTGTTTTTAAAAGCATAGAAAAATTTGAAAAATTTGGGATACACTGAGTTGTGAAATTATTTTAAAATTTGGGATATTTTTATATAGTAAATATTTTTTAGGGATTTTAAATTTTGGGATATTTTGAGTTGGGATATATTTTCCATTGGGAAAGTTGTTGAATGATAACACACAATGTATGAATGTAAGTTAATTTTTTGATAATGTGAAATAATCAAACAAAACATAAACTCAAAATAATCAAAATAGCTTAAAAGGAAAATCAATTTTGGGATATTTTTGAGTTGGAAAAACTTTTTAGGGAATTTAGATTTTGGGATATTTTTAAGTTGGAATATTTTTCCCATGGTAATGTTGAAATATGATAATATCCCATCATGAATGTAAAGTTGTTTGCTTACAATATTCTTAAAAATCCTCAAAATAATTAAAACCCTAAAATATCCTATAAATTTATTAATTTTCTCAATGTACTTCCTTATAAAAATTTCGAATTGCTCGAAATAAATTTTTTCAAAATTTGGCTGTTTTTAAATACATTGAAAATTTTGATTTGATCTACATAAATTTTACAAAAATTTGTCTGTTTTCAAATACTTAGAAAAATTTTGAAAATTTTTCTTGACTTACTTAATGTTGATTGACTCCCTAGAAAAAGTATGTGTTAAAATTTTTATATAAATATTTTCGTGACCTATATAAAATTTGGATTCTATCTAGATATTTTCCAGCGGGTCTGAGTTAGCGGTGATATATCATACTACTCCTATCGAAACTAGGTAACATATGTTATGTGCATTAAAAATTCTACAGGACGGAAAAAGAGAACGAGGCTTTGAAAAATGTGGAGTCGCTCAATATCATAATTAACAATCAACATTACGATTCTTATAGATCCTTGGTTTGGTGAAGAAATGTCTCATTGATATTGATTGCACCACAACAATCATCGTGGTAATCATAGTAGCCGTTTAGCAGAAGTATCTACTATCAGTGGAGAGAAAGCTTATCATTAATGAATGTATCTCGACTCCTTTATTTAATGCTTAGTGCTGGAAATTGAGGTGTTTCTATATTTCCACGATGTTAAATGGTTATGACACGATGATTGAAATGAATGCTATTAATGCTTGGTGGAGTCACAGTGACCAATTTGACCATTTTACCGTGTAAGGAATATACATGTGCTTGTTCAGATTCAATTATGATTAACAAAGGACAATTTCTGTTCAAAGTCTGATAAACACTGGAAGCTAAATGGGTCTGAAATAAATCTGTTTATCTGCTAAATATTCAATATAAAATGATTGAAGATGGCGAAGCGTGGGATACAATTCTAGAATGGGTAAAGGTTGGTTAATTCAGTACGATGTTGATACCATGGACAAACTCGTTGGAGCTGTACTTATATTTGGCATCATTCAAGTGAATAAAGTCTGGCAAATGAAGTTTATTTTGATAAAGTTTCATGAAGTTATGATATAACCTATCAATGATTCATTTCTAAACTCATCCAAGATTATTACACTATCCTTGATAGTTGCCATGTTGGTAATGCAGATAATAATTAAAAATGCACTACTTCGCACTATATTTTCGCTTTCAGATTCCTGACTGACGTAAGAATGGATTACATCATACTCAACTTAGTACACTTTCCTAATTGATCATCAATCCTCACACATTATCATCTCAATTTTATTTCCCCTTCATATTATGTTGTTACGAAGGTAATATATAATTTGATCTAAAAAAATATTTTTCTTTTTGCGTTTATTTATATTGTAAAATTTAATTTCATATTCATATATAATACTCATTAAAATATATATGGTAATAATAATGTTGGGCAAAAACTGACATAAGCCCTCAATTTTGTTTGTTTATCACGAAAATGCCTGTATACTTTTGAGCGGTAAAACTAAAATATTAAATTGGGAAAGAAAATGTAAAGTTAAAAAGGAAAATAAATAATTAAAATTTAAATCAAGTTTAATACATAAAAACTTGAAAATTAATAATAAAATCGAAAATTTAGAAAATTAATTTTAAAAAATTAAAAGTTCCTTGTTTTACCGCATCAAAAATACACACACGAACAATCGTGGTATATAAGGCAATGTTGAACAAGCAAAAACTCTCTCACTCTCTTTTTCTCTCGCAATATTTTCAGTTTTAATCGGTTTATTTTTGAACTACGTAATATCCAGTACATTCTTACAAATTTTATTTTGAATTTTATTTCGAGGACACGTAATACCTGTTTTAACAAAATTTTTATTAGGAAAGAATTTGAAATTTTATCAACAAGTAATGTTTGTGTATTTTATATGAAATCGGTTTTTAATTTTTAATTTTATGCATTTTATTAGTTTAATTGAATAATAATTTTAATTGTTATTTTAGTTTCTTTTATTTTATTTAAATTCTATTTTATACAACGTTCATGATCGAATCCATCTCGACGGAGTGGCATCACGTTTAAAATCATATTTACAAACTCACAAGGCAGTAAAATAAAAATTCTTGACCGACTACGAGTGGTGTTAAGCTACGGACTGTAGTGTCCAGGAGGTGAAGAAGCTGTGAGGACGGTTGTCAGAACAGCCCAGATTTTTCCCCGGGAAACCTTTTCGCCTGACCGTCGTAATGACTGAGAGGAGCCATCAGGAAGGACTAAAATCGATTAACATAAAAAATAAAAATGACTAGTTAAGGGGAAGAAAAATTTAAAACGAGAAGAATGTGGAACAACTGATGATACGTTGACCTGAAAATCATTAGGAAATTAAGAAATTTCGAAAGGCTGAATTTAACGACAATTAGACGTTTAGGTATAAAAGTTCAAATCTCGTTACAGTAGAATTTTAACACATATCGGTATCGTCTAAAATCTCCATATTGAAAACCGTTTAGAGAATCATTTAAATTACATTTACCATTTTTAGTGTTCTGACTGTTAAAGCAATAAGTCATCTTAAACTTAAGGCCGATAAAATTTTATGTTAAAACTCAAATAATCAATTAGGACCCAACTCCTCTTAAACTCCATATTGATCCTTCATATCCCCCTGAATGTCGATAGAAACTATTATAACTTATTATTATTATTAGTATTATTATTTTTATTGTTATTATTTATTATGACTATTACCATTGTTGTTAATTTGGAAACCATTATTGTGAATCTTACTATTATTATTACAATTATTAATTTCCAATTGATTATCATTACCATAATAGTTATTATTATTATATTACTGTTGTTGTTGTTATGAATATTATCATTGTTGACGGTATTGAAATTATTATTAGAAATCTTCTTCTTCTTCTTCTTCTTCTTCTTCTTATTTTCAAATTGATTATTATTGTTGGGCTATAATCCATCATTTAAACAAAATAAAATGACTATGTAAAGTCATGTTAGAAATTATCAAAATGGCTGCTATAACATAAGCATACACCGCAAGCTGAAAACAAAATAAAATAAAAAACACCAATTTAAACAAATTAAAAAAATAACATAATTAATTAAAAACAAATAATTAATAAACTTCACATACAAATGCATATAGAAAAATAAAGTAAAAACACAAAACCGCATATAAACTTGCAAAATAAGGTTTAGAAAATACACAGACGGAAGTGGTGACCAGAATAAAAATAACAATCAGCAGAAATAAAAATGTAAATTTAATGAAATTAATATTAAAAAATTAAGAAGAATAAATAGAAAAAGAGAAAAATATTAAAATTAATAAAAGCCATTAAAAAACCCGAAAAAATGGCCAAAAAGACTTAAACTTTGCTGATTGGTCGCACACAGGCACGAGAACACTATAAATAGAGTAGTCATTTTCATAACTTTAACTTTAAAAAACTTTAAAAATTTTCAAAAATTTTTAAATTTCGTTTGAACATTGAACTCTTAAATTGTAAGTAGTTTTATTGATATAATAAATATGTTTTTATGTTAATGATTTTTTTTTAGTTTACTAAATTTTATCATGGATCGTTGTGATACTTTTTAGTATTCGTGACAGGTCCACCTAAATTCAATTTTATATATATTTATGTTAGTTTGTGGAAAATGGTGAAGTAGCGTTCAATTCCGGCAGGTAAATTTGCAGGACGTTGACTTGTTACTTTATAACTGACCACCCTTCGGTGTCTGCTTAGTCTTGTCAGGCCTTGTTTGCACTGATCACGAGCTAGGACATCGTCGGAATTCACCGTGGCGGCCATTGCGAGTTGGTCGGAGCGGTAAGAGGGAAAAATGCGGGAATATCGCCATAGTTAAGGGGAAAACATTTATATAAATGTTTAGGTAGCATCGTATTTTTGAAACTCCTGTCATATAACGACATAGTGAAGGGAACGACTTGGGCTAGTCGACGATAGTAATCATTTCTACAAGTATAATTTGAATTTTTCTTTTAAATATTAAAAATAAAAGATTTATCTATGGAAATCATTTTAACCAGCTAAACGCGATCAGAGCATCAGTACTTCATCTTTTCTACTCGCGCTAAGTGACAACCACTATAATACGGCACCCCAAATAAGGAAAGCACTACAACCTTTTATTATGACGATTTTTTCCTTACAATCCCTAGATCAGTAAAATTTACCATATTATTATTAGGTGTAAGGACAACTTACTGAGTATATCACGGAAAACGACCATTTTAATGTTGATAAAAATAATAACTTTAATAGTAAAATATTAACTATCATATTTATTGCCCGGTACACCAAGCCAATACAACTGAGGACCCGGGATCAAGATGCTTGAGACAAGCCCAACCTTGATTAGTAATATTTCTAAAAACATCTAAATTGAAACCTCTGAAAACCTTTGCGAAAAAATTTACATTAAGCAAATTATCTATGCAACACACAAACACTCCCGCACAGTACATCGAGAAAGAACTGGAATAACTACGAAAATCACACAGGCGTGTTTCAATAGTAGGTGGTGTGTCGACTATTTGAAAATTCGACTAACTTTAGTTTCTCAATTTTTTCGAGTCACCGATCACAAGCCCGACAGGCATAGTCACCAACTCGGTCAAAGAAATCAAAACTAACAAAGTATGTGTGTATGTATGCATGCGTGTTTGCTTGTAATATTCTAAAAAACTAATTTGGGCCCCACTAAACTTGTTAATTAATTTTTATCGTATTATAATCACTAATGTAATTAATAAGAATTCACCCCGTTAATTAGAATGACAATAACCAGAATGACAATCTCGATCACTTTCCTTGCCAGAAAAAATATAATAAATTGCTCGCGGAGCACTAACGCACGCTAGGTACATGGTTCGCTCCCGAGGTGGTGAAAGCACTGCACAAGCAGATACATCGTCTAACCAGATGTCGAGACGATCTGATCGCCGAAAATCGGGCCCAAAGGATCACCATCAACTATCAGAGTTCCGTATTGATCTCATCCTTTATGAAAGCCGAATTAACTAAGCGGATGTCCGGCCGCGATTTAGCCGTACAATTAAATCTCATACCGGCAAACCACATCCCGGAAAAAGGCGAAGTTGGCCCAGCCCAAACTCCCAAGATCAGTAAAAAGCACAATCCAAGTAAAAACCGGCGACGCCGTGAACGACGTCGAGCCGAAGGAGCCACCCTGTTGGCAAATGCGGCCAAGGTGCTCGAGGAGACAACAATTCGGTGGCCGAAAATTATCCAGAGTTCGTCAAATCAGATGAGAAATCTCCTAAATCGACAAAACCCGCAAAACCCGCGCTTCAAATTTGCGCCGCCAAAAAGGACGACTTGCTAATTCGCATGAGCGTATCCCCAGTCTCAACCCCCCGTCAATGATCGAAGAAAGCAGAAAATCCTCAGCTCCCGTCGGCTACTGGACCGATGATTTCGGGAACGAGCTCTGCCACTCGGTTCCTCAGGTCGGATCTAATGAATTAAATCTTGGCCGAAAAAGGAAATTCCCCGTTGATATTGACGAATGAGAACAGAGAGTACGATGAGAATTGACGTAGTTTTCAGAATCATCCCTGATTTATGTATTATTCGTATTTATATTATTATTTTCGTGTTTTGTTGTTCCCAATTTTAATTGAAATTAAATTTTGTATTTAATCGTAATTTTCGTTTGTTGAGATTTTTAGTTTATTTCTATAATTAATAAGTGATTTACCTTAACGATCATGGTTATGTATGATAGGAAGATAATAGGGACCCAATTAACGTAAACAGTGTCGATAGAAATGTAAATTTAACTGAAAAAAGGTAAATTAAGCAAAATCATAACTTTCAATAAATTAATTTTGAATATTTGTGTAAGGATTTTTGACACAAAAGGAATCTATTTTGGTTAAGGATAAGATAAAAACCCCAAGATGGACGTATTTTCCCTTAAATTAGGAATAAAAATTTCTAAAAATTAAAAACAGCTGATTGAATATCCAATTAGACAATTTTGGTAAATTTTCAAATTAGTGCATGTTATTTTAGATATATAATTTACGATTTTAAACAAGGTTCCAGGTCGATGATATTATTATATTTTTCGTAGCAAATCAGAAAATTTAATCCAAGATTTGTAATAATCAAAGAGAATAGAATCGAATTCTCATTAAACAAGATTTTTCCCCTTCGGTAACTTCCTAAATTTAGGAATTTAAAAATGTTAATTAAGTATTTTAAATTGCATATTGGGTTTAAGTGAATTTAAATGGTAAATGTTTAATTAAATTTCGTTTACTATGCTTTGAATTATAATGTGGGCCCGTATTCAACGGCCGATTGTAAATTGAGGGGAAAATACTTTTACGGACGTATGTATAAGATCGCTAACAAAGGAAGGGAAATGTGAATATAAATGTTGAAGGAATGCGAGAAGTTAAGTAGACGTAAGTCCTTCTAACGGCAGTCAGGAACCCGAAAACGAGATTATCACAAGGAGTGGTCTTAGTAATGGGCTCACTTGCTTGTGGACTCTCGGCCGCTATATACAGTACCAACATGAGCTTGCTCATGGGTATATAGTGGTAAGGTCAAAATTGTGGGGTGTCTGGGTTGGAAAGCATTTACCCTAGAAAAGTAAAGAGTTAGTGAAGCAGATAGGTTAAAATAGACGAGCGCAGATTTAAAAAAAAGTAATCCTTCCCAGTACACCAGCATTATTATTATTAATATTATTATTATTATTATTATTATTATTATTATTATTATTATTATTATTACCATGATTATCCACGTTAACATTATTATCATTAATCTAATTAATATTATTGTCGTGATTATCACTACGATTATTACTATTATTATTGTTGTTGTTATATTACGATTGTTACTATTGTTATCATTACAAAATGGTTATTGATATTATTATTATTAGTAGTATCATATTTATGTTATCCTTATTCTAGTGATATTTATCATCATTGTTATCATTACTACCCTAATATAGTTATCTGGAAGTAATTTACAATTTTACCAAAATTTACAAAAACTTGATTTACTTAAAAAAACTCGTAAATAATAACTAAAATAACAATTACAAAAATCTATTTGTGCAAATAGCAATGTACTACCAATAATAGCAAAGAAAGTTTCATGAGAAAAAAAGTAAATTCCATGAGTTGTACTGACGATTGAGTTTTGAAGACCTACAAATCAAAGAGATTAATAAAAATGATAATGAATAAATAAATATACCTGGTAGCGAGTGTTGGTGATGGTAGATTTCACCCGTAAGGATTCGATTCATCGGTGTGTCATAAACTAGAAAAAAAATTAAGTAAAAGGTAGCTACAAATCAATACCTATATTTACTATTGTTGGGCCAGAACATAGACGGCCTTGAAAATGTTTAAATGAATCGGTAACACACATGCAAACATAACATGCGATTTAAAATTAAACCTATTAAAACACCAATTAACCCTATTGGTGGGTTTCTGGGTGTTGATATTTTGAAACTATATGGTTGTTACCCAGGTACCCCATACAAATATATCCTTTGCTTACCACTCGGCACCCGTTGCTGAGCAACGTTGGAACTGTGTTCGAGTGGGTAGATCGTCCGCAAAAAGTGAGCGCTATTGCTAAAGCTATAATTGAGCGAACGATCCATGGGTCCAACGAGCTACCGATAGAAGGTCTGTGCTCGATTTCGATTTTTTGGTCCCATTATTTTCCTATCTCTGTCAAATGTTAACCTATACTCTCATATCATCTATCTTTATGTCCATTTGCTTGGTCCTTCTCATTATTGTCCATGCTGATGATTATTCTTTGGCCTGTACACCCTTTGTTATGTTAAATACACCCACATTATATCTTTCATCCTTATCCCTATTATAACTACAATGTTTCCCATTATTATTGCTAGCATTATTATTGTTGCCATCATATGTATTACCTTTATTAATTGTTGCTACTATTTCCTATATTATTATTTTTGTTACTATAACTACTATTATAATTATTGTTATTACCACTATGATTATTACTACTATTATTATTATCATAATTATTATCATCTTTACTACAAATATCATTATTATTATTATATTATTATTATTATTATATTATTATTATTATTATATATTATTTATTATTATTATTATTATTTTATTTTTTTTTTATTATTATTTTTTTTTTTTTTTTATTATTATTATTATTATAATTATTATCATCGAGTTTTTAGTAGGGATCCTTCCTCATTCCTCAGCTTTATAAAATAATTTTTTATTGATATACAACATTAGCCGTAATCCATTCTTATTTTACAATTTTAGACAAAGTAGTTTTGTTGGTTCGAAAATTTTGGCAGCGTACCGCCCTTATTTTTCGGTTCATCCCTATTCTACCGTTTCCGACAAAGTATTTTCACTGACTCGGAAAATTTGAGCAGCGTTCCACCCTTATTTTACGTGTTCCATTTTTACGTTACTATTTTTGTTAAGTATTTGAAATTAGTCGGAAAATTTGAGCAGCATTCTGCCCTTATTTTTCAGTTTCATAATAATCTTATACCAACCGTTGAGTCGCATTTCACTTTTATTTTTCTATATTCTATAAGTATTTTAGTTGATTCGGAAAATTTGAGCAGCGTTCCGCCCTTATTTTACAGTTTTTTATGATAAGTGTTTTAACTATTCCCAAAAATTTGCGCAGCGTTCTGCCCATATTTTCCGTTTCAATTGACATAATTTATTTAATTTTTATTTAAATATTATTTTTCGTGATTTTGAGTCGTTCGGATCAATCTTTTCCGATGGCTATTCATTTTAAGAGTTGCAACGATTTCACAATTTTCCACGCTACCCATTCCCTCTTTTTGTCCTTAAGATCTATGTATGTTCATTTCATAGTTAGTGAGAGCCTACTGGACTACTCGGTGTTAGAGATTTTGAGCCGATTGTAGAATCATTTAGGTCGATTTTAAAGAAATCTAGAAACGAGGAAGTAACCAAAAGACCACTTCCTTACTCCTCCTTTCTTCTATACGGAATAATATTGACGTTCCGATCCCTGCGTTCCGCACGCCGGGTCTTCACGGGCACAGGTCATCGGCGGTATTCCACGCACTTACACGAATCTGAATACTGTATATGATTTTACTGTCTTGTGATGTGTCTTTGGCTGTGGGCCGGAAAATTTTCGACAATTAGAAAATAATTTAAGCATCATAATAATTTATTAAAACCAAAGCTAAATTACCGGCTTCTTCCATTAAAATTCATAAATTCAACCATCCAAATTAAAAACATTGATTTAAACTTCCCAAATAAGTCGAATGCATCCATAAAAATCCATAAATCCATATCCATAAAATTCATAATTATCCATAAAAATCCATAAATCCATATCCTTCCTAAATAAATCGAATACATCCATAAAAATTCATAAATCCATACAAATTAAAAACATCGAATTAAATAATCCAAAGTGAAACTGCTGACAACCAGTGTCAAAATACGATTTAAAATAAATACTGAAAATTAAGATTAGATATTTGTCAAATCATATCAGTATATATACCTATAATTTGGCCTTAACCTTGCGTGTTAGTTTTAGTGCGATTAAACAAAATTCGACTTTGAAATTATTTGTGTTATCTAAATTAAATTTTTATTTATTTCTTAATTTAAACTGGTAATTTATTTTTAACATTTTTAATTAAATTTATTCATCCCAAAAATATTTTATTTTTATTCATTTAATTCATTAATTTCTAATTTCATATAAATGGTCATTTTACGGTCGAATTTTCTTGTTATTATGTTATTTTTTATGTAAATTTCGTGCGGTTCTTGATGCATTTTGTATTCATTTTATTTTACTTTTTATGTTTTTGATTTTATATTTATTTATATTGTCTCAGATTTTAAAATGTTTAATTGGTGTTGTGTATTATATTTAAAATATCTTGGTGCTAGGTTTTCGTGTTGTATTACTAATAAATTTAAACGATTTTCAAGGCTATTTGTGTGCTAGCCCAACACTATCAAAATGCGAGAAAGAAAACAATTAAATATAAAATTATAAAACACAAAAATAAATTAAAATAATAACAAAGTGCAACAAGATCCGCACGAAATAAATATAAACATAACACGAAAACCCAACAATTTGACCGAAATTTGACAATTTATCAAAAAATGCGAAATTTCATGAAAATGAAATAAAAATGAAATAATTTTAATTAGAAATAATTCGATTAAAAAATTCAAAAGAAAAATTGTCAAATAAAATTTCAAAATAATAAAATTAAGAACAGAATATTCTAGAAAATAGCAAGGTCAAATTTTGTTTCACTGAATCAAAAAATAACACGCAAGGTTAGGGTCGTTCAATAGGTATATATACCGATTCATTTTTACACAATTTTAACCAGTTTTAACCAGTCTTAATCAAGAATCGTCTAATCAGTTTTTACAAAACTTGAAACCAATTTTCGGAACAATACTATTTGATGTGAGTGAGAGAATTGTTAGAAACTCTCTCCACGTCGCATCCTCGCAACCTCAATGAGCTCTGCTTGGATGTCGGCGTTGGGAGAGTGATGTTATATGATGTTCAAACCTTATGAATTTATGCTCAGAAAGTTTATGAAATGTGGTATATGATAAATATAAATATTAGAAAATGAAATTTTTCCGTCAATACTATAATTGGTTTTTGGCCCACAGCCACTCACGCACCGCAAATTAGTAAAATATACACACAATTCAGGCTGTGTAGGAGCAGTTCATCTGCCAATAGCCTGTGCCCGTGAAGGTTCCGGCGTGAATAACGCAGGGCCCGAACGTCAATTTATAACAGTTATAGGGGAAATTGGGAGGAAGGGAAGTAGTCTTTTGGCTGCTCCTCCACCGCCCATTTTCCTGTAATTTCGACCTAAATTTTTATTTCACACATCGAGTAAAATCATAAACATCGAGTAGCTCGGTGAGCACTCTTAAAATCCTAATATAAACACAATCGACCTAAGACCAATATTCAGGGAAAGGAACTGGGAAAACAAATTCGGAAATCGTTATGTCTTCTAAATGTCTCGAATCAAAAATAGAGTATAATAGAGCTTATAAAAAATCATTTAGCCGAGAAATTTCACCACAGTCATAGGAAAATAATCAGGAATTAAACTGTGAATAAAACGATAAAATTATAGAATACTTTAGGTATTACCACCCAAATATGATAACGTTATGACTAGATTAACAATCACGCTATCGCAAAATCTTTATGATCATTAATATCATTATTATTTAAACTAGAATTTTATCAAAACCGAAATATAAAAATTTACTTCCCAATACGCAAAAATCATCATAATTGACCAAGCTCTAGTGATAGAAATCTAACGTAGTCCCTCGTAATTCAAATATAGGAAAATTCAACCCAAAAATAATCTAAGTTGTTTTGATTAAATCAATCATAACTCTCCACCGAATAAAAATAAAAGAACCATAAATTTAACCACAAATACAAATTGTTTTTCAACAAAATAATCTGATAGTGAATCGAAATCCGAAATCACGTTAACGAAAACAAGCACCTATTACATCCAGGTTTCGCATGATCTAGCTCCATTTTCACCCGCATAGATACCATAACAGATTGAATAGAAATACATATTGAATCCCCAAGCGTCCCGAATAGACCACAAATTACCCATGAGTGCCGCCATGACGAATAATTAGCAGGATATATAAAATCAATCAGAAGTAATTGTTGAACAGCTATAACCCGAAATAACCAATCATGAAAAGTTCATAAAACTAGTTACCTGAACCTTTACCCAGCATGAGGAATCCGAAATTAACGAAGCGAACAAATCCATGAAATATTATTGAAATATTTTCAGTAGATCGACACACTAATCCATAGAAAAATCACGAAAGGAGAACTATAGAGAATAGCCAAAGTGACGCGGCTAGCGAGCGATTTAAGTTATTAATTGACAAATATTAATCGACAAATTTCCACGTCGCACATAAATAAAATATTTAGAGAAAGATTGAATCGTTTGAAATCTCTAATCAATAAATTCCCACGTTGACAGTAAATCAACCAATTGGGGTGATTACAGCATACACACATGTCCGATCGTCAATGTAGACATGCGTGCACCACAACAAGACAGCATAAATAGGCAGATGAAGAAAAGGAAATTTTAGTCTAATCTACTATGAACAACGCAGCTAAGTTCAATAGACGAGGGAAAGCCGGAGTCCAGGAACATGCTTCTCAGCATCACCGTGGCGACGAGATAACTATGGAACGCCGAACGGGCGCCCAAAGAGGTAAAATTAACATTTATATAATTCCGTGTTTAATCGTTATAAATTTATATACTTCAAACGACCATAACAATCGTCTAGATTATTAGGCGAACGGGAAGTACAAATTCAACCAAGAGTGATTATAGAGAAAGATGGAGCCAGTTCAGAGGATTGAAATATAAATGTTAACGACACAAATAAAAATTTTAAACATTGTTAATTCCGAATTGATTTCCTTTTCATGCAAGTATCGCAAAAACAAAAACGCAAAGACTGTGAAGTCGTAATCTCAATCATAATAGTGCAATTCGTGAAATAATAGTAGAATTATCAATTCGAAAACTATCCATTAAATCAAAGCTAGACGAATTCAACCATACTAATGCACGTAAGTCAAAATTAGACGAACCCGAGCGTACTGATTATGAAGTAGGAATAGGAATATCAATTCGAGATAACTATTGAACTTAAAACCTGATGAATTAGCACGTGACACCTCCTAAATGCCTCGTTCTAACAATTGACAGCTATCTCTTCGGCCAAAACGAACCTATAGAGTATAGAGCTTAATACCTCTTAGACGCGATATGACTGCACAAAAATGCCGACGTAATATACGTGCGCAGGACCTTAGGATAGGCGAACACGAGGTCAAGCTCATTTTACAGTAAGATAATCCCAATAATATATTCGGTTTCTTTACCTATTCGTCACTCCACACGAATGCCCGCAACTCCGTTCGAAAATGTTCGCTACACAAATCCAAGAATTTAACCCGATGTTTTTCCATTACCGCCGAAAAGAGTATTATTTTCATGTAGAGAAACCCGCCTTTGTACAGCATGCGATCTTGTTTTTTTTTGCTTTTGATTCCAATTAATGATATTTCTTTAAACAGACTCCTGGATACACGAGTCCCGCATAACTATGAGATTCACATCTCACACCGCCGGGAAATACAGACAAGCGATGTGGGATGAGGAGTATTCAATCTCTCCCGTCCGAGAATCAATGACCGGGAGACAAGAAGGAACGGCAGATGTAGAACGGACTTTTGTGGCTATTAAACGAGAGCCTGGGCGAAACCCAGCTCGCGAACTCCGCGGACAAGCCGAGGATATACTTACTCGACTAGAAGAGCATCAAAGAAAAACGAACAGAGAAGTAGCTCGAGCACGTCAATACCTTCATCAAATAAATCGAGAAATTGCAGCTGGAATAATTACGAGCACAGGTGGACACGCCCCCTCTTACGGCGTCTCATTTGAGCTCGATGACCCGAAGATAAATCATCCCATCCGACCAATGACCGTGTCCTTACCCAAGAAGGCTCTACCGACGGTGATGAGGCCAGAGTTAAGAGAAGGGGAATCGAATAGAAACCACCCCTACACACGATGGGTAGATAGATCAAACTTATTTTCATATTTTCATTTCTTATTTTTAGTTGTATAGACACTGTTTTATTACATACTGCATCACTTATAACCCTTGCAATGTAGATAGTTTAGTGTATTGGAATCACTAATTCAAATAATAAATCGATTAAGTTACTAACGAGCTGTTTTATTGTAGAAATGAATGCAGACGAAATCTTGAATACGGTTTTCAAAGGCACCCGGAAGGAGAATGCGGACCTACACAACCGACTAATGGAAATATCCCGGGAAATACACCGTATAAAGTCCACATGGGTGGAACCATCCAAGGCGAAAGTCTTATACCAACGAATAACTGCCGCCCAACGTGAACGGGCTGAAGAGAAACGGTTAGTACAGACCATGAAGACGCAGATCCGAGGGTTGTCAAGAAGGCCAAGCCATCACGTACCCTCTGGTCTTCGCGCCGGCCCAGCTGGCGTACCGTGATGCAATCAGTACATCAAAGTCGGCGATAAAACCACCCCAACGGCGACCAGGAAAATTCGAACGGGCGAGACGACGAATAATGAGGTCGTTAGAGCAGAAGAAATAAAAATTGTGTTAATAATAAAGGTTTTAGTTAAAATGTGTGTACTCTTGTTAATATGTAGTAAGGTTCTAAGCAAAACAATGAAATTGAATCAGAGAAAGAGATGACGAATTACACTTGCAAGCGAAGGGGACCGAAAATAGAAATCGCACGCGTACCTTCCATCGGTGGTGCGTTGAACCCGCTATGGGATCGGGCCTTAGCAGTTCCTACTTGGCGCTCACCTTTGGCGATCCCATAACCAGTGGTTGCATTACCAACGCTGCTTGGCAACGGGTAACCATTGGGGGAAAGATAACAATTTTCATATAGGGTCAAGGTTGATTAACAACGCCCTACCAAAAACCCCACACTATAGAAAATGAAATTACTATAATAAGTTGCCATGACAATAAATGGCAAGCAAAATCAAATAAATTTACGTAATATAGTATATATTATAATATCTATGAAACGCTTGATTTTTAAGGGTTGTGGCGAAGAATCGTAGTATAAAATAAGAAGATCATACATATACTAGTGTTAATTATATTAATTGGATAAAATTTCTATATTTTACTATATAGTAATAAAATTTAATTAATGTTATTTTAGGGACTAACAACTCAATATTTTAGGGATCATAAAATTCTTTCTGTTAGGAACATAAGGTTCAAATCTTAAACTTCTTTAAAAAGCGAATTATTAATATTATTACTATTACTGTACTTATAATTATTATAATTATTATTATTATTATTATTATTATTATTATTATTATTATTATTATTATTATTATTATTATTATTATTATTAATATTAGTATTATTATTATTATTATTATTATTATTATTATTAATATTATTATTATTATTATTATTATTATTATTATTATTATTATTATTATTATTATTATTATTATTATTATTATTATTATTATTGATAATAGTCGTTAGGTTATCTTTATTATACTCTTAGAATTGTAACATAAGATTTGTTGGGTTATTATTATTTAAAGTCGGTTCCCTCTGACTCTCGTGTCCTTTTTCGATCAAATAAGCAAACCCAACACAGAATAATTTTATTTGCACTTTATCACAATAACAAATCAATCCTTTGGTTCAATATTTGTAATCACAATTTCACTACTTGATTTGCACCTTTTAACCACTGTTTGACTCGGATTATCTTAGGGTAGGTTGTCCAAGGGAGAACCACCCTGTCTGATAGATAACCTTGACTTTTACTTGGATTTGGATTTCTCTACTAACCTACTACTGCTCGTTCACGTCGATTCACTCTAGTTAATAATATCTGCTCTCTCGTACCTAGTTAATAATAATTGTCCTTTCTTGTCTGGTTGATAATGTCTCTTTTCTTGTCTGATGAATTCTGGTTCTCTTTTTTTGTCTGATGAGTTATGGTCCTCTCGTGTTTTTCCTTCTTTCTTTTATACTCCTGCTCAGACTGTTTTCCGACGATTGTCAACAATAGGTTCTGCATTATCAAATTATCATTAATAATTACCTTTCAGACCGACATTTGTCAACAACGTTTGACGTTGTTTAGGCTAATTTATCCTACTATATTATTCCGTCTATGCGCCGGGTTTTCCTTATCTCTCGGGATTTCCTCAGCTCTCGGCTTTTCCACATCTCTCGGGTTTTCCATTGCCTCGGGCTTCCAATTGACTCGGGCTTCCCATTAGTAATTAATTTTCTTAATTAATTTCCTTTTTTATTTTATATCATTTTCTAGGGACCCCCTCACTCAATTTTTATTATTATTTCCGGACTCGTCTCTCAATTTGGCGTTCAACCATACCAATTTCCCCCCGATCATTATTACTTTCGAATTTTATACATTTTTTAATTAATATTGCACTTTTATCATTTTTTGTGTTTTATCGATTTTACTGTGCTTTTTCGTGATACCCCAACATATCTCCCCCCTTTAATGAAGATTCGCCCTCGAATCTATTCATTTCACAAGATTTCTATTATTATTTAAAAAACAATAAGGAGATTTACATTTTTTTTTTCATCAAAAACAATAAAACTTATAATACTTATTTGAAATTTTTTTTTTTGATTGGGTTTGTAGGCTATATAATGTTGAAATGATGATAATAATAATAATGGCAATTTTGTTTATATACATTTTGTTTTTTTTTTGTATGGGACGACATAAATCAAAAGACGAGATTTATTAAATTAATATTTTATAAATAATAATATAAATAACATTAATTTAATTCATTTCAAGTTTCAGTGTTTTTGATCCCCATTTATAGTGAATGACCGTTTTCTTTTTCTTGTATGTAAGCTGGTTTATTACGATAGTTTCTTCACTATCGACTTCCAATGAATTCAATGGAGTTTTTCTCTTTCTGCTCCTCGGCGAGATACTTGACCAAGGCTCGAATATTGGTTGGATTTGATAAATTTGTTCGTGGATTATCAAACCCAAACTCTCCTCAATTGTTTCGATCGTCTCTTCTATTGCCCATTTTAATTGAATAGTTTGAATTTCACCATCAGTTTCCATATCCTCTGCTGACGTGAGGTCAATTTCTTCTGTGATTTTGGTCATTGATGTTGAAACGGTGTTATGAAGTTTCCGATATTCCTCCAACGAATATTTCTTCGATGGCTGCTTCTTTGGTATTTCAACATCATCAATCCACAGTTTCTCAATGTGCAAATATATTCTTCTTATATTCTTTACATCTTCAAGGGCTGAGTGTATGCCCACCTGCATTTGTTCTCCAAACATCTCCTGGACAACAGTTTTTAATTTGAAAAATTCTCCTCTTCTGGAAACTCCAAACTTTCCCAATGCTTGCGCCGTTGCCAAATCTCGAACACCATGCAACTGGTTTATCCAAAGTTTTAAATATTGTAGTTCCGCATGAAGATCGTGGCCAATTAATATCTTCCCAACTACCAAATTTTGGACTTCCTGCATAATTAAATATTGGTCATTTTGATTCCTACTTGCTACTTCCGTTATTCTATGAATTTTTGAATTAAAATGCCACAATTTTCCTCTTGGAGTAAGGTAGACATCCTTTATTGTTTTTCCATAATAATTCATTATCGCAATAGATAGCGGTACCATCTGTTTGGTTTCTGATGTTCCATATTCCGCATCTATAAACAAGATCCTACTTCTTATCTCTTCTTGATCCATTTCTTTTCTTAAAAATGACATTCTTCTTTTTAGCATTTCTTCTGTGATTGCCAACAATTTTTCATCCACAGGAAGTGTTGATATTACCTGCGTTATTTCTTGAGCTTCGTTTTTCGTTCTGGTTTCGAACACAACCAGTGCATTTTCATTTGCTGCTCTCAACCTTTTTGTCATTGCTTCCTTCTGCATTTTCCACGACGATCCCTGATGCATTTCCCACCATATCTTCTGATTGTCTTCGATCATTTCAACATTTCCTTTGATAACGTGGAGCATGAATTCGTCCTTTTTCGTTATATTTATCTCATCCGCAAGTTTAATTCCAGCTTGCCTATTCACTCTGAATATTTGGATCTTCATTTTCCTATCATCTATTCTCAGGTAGTTTGGAATTTGCAAATTTTCTTCGATAATGTATGGATTTCGTCCAACATCGTTCCTATGTAGCTTTAGATAGCTATCGTAAATTGTCCTTGCCCATTGAATTTGTTGCATTGCTAAAATATAGTTCGTTAATTTATTTCAATTTTAAAAATTGACGCTAGAGTCAAGGTAAAGTACCCTAAGGATACTGACTCAACTGGTAGCGGTATAAATAATAATATTAATAAAAAAAATTAATTACCTATTTTAATTTGAATTTTTATACTAATTTTATTTACTTTTTTTTTCTTATATACCCCTTAATAAATTTTCTTTGCCCCAAAATTTCTACCTGCGCAAATTTTGTTTCCCTTCTTTGCTCTCAACAGCCAATCAAACTCATCAATGATCGAAAGGTGCAAATCTTTACATTATTCAAAATAAAAAGTTGATACTTATACTGTACTACTACATTATCATAATTGCATGCAAAATAATTGTATCTCACTACACGATTGTCTCCTCATAGACAATCCAAGGTCTTTGGGCCATGGATTGACGCTCAAGTTGTTGCTTTAGTTTCCGAAGATATACTAGCGATGCGAGAAGAAAAATGATGGAGAATGATATCACACTGATTGTACAGATCGATAAAATTACAATTATGGTTTCATTGTTATCAGATGAAGATAATGTAGTGTTATTCTCACGAATTTGCACATTAGCCATATAGTCGTTGAACGAAGGTAACATTGTTTTTTGTTTTCGAATATTTACATTAGAGATATGAGAATAATTGGTGTTCTTTATGAGTCCCGTTGAATTATATACAACTCGAATGAATCTCGATTCGACAAAAATGATTTCCCAGGGATTGAAATTTGATATGCGTTTGTAATACTTGATTTTTATGATTACCACTTTTGATTTAGATCGTATTTGCTGAAAATTTAACATTTTAAAGGTAAAGTTACTTGTTAACGTGGCTTGAATTTTCCCATGATAATAGATGATAACTTTTTCATTCATACCTGAATGCCGTGAAATATTTAGTCTTTGGTCGACTAGCTGTAAATGAACTCGATTTGTTTCGTTTTGCAACAAAAGAGATTTCCGACTAAGATAGATCTTGACCCACCGGTCATTACTCTCTGTACCATTATCGTGCAATACTTTTTCGTAGTAATGAACTGCGATATCGTAGGTATGATGCAGTTTTAGATTCG
Organism: Schmidtea mediterranea; assembly: GCA_022537955.1. Taxonomy (NCBI): domain Eukaryota; kingdom Metazoa; phylum Platyhelminthes; order Tricladida; family Dugesiidae; genus Schmidtea; species Schmidtea mediterranea. The sequence continues at coordinate 103,427,662 of CM039679.1, forward strand.
CATAATGCACGAAAGACCTTCTAACATTCAACGTATCGATTGTATAATTCTGAAAAATTATTTTCACTTGTTGGGAATTTCGGGGTTCCCAATATATATTGATTCCATTCAGCACTGGTTCTATGGAAACGTAGTTATTTAATGTTTTTGTCCATATTTCAATCTTAATCAGGTTCATTATTTTATTACCATTTATTTGGGGTTGCACTTGTTTTATTAACCATGGGTATTCATAATTTATTGTTAGTTGACGATCTACATAAGTATTTTTATTAAAATTCAACTTCACTGGTGGTTCAAAATAATTCAGTAAATTACTTATTTCTATTTCTTCGGTCGGTGCACAACGATAGATCCATACCATCTGGGTACATGTGGCATAAATATCAACTTTTTCCATTAACGGGATCCTTTTAATAGCGTAATTTGGAAACGATGGAGTCGCATTCGACCCTAACACATTGATTATCATGAGTGTTGTAACGAACAAAGTTTTGTTGATATATCCCAATGGTGAGGGATTTTTTGCTGTCTTTTGTTTGAGCGCGGTGTGCCTTTCCACGTTTTTGTCTTTAGATCTCAATTGATACTTAGTGTCTTCTGCAACTGGCACCTTTTTACATCGATTAGCATGAACGATAATTGTTCCTGCCTTTTTATTATTTTGTGGACGTAATTTTAGATTAGTTTCAGTGGTATCACATACTACGTATGGTCCTTTAAATGGTCTCTGTAATTTTGGTGATAAACCCTTTGCTGGTTCTGGTTTATGTACATACACTAAATCTCCTACCTCAATATTGTGAGCATGTGCTCGTTTATCATAGCACTCTTTATACGCTTCTTGACTATGTCTTATTTTTAGTCCAGCTTGAGTCCATACCGATTGAAGTCTTTCTTGCATAATTACTTTGTAATCAGATATATCCATGTACTGTGAGATAGGTGCTTGAAATTTTAAATCAACCGGCATGTTGTTCCGCCGTAAATACATGAGATAGAAAGGTGTTTCACCGGTACTCTCATTCACTGCATTTCTATACGCAAATAAGCATGGCTTGATAAACAAATCCCAATCTTTCTGTTTTCTATTTACGTAGGATGATATCATATTGATTAATGTTCCGTTAAATCTTTCAACTAGACCATCCGTTTGTGGATGATAAGGCGATGTACTTAGTTTCAATATCCCGAATAATTCCGTGATTGAGATAAACAGTTCACTTTGGAAATTCGTTCCTTGATCAGTAAGTAATTTCTTCGGTGCTCCATATCGAAAAATAATATTTTCTACAAATATCTTTGCAACTGTTTCCACTTTTTGATTTTGCATCGCATATGCTTCAGGCCATTTAGTTAGATAATCACAGAACACAATGATATACTTGTTGCCATTAATTGTTTCAGGTAACGGACCAACAATATCCATTGCAGTAATTTCCATCGGCGCTCCGGGCACTGGCATAGGTTTCAAAGGTACTTTTATTTTCTTTCCCGTATTTCGACTGGTTAAGCACACTTCACAAGTATGACACCATTTTCTGACATCTGATTCAATAGTGTCCCAATAATATTTTTGTTTCAATCTTGATAATGTCTTCCGAGCGGATAAATGTCCACCTTGTGCTCCATCATGGTATAGTAACATTAACGTTGTTCGATGTTTGGTTGGAACCACAATTAATAAGTTTTCATTTTTAACACATTTTAACAAACCATCATGAATGATATATTTATGTTTTTCGTCAACTACATGTTTCCAGTCACTTTCCTTTTTGATCGTGACTGCATGTTTCCGCAATTGATTTAATTCATTATCCTTTTCCTGATCTTTTTGCAGTTCCTGCAAATTATTAGCGGTTTTGATTGCCATAAATATTGTATTATTATAATTCATTTCATTATTCTTACTCTCATTAATTACAGGGATTCTCGATAGCGTATCCGCATTTCCATTTGATTTGCCTATTCGATATTTAATTTCGAAATCATATTCTTGTAGGGCTATTGACCATCGGATCAGTTTGCTGGCTGAATCCCGATGTTTCATCAACCATTGTAACGGATTATGATCAGTAAACACAACAAATTTTCTGCCAACTAAATACTGTCTAAACGTTGCTATACCGTAAACCAATGCCAATGTTTCTTTCTCAATTGTAGAATAATTCTTTTCATGTGGCTTTAACGTTCTACTGGCATATGCTATTACGTGATCTTTCTCACCTTCGACTTGTTGTCCTAATACTGTACCCAATGCAAAATTACTTGCATCTGTCATTAAAATGAATGGTATTCTAAAATTTGGGCATCTCAGTATAGGTTTTTTAATCAAGCTTTCTTTAAGTAATTCGAATGCTTCTTGTTGCGCTTTTCCCCATTTAAATTGAGTCTGCTTTTTTAATAATACATTTAAGGGTTGTGCTACATGAGAAAAGCTTTTAATAAATTTTCTATAATAACTAGCTAAGCCTAGAAATTGTCGAACTTGGTCTACATTTTCAGGGATTGGGTATTCTTTAATTTTTCTCACATTTTCTGGGTTTGGTTGCAATCCATTTCGAGAAATAATATGACCTACATAAACCACTTCCGATTTTCCCCATTCACATTTAGAGGGTTTTATTTTTAGATTAGCCTTTAATAATCTTCTAAATACAGTTTCCACATCTTTCAGATGTTCTTTAAAAGTATTTGAAAATATTATTATGTCATCAATATAGACTAATGCATTTGAATTTAAAAGTTTACGCTAGAGTCAATGTGGGATACTGCCTTAACTGGTAGCGGTATCAATAACAATATTAATAAAAATTAATTACCTATTTTAATTTGAATTTTATAATAATTTTATTTACTTTTTTATCCCTTATATACCCTTGATAAATTTCCTTTTCCCCAAAATCTTTTTACCTGCGCAAATTCTGCTTCCCCTTCTTTGTTCTCAACAGCCAATCAAACTCATCTATGATCGAAAGGTGCAAATCTTTACATTATCCCAAATAAAAAGTTAATACTTATACTGTACTACTACATTATCATAATTGCATGCAAAATAAATGTATCTCAATACACGATTGTTTCCTCATAGACAATCCAAGGTTTTGGTCCATGGTTGACTTTCAAGTCGTTGCTTTAGTTTTCGAAGATATGCTAGCAATGAGAGAAGAAAAATGATAGAACATGATATCACACTGATTGTATTGATCGATAAAAGTACACATATGAATTCATTGTTATCAGATAAAGATGATGTAGTATTGTTCTCACGAATTTGCATATTAGCCATTTGGTCATTGAACGAAGATAATATTGCTTTTTGTTTTCGAATATTTACATTAGAGATATGAGAATAATTCGTGTTCTTTATGAGTTTCGTTTAATTATATACAACTCGAATGAATCTTGTTTTGACAAAAATGATTTCCTATGGATTGAAATTTGATATTCGTTTGTAATACTTGATTTTTATCATCACAATTTTTGAAATTGATTTAGATTGTATCTGCTGAAAATTTGACATTTTAAAGGTAAAGTTACTTGTTAACGTGGCATGGATTTTCCCACAATAATAAATCACAACTTTGTCATTAATACCGGCTTTCCGTGAAATGTTTAGTTTTTGGTTAACTAGCTGTAAATGAACTCGATTTGTTTCGTTTTGCAACAATATTGATTTTCGACTAGTATAGATCTTGACCCACCGGTCATTACTCTCTGTACCATTATCTTGCAATACTTTTTCGTAGTAGTGAATTGCGATATCATAGGTATGATGCAGTTTTAGATTTGCATAATGCACAAAAAGCTTTCTAACATTCAACGTATCGATTGTATAATTCTGAAAAATTATTTCGGGGTTCCCAATATATATTGATTCCATTCAGCAATGGTTCTATGGAAACATGGTTATTTAGATTTTTTGTCCATATTTCAATATGAATCAGATTTATTATTTTAGTACTATTCGCTTGGGGTTGCACTTGTGTTATTAACCATGGGTATTCATAATTTATTGTTAGTTGACGATTTACATAAGTATTTTTATTAAAATTCAACTTGACTGGGAGTTCAAAATATTCAGTAAATTACTTACTTCTATTTGTTCGGTAGGTGCACAACGATAGATCCATACCATCTGGGTACACGTGGCATAAATATCAACGTTTTCCATTAATGGGATCATTTTAATGGCGTACTTTGGAAACAATGGAGTCGCATTCGACCCTAACACATTGATTATCATAAGTGTTGTAACGAACAAAATTTTGTTGATATATCCCAATGGTGCGGGATTTTTCGCTATTTTTTGTTTGAGCGCGGTGTGTCTTTAGATCTCAATTGATACTTAGTATCCTCTGTAGCTGGCACCTATTTACATCAATTAGCATGAACGATAATTGTTCCTGCCTTTTTATTATTTTGTGGACGTAATTTTAGATTAGTTTCAGTGGTATCCATATATATATATATATGGGCCTTTAAATGGTCTCTGTAATTTTGGTGATCGACCCTTTGCTGGTTCTGGTTTATGTACATACACTAAATCTCCTACTTCAATATTGTGAGCATGTGCTCGTTTATCATAGCACTCTTTATACGCTTCTTGACGATGTCTTATTTTAAGCCCAGCTTGAGTCCATACTGATTGAAGTTTTTCTTGCATAATTACTGTGAGATAGGTGCTTGAAATTTTAAATCAACCGGCATGTTGTTCCGCCGTAAAAACATGAGATAGAAAGATGTTTCACTGGTTTTCTCATTCACTGCATTTCGATACACAAATAAGCATGGCTTGATAAACAAATCCCAATCTTTCTGTTTTCTATTTACGTAGGATGATATCATATTGATTAATGTTCCGTTAAATCTTTCAACTAGACCATCCGTTTGTGGATGATAAGGCGATGTACTTAGTTTCAATATCCCGAATAATTCCGTGATTGAGATAAACAGTTCACTTTGGAAATTCGTTCCTTGATCAGTAAGTAATTTCTTCGGTGCTCCATATCGAAAAATAATATTTTCTACAAATATCTTTGCAACTGTTTCCACTTTTTGATTTTGCATCGCATATGCTTCAGGCCATTTAGTTAGATAATCACAGAACACAATGATATACTTGTTGCCATTAATTGTTTCAGGTAACGGACCAACAATATCCATTGCAGTAATTTCCATCGGCGCTCCGGGCACTGGCATAGGTTTCAAAGGTACTTTTATTTTCTTTCCCGTATTTCGACTGGTTAAGCACACTTCACAAGTATGACACCATTTTCTGACATCTGATTCAATAGTGTCCCAATAATATTTTTGTTTCAATCTTGATAATGTCTTCCGAGCGGATAAATGTCCACCTTGTGCTCCATCATGGTATAGTAACATTAACGTTGTTCGATGTTTGGTTGGAACCACAATTAATAAGTTTTCATTTTTAACACATTTTAACAAACCATCATGAATGATATATTTATGTTTTTCGTCAACTACATGTTTCCAGTCACTTTCCTTTTTGATCGTGACTGCATGTTTCCGCAATTGATTTAATTCATTATCCTTTTCCTGATCTTTTTGCAGTTCCTGCAAATTATTAGCGGTTTTGATTGCCATAAATATTGTATTATTATAATTCATTTCATTATTCTTACTCTCATTAATTACAGGGATTCTCGATAGCGTATCCGCATTTCCATTTGATTTGCCTATTCGATATTTAATTTCGAAATCATATTCTTGTAGGGCTATTGACCATCGGATCAGTTTGCTGGCTGAATCCCGATGTTTCATCAACCATTGTAACGGATTATGATCAGTAAACACAACAAATTTTCTGCCAACTAAATACTGTCTAAACGTTGCTATACCGTAAACCAATGCCAATGTTTCTTTCTCAATTGTAGAATAATTCTTTTCATGTGGCTTTAACGTTCTACTGGCATATGCTATTACGTGATCTTTCTCACCTTCGACTTGTTGTCCTAATACTGTACCCAATGCAAAATTACTTGCATCTGTCATTAAAATGAATGGTATTCTAAAATTTGGGCATCTCAGTATAGGTTTTTTAATCAAGCTTTCTTTAAGTAATTCGAATGCTTCTTGTTGCGCTTTTCCCCATTTAAATTGAGTCTGCTTTTTTAATAATACATTTAAGGGTTGTGCTACATGAGAAAAGCTTTTAATAAATTTTCTATAATAACTAGCTAAGCCTAGAAATTGTCGAACTTGGTCTACATTTTCAGGGATTGGGTATTCTTTAATTTTTCTCACATTTTCTGGGTTTGGTTGCAATCCATTTCGAGAAATAATATGACCTACATAAACCACTTCCGATTTTCCCCATTCACATTTAGAGGGTTTTATTTTTAGATTAGCCTTTAATAATCTTCTAAATACAGTTTCCACATCTTTCAGATGTTCTTTAAAAGTATTTGAAAATATTATTATGTCATCAATATAGACTAATGCATTTGAATTTAAAAGTTTACGCTAGAGTCAATGTGGGATACTGCCTTAACTGGTAGCGGTATCAATAACAATATTAATAAAAATTAATTACCTATTTTAATTTGAATTTTATAATAATTTTATTTACTTTTTATCCCTTATATACCCCTTGATAAATTTCCTTTTCCCCAAAATCTTTTTACCTGCGCAAATTCTGCTTCCCCTTCTTTGTTCTCAACAGCCAATCAAACTCATCTATGATCGAAAGGTGCAAATCTTTACATTATCCCAAATAAAAAGTTAATACTTATACTGTACTACTACATTATCATAATTGCATGCAAAATAAATGTATCTCAATACACGATTGTTTCCTCATAGACAATCCAAGGTTTTGGTCCATGGTTGACTTTCAAGTCGTTGCTTTAGTTTTCGAAGATATGCTAGCAATGAGAGAAGAAAAATGATAGAACATGATATCACACTGATTGTATTGATCGATAAAAGTACACATATGAATTCATTGTTATCAGATAAAGATGATGTAGTATTGTTCTCACGAATTTGCATATTAGCCATTTGGTCATTGAACGAAGATAATATTGCTTTTTGTTTTCGAATATTTACATTAGAGATATGAGAATAATTCGTGTTCTTTATGAGTTTCGTTTAATTATATACAACTCGAATGAATCTTGTTTTGACAAAAATGATTTCCTATGGATTGAAATTTGATATTCGTTTGTAATACTTGATTTTTATCATCACAATTTTTGAAATTGATTTAGATTGTATCTGCTGAAAATTTGACATTTTAAAGGTAAAGTTACTTGTTAACGTGGCATGGATTTTCCCACAATAATAAATCACAACTTTGTCATTAATACCGGCTTTCCGTGAAATGTTTAGTTTTTGGTTAACTAGCTGTAAATGAACTCGATTTGTTTCGTTTTGCAACAATATTGATTTTCGACTAGTATAGATCTTGACCCACCGGTCATTACTCTCTGTACCATTATCTTGCAATACTTTTTCGTAGTAGTGAATTGCGATATCATAGGTATGATGCAGTTTTAGATTTGCATAATGCACAAAAAGCTTTCTAACATTCAACGTATCGATTGTATAATTCTGAAAAATTATTTCGGGGTTCCCAATATATATTGATTCCATTCAGCAATGGTTCTATGGAAACATGGTTATTTAGATTTTTTGTCCATATTTCAATATGAATCAGATTTATTATTTTAGTACTATTCGCTTGGGGTTGCACTTGTGTTATTAACCATGGGTATTCATAATTTATTGTTAGTTGACGATTTACATAAGTATTTTTATTAAAATTCAACTTGACTGGGAGTTCAAAATATTCAGTAAATTACTTACTTCTATTTGTTCGGTAGGTGCACAACGATAGATCCATACCATCTGGGTACACGTGGCATAAATATCAACGTTTTCCATTAATGGGATCATTTTAATGGCGTACTTTGGAAACAATGGAGTCGCATTCGACCCTAACACATTGATTATCATAAGTGTTGTAACGAACAAAATTTTGTTGATATATCCCAATGGTGCGGGATTTTTCGCTATTTTTTGTTTGAGCGCGGTGTGTCTTTAGATCTCAATTGATACTTAGTATCCTCTGTAGCTGGCACCTATTTACATCAATTAGCATGAACGATAATTGTTCCTGCCTTTTTATTATTTTGTGGACGTAATTTTAGATTAGTTTCAGTGGTATCCATATATTACGTATGGTCCTTTAAATGGTCTCTGTAATTTTGGTGATAAACCCTTTGCTGGTTCTGGTTTATGTACATACACTAAATCTCCTACCTCAATATTGTGAGCATGTGCTCGTTTATCATAGCACTCTTTATACGCTTCTTGACGATGTCTTATTTTAAGTCCAGCTTGAGTCCATACCGATTGAAGTTTTTCTTGCATAATTACTGTGAGATAGGTGCTTGAAATTTTAAATCAACCGGCATGTTGTTCCGCCGTAAAAAACATGAGATAGAAAGGTGTTTCACCGGTACTCTCATTCACTGCATTTCTATACGCAAATAAGCATGGCTTGATAAACAAATCCCAATCTTTCTGTTTTCTATTTACGTAGGATGATATCATATTGATTAATGTTCCGTTAAATCTTTCAACTAGACCATCCGTTTGTGGATGATAAGGCGATGTACTTAGTTTCAGTATCCCGAATAATTCCGTGATTGAGATAAACAGTTCACTTTGGAAATTCGTTCCTTGATCAGTAAGTAATTTCTTCGGTGCTCCATATCGAAAAATAATATTTTCTACAAATATCTTTGCAACTGTTTCCGCTTTTTGATTTTGCATCGCATATGCTTCAGGCCATTTAGTTAGATAATCACAGAACACAATGATATACTTGTTGCCATTAATTGTTTCAGGTAACGGACCAACAATATCCATTGCAGTAATTTCCATCGGCGCTCCGGGCACTGGCATAGGTTTCAAAGGTACTTTTATTTTCTTTCCCGTATTTCGACTGGTTAAGCACACTTCACAAGTATGACACCATTTTCTGACATCTGATTCAATAGTGTCCCAATAATATTTTTGTTTCAATCTTGATAATGTCTTCCGAGCGGATAAATGTCCACCTTGTGCTCCATCATGGTATAGTAACATTAACGTTGTTCGATGTTTGGTTGGAACCACAATTAATAAGTTTCATTTTTAACACATTTTAACAAACCATCATGAATGATATATTTATGTTTTTCGTCAACTACATGTTTCCAGTCACTTTCCTTTTTGATCGTGACTGCATGTTTCCGCAATTGATTTAATTCATTATCCTTTTCCTGATCTTTTTGCAGTTCCTGCAAATTATTAGCGGTTTTGATTGCCATAAATATTGTATTATTATAATTCATTTCATTATTCTTACTCTCATTAATTACAGGGATTCTCGATAGCGTATCCGCATTTCCATTTGATTTGCCTATTCGATATTTAATTTCGAAATCATATTCTTGTAGGGCTATTGACCATCGGATCAGTTTGCTGGCTGAATCCCGATGTTTCATCAACCATTGTAACGGATTATGATCAGTAAACACAACAAATTTTCTGCCAACTAAATACTGTCTAAACGTTGCTATACCGTAAACCAATGCCAATGTTTCTTTCTCAATTGTAGAATAATTCTTTTCATGTGGCTTTAACGTTCTACTGGCATATGCTATTACGTGATCTTTCTCACCTTCGACTTGTTGTCCTAATACTGTACCCAATGCAAAATTACTTGCATCTGTCATTAAAATGAATGGTATTCTAAAATTTGGGCATCTCAGTATAGGTTTTTTAATCAAGCTTTCTTTAAGTAATTCGAATGCTTCTTGTTGCGCTTTTCCCCATTTAAATTGAGTCTGCTTTTTTAATAATACATTTAAGGGTTGTGCTACATGAGAAAAGCTTTTAATAAATTTTCTATAATAACTAGCTAAGCCTAGAAATTGTCGAACTTGGTCTACATTTTCAGGGATTGGGTATTCTTTAATTTTTCTCACATTTTCTGGGTTTGGTTGCAATCCATTTCGAGAAATAATATGACCTACATAAACCACTTCCGATTTTCCCCATTCACATTTAGAGGGTTTTATTTTTAGATTAGCCTTTAATAATCTTCTAAATACAGTTTCCACATCTTTCAGATGTTCTTTAAAAGTATTTGAAAATATTATTATGTCATCAATATAGACTAATGCATTTGAATTTAAAAGTTTACGCTAGAGTCAATGTGGGATACTGCCTTAACTGGTAGCGGTATCAATAACAATATTAATAAAAATTAATTACCTATTTTAATTTGAATTTTATAATAATTTTATTTACTTTTTTATCCCTTATATACCCCTTGATAAATTTCCTTTTCCCCAAAATCTTTTTACCTGCGCAAATTCTGCTTCCCCTTCTTTGTTCTCAACAGCCAATCAAACTCATCTATGATCGAAAGGTGCAAATCTTTACATTATCCCAAATAAAAAGTTAATACTTATACTGTACTACTACATTATCATAATTGCATGCAAAATAAATGTATCTCAATACACGATTGTTTCCTCATAGACAATCCAAGGTTTTGGTCCATGGTTGACTTTCAAGTCGTTGCTTTAGTTTTCGAAGATATGCTAGCAATGAGAGAAGAAAAATGATAGAACATGATATCACACTGGTTGTATTGATCGATAAAAGTACACATATGAATTCATTGTTATCAGATAAAGATGATGTAGTATTGTTCTCACGAATTTGCATATTAGCCATTTGGTCATTGAACGAAGATAATATTGCTTTTTGTTTTCGAATATTTACATTAGAGATATGAGAATAATTCGTGTTCTTTATGAGTTTCGTTTAATTATATACAACTCGAATGAATCTTGTTTTGACAAAAATGATTTCCTATGGATTGAAATTTGATATTCGTTTGTAATACTTGATTTTTATCATCACAATTTTGAAATTGATTTAGATTGTATCTGCTGAAAATTTGACATTTTAAAGGTAAAGTTACTTGTTAACGTGGCATGGATTTTCCCACAATAATAAATCACAACTTTGTCATTAATACCGGCTTTCCGTGAAATGTTTAGTTTTTGGTTAACTAGCTGTAAATGAACTCGATTTGTTTCGTTTTGCAACAATATTGATTTTCAACTAGTATAGATCTTGACCCACCGGTCATTACTCTCTGTACCATTATCTTGCAATACTTTTTCGTAGTAGTGAATTGCGATATCATAGGTATGATGCAGTTTTAGATTTGCATAATGCACAAAAAGCTTTCTAACATTCAACGTATCGATTGTATAATTCTGAAAAATTATTTCGGGGTTCCCAATATATATTGATTCCATTCAGCAATGGTTCTATGGAAACATGGTTATTTAGATTTTTTGTCCATATTTCAATATGAATCAGATTTATTATTTTAGTACTATTCGCTTGGGTTGCACTTGTGTTATTAACCATGGGTATTCATAATTTATTGTTAGTTGACGATTTACATAAGTATTTTTATTAAAATTCAACTTGACTGGGAGTTCAAAATATTCAGTAAATTACTTACTTCTATTTGTTCGGTAGGTGCACAACGATAGATCCATACCATCTGGGTACATGTGGCATAAATATCAACGTTTTCCATTAATGGGATCATTTTAATGGCGTAACTTTGGAAACAATGGAGTCGCATTCGACCCTAACACATTGATTATCATAAGTGTTGCAACGAACAAAATTTTGTTGATATATCCCAATGGTGCGGGATTTTTCGCTATTTTTGTTTGAGCGCGGTGTGTCTTTAGATCTCAATTGATACTTAGTATCCTCTGTAGCTGGCACCTATTTACATCAATTAGCATGAACGATAATTGTTCCTGCCTTTTTATTATTTTGTGGACGTAATTTTAGATTAGTTTCAGTGGTATCACATACTACATATGGTCCTTTAAATGGTCTCTGTAATTTTGGTGATAAACCCTTTGCTGGTTCTGGTTTATGTACATACACTAAATCTCCTACCTCAATATTGTGAGCATGTGCTCGTTTATCATAGCACTCTTTATACGCTTCTTGACTATGTCTTATTTTAAGCCCAGCTTGAGTCCATACCGATTGAAGTTTTTCTTGCATAATTACTGTGAGATAGTCTTGAATAGGTGCTTGAAATTTTAAATCAACCGGCATGTTGTTCCGCCGTAAATACATGAGATAGAAAGGTGTTTCACTGGTATTCTCATTCACTGCATTTCGATACACAAATAAGCATGGCTTGATAAACAAATCCCAATCTTTCTGTTTTCTATTTACGTAGGATGATATCATATTGATTAATGTTCCGTTAAATCTTTCAACTAGACCATCCGTTTGTGGATGATAAGGCGATGTACTTAGTTTCAGTATCCCGAATAATTCCGTGATTGAGATAAACAGTTCACTTTGGAAATTCGTTCCTTGATCAGTAAGTAATTTCTTCGGTGCTCCATATCGAAAAATAATATTTTCTACAAATATCTTTGCAACTGTTTCCACTTTTTGATTTTGCATCGCATATGCTTCAGGCCATTTAGTTAGATAATCACAGAACACAATGATATACTTGTTGCCATTAATTGTTTCAGGTAACGGACCAACAATATCCATTGCAGTAATTTCCATCGGCGCTCCGGGCACTGGCATAGGTTTCAAAGGTACTTTTATTTTCTTTCCCGTATTTCGACTGGTTAAGCACACTTCACAAGTATGACACCATTTTCTGACATCTGATTCAATAGTGTCCCAATAATATTTTTGTTTCAATCTTGATAATGTCTTCCGAGCGGATAAATGTCCACCTTGTGCTCCATCATGGTATAGTAACATTAACGTTGTTCGATGTTTGGTTGGAACCACAATTAATAAGTTTTCATTTTTAACACATTTTAACAAACCATCATGAATGATATATTTATGTTTTTCGTCAACTACATGTTTCCAGTCACTTTCCTTTTTGATCGTGACTGCATGTTTCCGCAATTGATTTAATTCATTATCCTTTTCCTGATCTTTTTGCAGTTCCTGCAAATTATTAGCGGTTTTGATTGCCATAAATATTGTATTATTATAATTCATTTCATTATTCTTACTCTCATTAATTACAGGGATTCTCGATAGCGTATCCGCATTTCCATTTGATTTGCCTATTCGATATTTAATTTCGAAATCATATTCTTGTAGGGCTATTGACCATCGGATCAGTTTGCTGGCTGAATCCCGATGTTTCATCAACCATTGTAACGGATTATGATCAGTAAACACAACAAATTTTCTGCCAACTAAATACTGTCTAAACGTTGCTATACCGTAAACCAATGCCAATGTTTCTTTCTCAATTGTAGAATAATTCTTTTCATGTGGCTTTAACGTTCTACTGGCATATGCTATTACGTGATCTTTCTCACCTTCGACTTGTTGTCCTAATACTGTACCCAATGCAAAATTACTTGCATCTGTCATTAAAATGAATGGTATTCTAAAATTTGGGCATCTCAGTATAGGTTTTTTAATCAAGCTTTCTTTAAGTAATTCGAATGCTTCTTGTTGCGCTTTTCCCCATTTAAATTGAGTCTGCTTTTTTAATAATACATTTAAGGGTTGTGCTACATGAGAAAAGCTTTTAATAAATTTTCTATAATAACTAGCTAAGCCTAGAAATTGTCGAACTTGGTCTACATTTTCAGGGATTGGGTATTCTTTAATTTTTCTCACATTTTCTGGGTTTGGTTGCAATCCATTTCGAGAAATAATATGACCTACATAAACCACTTCCGATTTTCCCCATTCACATTTAGAGGGTTTTATTTTTAGATTAGCCTTTAATAATCTTCTAAATACAGTTTCCACATCTTTCAGATGTTCTTTAAAAGTATTTGAAAATATTATTATGTCATCAATATAGACTAATGCATGTGGGATATCCCGTAAAACAAAATTCATACCTCGCTGGAACGTAGCAGGTGCTCCAGTTAATCCAAACGGTAACACATTAAATTCATACAATCCTTTACCATCAGAAAAAGCCGTTTTTCTTCGATCTTCTTCCTTCACTTTAAATTGATTGTAACCTTTATTAAGATCGATTACTGTGAAAAATTGTACTTCTCCCATTTGATCAAACATTTCTTGTGGAACTGGAATAGGATATGTATCCTTTCGCGTAACTTGATTTAATTTCCGATAATCAACACAAAATCGCAGATCGCCGTCTTTCTTTTTAACAACTACTATTGACGATGAAAATGGTGAAGAACTATCTCGTATTATTTTGAACTCTTTCATTGCTTTTATCTGCCTATCACTTTCCTCCTGATGTATATATGGAATTTTATACGGTTTCAATTTAATCGGAGTTTCATCAAGTAATGGTATCTCATGTTCAATTACTTGGGTGAGTCCCAAATCGTACTCGTGTTTTGCAAACACCATTTAATATTTCTTTAATAACTCTGTGAATTCCCATTTTTGTGATTCTGTTAAATCATTACTTATGACTTGTGGCTCTTTGTAAATTTTAATATTTCTCGGTAATTTCGGGATTTTCTCTATTTCAAACTTCGTTAGTTTTCCCAGTTTGGTTTTTGGTTTCATTTGGATGGGTTTTGTGTTTTGATTTACTATTCTCACTGGAACTGTTTGGTCTTTGACCTTTACCACTTCATTACAAATTGGAATTTCGTATTTTTCTATTAGCTTCTCATTTGGTTCAAATATGCACTCGTCATCTGACACATCTAACACATCTGCATAATATATTACCTCACTTCTTGCTGGCAATTCTAGCGCCTGATTTAAAAACACCTCTCTCACCTTATGTCCTTTTTCGTCTGTCTGTCCTTTCATTAATCTCCCAGTTTTTAGATCAAGAGAAATTCCTTGTAGTTGTTCCATTACATCCATACCAATTAAACATCCGACAGGACTATTTCTCATCACTGACACATAATGCACTAATTCGTGATCACCAATAATTAATTCAGCTTTTAATTTCCCAATTATACTTAAAATATTGTGCGACATTGACCTTATTACTTTACTTGTTGGTTTCATCTTCGATTTCTCTTCAATTGTCAACAAATCATCTGATACTATAGTATTACTGGAACCTGAATCTAACAAAGCTTCCACCTTTCTTCCATTAAACAAAATGTTTATTCGAGGCTGTTTGCCTTTATTTCCTAACGTCATCATTGCATAACTACACGGTAATCCGAGCATGTTTCTCCGTTCAATTTCTGCGCTCGTGGGTTCAATGTTATCTAATTCAAATTGAATATGTTCTACCGGTTTCATTTCTTTTAATTTTTCAGTTGGATACTTTGGTGCCGTTGGCGAAAGTGTTGGTGAAAACCACTTTGAAATTGTTTCAATTCCGCTAAGTTTTGGCATAGGTTCTAATAAAAATTGTAGCTCTGGCTTTTTTTCACTCTTCATAATTCCTTTTTGAAAATATCTTTGCTCCTTTTTATCATCATTGATGTCATCATTATTATCATTATTGTGATCACTTGCTGCACATAGAGACACTTCACTTTTTTGATCGGTTTTCAGTTGTGCTCTCACACTTGCCATTTCTCTATATTGATGATGAGTAATGAAAAATCTATTAAAAATGGAAAACAACCAATAATTATTTTCCATGACCATCCGGATATTACGTATATTCTATGAGCCGATAATATTTGTGACATTATTACCTTTATTGTTATGATTACAAGATAGAATCCAATTAGGCCTGCGCATGCTTGTCATAAAAACATGAATTTCCCCCAGATCTTTTTCATCAATTTATATGTTGCCTTTCTAAAGTGATCTGGTGTTAGAAGATATTCATAATTGACTTTACCTTCCCCGTTAGGCAAAATTGTATCAATCATTTCTGAGATTACACGTTCCTTTTTTGACGGAAATAACAAGTTTCTTTGAGCTTCTTCGATATCCTCGCTTGTATAGAAACCCATTTGTGCCATTTTATTTAGGGTTACGAAATTTACTAGATATTCTAGATTTGTTAATTCTAATTTATCCGGAGTTCTCACTCCTCGGTAATCTGGTAATGCTATCCATGAATCCTGTGCTAAGCGATACAACGGAGCAAGTAATCTATTACATTGAAGAATTTTTGGCTTAGTTTGCTCGTCCAGTAATATTCTTGTTATGGGTTCCATAAATCGCATTTTTCCGTTTATACTCACCGGCAATTCATTTGTACATTTTTGGTATTTCATAATTTTCACTGTAACTGCTTTACATTTATAGCTATATAGGGCCTCTCCGAAGATTCTGGCAAATACACCGTTTTCTTTTATTAGCATAGGTGCTACTAAGTTTGGATTTGTAATGGCCATTGCCATCCTGTTTCTAAGTATCTCTTTATTCAATTTGCAATCATTTAAAATCATTTCCCGATATATATTCTCCATTATATTTTGACTAAAATGGTACAAATAATCAATTTTATTGTTAAAGTAGTGAGTGAGTTTAATATCATTTGTGTGTATTTTAGTTTTCGCCTCATGCACCATCATTTTTGATACGTAAACACCTCTGTAATTTGTTGCATAAACCATTTGCCCGCATTTTATAAAACGCATACCATCTGTTGGTAATGTCGACATTAATACTGGTGTGGTTTTCCTCATCCATACTGGAGTTGACCTAATTGTGCCATTCGATTTATAATTTATATTGAAATTATCGGGGCTTTCTCTAAATTGTTCTCCACTTAACTCTTTGAAAGTCATAGTTTTCAAATGTGCTAAATTACATACATCAGTTTTAACATCAAATACTAAAATGGATTCTCATGTTTGGCAATTACTTTGTCTCATATTACAAAACGGATGCGTTTGAAGTTTTCCTGTTTCATCATCAAAAACTCCTTCAAATTCTCTTAATTCTGTCAAATATTCTTCAATCACCACTGATTGTTTAATAATTTTTTCATTTACTTTATATGGTTCTCCTTCGCACGTTCCATCTTGTTGTATTACTCCCTTTACAACAACTGTCTCTCTTATTCTGTGATTTACTTTTGCTTTTAATTTAATTTCCGGATTAATTTTTAACTCCTCTGTTTGAAACGCAGCTAAGCAGTTTTCTGGCATTACCTCTACTGGTCGTGGAATAGCGTGCATTTTTATCAATGATGTGTGGCTCCATTTACCACAGAAAAATACAAAAGTAGTTCGCTTTGCAATACATTCTCTAACTTTGGCTCGCCGTAGATCAGATTCCTGATACACATAATATTTTACATCATTTTCTACTTTCAATTTCTTTGGGTATGCATCCGGACATTCTGCCATGTCCACAACCGAATAAATATTTCCTATTTCTGTTTGGGAACAATCGTAACCTGTCATACCTGTAGCTTGTGTAGTTATTGTACAAAAAATAAAGAGCATAACTATTGCCCATGGGAATATCATCTTTTTTCTTAGCTTCGGGCTATCCTTTCCATTTAACGGTTTGTATGGTAATTTTTTTCATCACTTTCATTTACTGTAAGATCATTATTCAACTTCTTCCAACCTCCATTATTTTTGACCCACTTCCTAAAATATTCATTTGAGATTCGTGCCGCTACATCTATCAAATTTTCCAAATTATCCATTTCTGCTATCACATGAGCTCCAATTTCTAAGACCATATATGTTAAACTAGTTAACATTACTTCTTTGTCAATTCCATTTTTAATCAAATTTTCAATTAGTTTCTTATCACAAAAGTTATCGTTTTCTCCAAATCTTTGCACAACACCTGGAAGTCGGTTTTTCATTTCAGTTACTATATTTCCTAACTCATACTCGACATCCATTTTTATTTCACACGTCGGATATACTGCTTTAATCAAGCCCATTAAGATTATTTTTGTTTCATCAACTTCCTGTTCAATTTTCACTAAACTCCGCTTTATCTCATATAAAGTTCTAGGTTTCCTAACGATTATTTCACTATTTATTTCACCTTGTGGTGCCTCAAAAATTTCTTGTTTTTCAATGTGTTCCACCTGAATTTTATTATTCAATTCATTTTCTTCCTTATTACTGAAAATTTCATCTACTTTTGTTTTCACGTTATCTTCCTCTATATCTGTATTTGAATTCTCCGAGTTATCCACTGAATCTACTTTCTGTTGCTTTATTGCTACTACACAATTTACTAAATACCCTGCCCTTCCATCAGCATCTAGGTATCCGTTTTCGTCTAATTCCTGTTGCTTAAATCCACAATCATATAAATATTCATCATCATCTAATTCTTCATCTTTGAACATCAATACAATTATTCCATCTTTTCCTATTTGGTTTGCAGCTCTTTTTCGTAACTTCTGAACCTTTGTACACCAATGTTCCTCTATATACTCGTTTTTCCCCAATCTTCATAACCTATTGCTATAATAAATGGTTTTAATTCCATTCTAGTTTCTCTTAATTCTCTACCAAATCTTCGCATTAAACATTTCAATTTTTCTCCATACCTCGATTTATCATATAAATATGGTCGTATTATGTTTACTATTTCTAGTTTAGCATTTTCCTCTAGTTCTATTTTATCAATTAATTTTAATTTCTCCGTAATTTTAACTCCATCCCACTCACTTAAAGCATCTCTTAAGTCTCCTATTAGTTCTTGTGAATCACTTTTTCCACTACTTCTTCCCTAATCATGCTCGCAACCTGCAATTTATTTTTATTTCCAGGTATAAAACCACAATCTATTAAAAATTCATCGTCTTCTAAATACCTATTCTTAAATTTCACCTTTATTATCTGTCTTCCATTATTCTCTTTTAATCTCTCTTTTAAATCTTTAACATAATCTCCAATTTCACAACGAATACAAATCACGCTATTTCTACTTTCATCTACAACATCAATAAAAATAAAATCTAACCATTTATTTTCTCTGAAAGCTTTCCCAAATATCTTCATCATATTTGTTATTTCATCTCTATCTTTTAAATTTACCTCATAATGATCAGCACATAGTTCAATTACATTTTTCAATTTTTGTACACTCAGTGACATTTGACTCAATTCCAGTAATGATGTCATTATTTTAGACGTTTCCGCTGCTCTCGATTCGATTAATTTATTAAGCTTCGATATAATCATTATTGCCTTTTCGCTTTGCAGATCATCTTTAATCATCATTCTTTTCAGCTCTGTATCTGATGCTTCTGATTGCGACTCATACATCATGTGATTATCTGTCTCTTCGTCAGATTCAAACTTGCATATTAAACGATCCAAACGTCGACTCATTTGTTTCACTTCGTCTTCAATTCTATTATTATAATTATCTGGCTGCACAAAAGCAACGTTGTCTGCTTGTGATTTATCACTTTGGAATCTAATTTTCTTTAAGATTGGCTTTTGGAATCTCTCCTTATTCCTGGGACATGACCTTGCCATATGTCCATAACCTCTACATGAATGACATTGAATTCGGCCTTGTAAATTAACTCTATCTCTTTGAGGTGACGGTGAAGTTGATGGAGATCTTGATCTTGCGAAACAGTTCCGTGATACATGCCCTCTCTTTCCACAATTATAGCACTGTATATTATCATTAATTCGCTGACTATTAGTGCTCATTTTATTAAAACTTTTCCCACCATTGCTTTTCAACCAATTTGGCCACATCCTCTTTGGACTTTGTTGCTCTTCATCTTTAAACCAACATTGACTATTACTATGTCCTTTTCTTTGGCAATGATCACACTGGACAGGACTTGGACTTCTTTGAGTATTATTTTTAAACCAGCATTGATTTATATTATGTCCCAATTTCTGACAATGACTACACTGAACTGGTCTTTCTCTCTCCTCATTTGGACTATTTGTAGATTTCCTTGGCTCAAATTTTACTCTAAATTTTGGTGATGGACTGGTGGATTTCTGGAATAAATTACTTTTGATTGGTGATATTGATCTGTCTCTAGATTCATTAATAGTTGTAAAAGATTCTGCTTTTGGTTGAGTAGTTTTCAAATTCAATTCAATCTTCATAGCCTTTTTAATTAGCTCATCAAAATTGTTGAAATCTACATAGCATAGGGCCTTTTTAATTTCTTTTCTGACTCTTGTCAAAAATTGGTCTTGCAACAATTCCTTCACTTGCTTCGCCACATCAATTTGTTCAGGTTTAATCTCAAAAGCTTTCTCTGCAAGGGTTGTCAAATGATAAGCAAATTCACTCACTGACTCGTCTGGTCTCTGCACTCGATTGTAAAACTTTGGCGCATTATTCGTTTAATATCACCACCAATTAATTTCGCTGCTAAGGCATCTTTCAACTTGGTTCAATCATTGACAATGAGTCTTTTATCAATTTGTTGCCAAGCCTCTCTCGCTGCTCCTTTTAAATACAATGGTAACCGTTGCACCATAATCGATTGGCTCCATCCATAAGCAGTGGCATACATGTAGTAATCAGCCATAAAATCAACAAATTCAACCGGATCTCCTCCATATTGCTGAACTGGTAGTTTCTGACAACTTGCATAATCATTACTAAGAGTAGTAGACATATTTGCTTGGATATTAGATACAGGGATTGTCACAGTAGACACCGGGGTTTGATCATTATTATTGGAATTGCTCGCCATTATTTCTGATTGCTTCTGGTTTCTCAAATTATAAAATCTTTTTTGTACAACTTTTTCTCGTCTGAATTTTAAAATATTACAATTATTAATATTACCTTTTGTTTTAATTTTGGAATTTATTCTATAATAATTTTCTTTATAACTTCTGGCGTACTGAACCACGAAGTTCCTCAATAATTTGAAAGTTTTCTTTTAATTTAATAATTTATTCTCTTTTCAGTTTATTTTTGCTCTGACACTCTTCTCCTTTTTTTTCTCTAGTTTTCCTCTTTTTAACAATTCAATTATTTTCAGCACTATTTTCTGCCGACTTTCGATCACGTCGTCTCTTTTTAACAATTCAATTATTTTCAGCACTGTTTTCCGCCGACTTTTTATCACGTCGGGCTCACCAAAATGTTGGGTTATTATTATTGAAAGTCGGTTCCCTCTGACTCTCGTGTCCTTTTTCGATCAAATAAGCAAACCCAACACAGAATAATTTTATTTGCACTTTATCACAATAACAAATAAATCCTTTGGTTCAATATTTGTAATCACAATTTCACTACTTGATTTGCACCTTTTAACCACTGTTTGACTCGGATTATCTTAGGGTAGGTTGTCCAAGGGAGAACCACCCTGTCTGATAGATAACCTTGACTTTTACTTGGATTTGGATTTCTCTACTAACCTACTACTGCTCGTTCACGTCGATTCACTCTAGTTAATAATATCTGCTCTCTCGTACCTAGTTAATAATAATTGTCCTTTCTTGTCTGGTTGATAATGTCTCTTTTCTTGTCTGATGAATTCTGGTTCTCTTTTTTTGTCTGATGAGTTATGGTCCTCTCGTGTTTTTCCTCTTTCTTTTATACTCCTGCTCAGACTGTTTTCCGACGATTGTCAACAATAGGTTCTGCATTATCAAATTATCATTAATAATTACCTTTCAGACCGACATTTGTCAACAACGTTTGACGTTGTTTAGGCTAATTTATCCTACTATATTATTCCGTCTATGCGCCGGGTTTTCCTTATCTCTCGGGATTTCCTCAGCTCTCGGCTTTTCCACATCTCTCGGGTTTTCCATTGCCTCGGGCTTCCAATTGACTCGGGCTTCCCATTAGTAATTAATTTTCTTAATTAATTTCCTTTTTTATTTTATATCATTTTCTAGGGACCCCTCACTCAATTTTTATTATTATTTCCGGACTCGTCTCTCAATTTGGCGTTCAACCATACCAATTTCCCCCCGATCATTATTACTTTCGAATTTTATACATTTTTTAATTAATATTGCACTTTTATCATTTTTTGTGTTTTATCGATTTTACTGTGCTTTTTCGTGATACCCCAACAGATTGAATGATAACTTTTATGACCTATTTAGCATTGCTGCTAGTATATTGATATGATTATTATGGTTACTTGCACGATTTTTATTTTGCCACCATAGGTTATCTCGATAATAGTGCTGGCGTTTCGGTGAATAAATTACATATGACTCACATCTCTAGTCACAATCATGCTACTCAGAATCTAGGGTCGATTCACTGATATACGCCTCACGATTTAATGAACTGTCACGTACCCATGACCGAAATCATGTTGGTACTGTACGCAACAGCCGAATGCCATCCGAGCAGGTGAGCACTGTTTCCAGTACTACTCCTCGAAAGACTTTCGTTTTCCCTGTTCATAGCTGCCGTTAGAAGGACTTACGCTCACTATCCCAACCCTGGACCTTTCACTATGAACCCATATTTACTACGTGATCGAACAAGAGAAAAAATTGTGAGAACATTATACGTTTGGTGATAAGCATTCGCCTTGTTTTACTGTGAATTATCACGAACCTATTTCTTACAGTTACACAGTGGCGGTCACTCTTTTCCACTCTGAACCTCTATATGGTTTATCTTTCGCCAGCTCCAAGTTCTAATTAGAGGGCTACGTTACCGGATCACGTTAAAACTTTTCAATTAAGTTAATGGTTCATGTATTTAATACGTTAAATGAAGACTTAGTACGAGTCAAACATATATTTAATCACAAGATTTCAACTCGGAGGGGATTTCACTACACTTATAAAGTTCGACAGAGAAGCTACACTGAAACTAAGGCAGAGTAACGATATCCTGTGATTTGGTATTAGCGTGGGAAAGATACATTTATCCCAGTTTATGACTCTGCTTCGTCGTCCATATCAACCGGAAGTCGTCGACGTTTCGGATCTCGGCGTATGGTATTCGCGGGTGACGCCAATGAACTCGGTTCTTCCTGGCTCGATGTGGTCGGTAGATTGACTGTAACATGAGTAGTTGAAGATACTCGCCCGGTTAGGACGGCTGACTCGGCTTGGGTTAGGCCCAGATCTTCCAAAAGGAGGTCTAGATTTGGCAATTCTAATTCGTCAGTTACTAAGTCGATATATATGGGAGTAGTCGACGGTTGAATCATTACAGAAGGTGCATATATTATTTCTGGGTCCATCTCCGGGAATTCGAATTTCGTGTAAGACGGAGGTGGCCCGCACACGTCGACTGCGTCTACGGTTCCTTCGGCTGTCCTTAACAGGTTCGCTTCTGCCAGGCGTCTCTTTCGACGTCGGCGGTTTCTATTTGGCCGCTCCGTTGTACTCCATTTCTAGGACCTGTAGTCTCGTTCACGACGGAGTCGTTCGCAATTTGGGGAATTTGATTCGACGGGAGATGATGGGCTGATATTATGTTCAGCTCCTGTTCCCAAGCCTGACTCGATAGGTGAGTCCGGAGTTCACTCTCAGTGAAGATCCTCCGCAGAGCGGCACTTTGTTCCGCGATAGTGACGCGTTGGCTTCGTGTTTCTATGATCAGGTCATCTCGGGCCCGCGACAGACGAGATAACTTTTGATATAGATTTCGCGTGGCGTCTGGGGAACTCCAAGTCCCTTTCAATTTCTCATATTTCGTTCGCAAGGCGGCATGATCACGTTCTAATTGCTCGAGCCTCTGTCTCATGGTTATTTTAGATTCAGAAAGGCGGAGAATCCGTGGCATACTTGATAGGTTGGACATTTATTTATCAGTAAGTTGTCAGCGAGTTGACTAAAAAAATAAAAACAGGGAATCATTTACTGGGTCGTTATTACAGGTGTGAATATTAAGGTATCAGATAGTTGGTACTCTTATTAATGCATAAGGATTTACTCGCACAGGATGGATTCGTAAGGGAGATTTGGTCGTGCGTAAAACAACATGGGCAATTGTTGGGTTGATGAAGGTAGTAATGTGATTTGTGGGTGACTTTATCGTCATTAAACTGATAGAGTTATTTCCTACATTGGCGACATTATACAAATTTCTGTTCGTTTCAGTGGAGTCGTCGATGTTAAATTGTTCTCCGTTTTTGTACAACGTTATAATTTTTAGATTTAATCGTCCCCTGGCTTCTGTTCATTTACGGATTCTCCGATAATTATTTCGTTTATGAATTTTTGCTTATTTAATCCAAAACTCGAGAAAAATACGCATATTAGCCCCATCATATTATAATTCGACGTTCTCGACACCGTGTGACGTTAATATATGCTGCTAACTCAACTCATTCTGGATACATCTATTCAGTGTTAATTTACGAATCAAACGTATTGATTATTTGTTCACTGCGTTTAATGGAGCGTGACGATGTTGCGGGGTAATCTCGTTATTCAACTTAGTGTACATTTTGCATATGCTGATTTAGTGGTGTGGTTACGATTTGATCAACATTTAACATTGTAATTAGAGTCGGAAAAAGTGAATTATTTTCAGATTTTTGGTATGGTCTTAGTTCTATTCAGGCAAGTCTCATAGCTAGGTTATATTTCACATAATTTAATCTCGAATCTGACATTCTCCAAGATGATTCTGCAACGCGATTATCGATGATTTTCAGTTAATCTTTATCACTCGTCCTATCTCCTGTTAGCGCGGTCTTCCTAATTCAACGTCGAGGTTTTCAAAAATTTTATTCTTACGATTCTTACCTTTAGTCAAGTACGCTCTTCCCGTGATTTTATAGATTTTCACTGCTCGCTCCAACCGAAGTTTCCATCAGCCGCTGCGAGTTGTTTAACGGTGCCCTACGGGATGGTCCTGTGCCATTTTGCCAGGCCCCGTCGCGGACAGACCGAGAGTTCGTATAGGCTGGACCCGCAATCGCAACTAGGGAACTTAATCCACCAACCGAAATCGCGGATCTGCCTAATCGAGAGCTATTACAATACTAATAAACACATAATAATTTAAGGGGGGACCTCGAATATAATTGACATATATCATTAAAATCAGTAAAGAGTCATAAACAAAGTATTACAAACGTTTAAAATATCATATTGATTCAAAATTTACATTAACTTAAAAACTAAAATCATACAACAAAAATTCCTTACTCAGTAAACATTAAGCTGCAATTGAAATTTCAAGTCTTCTAAAGTTTGTTGTAAGTTTTTGTAAATTAATTGATGACTGATTTTATGAATTTGGTCGCTACATATATACTAATTTCGTGCTTGTGTGCGACCAATAGGCGATTTTCCGCCATTTTTAGGACTTTTTAATTATTTTATTAATTTCAAAGTATTTTTATAATTTTTTATATTTTTTCTATTTTTATTATTATTTCTTATGCTATTCTTTTTACCCTTGCTATTTTATTTCTTGGTCGCCGATTTTGCCTATGTTTTTTCTAAACCTTATTTTGTAAGGTTTTGGCAGTTTATTTTATTTTTCATATGTTTCATTCTGCAGCTGTAGGCTTTTTGAGGATTTTAAATTAATTATTTGTTTTATTTAATTTTTTGTTATGTTTTTAATTTGTTTTAATTAATATGTTTTTTATTAATTTTTGATCTCTTCTTGTGGTGCATGGGTATGTGTAACGACCAAATTTCATTAACCAAATTTCATCTAAGCCCAACAATGGCTACAATTTTCACGATGATTTTTATTTACATTATTTACGACGAACCTAACGATTGTTAAGTTCCACTAGTAATTATGGACGTTGTTTTCGATCGATTAATACTACCGACGTACCGTGCCAATCCATAGTCCAAACGTAAAATCACTACCCTATCACATACTGTCCCACGAGCTCGTTATGACCCGAATATTGACAAGAAAGCAACTTCAATGAATAGGCTTACACCCACGTAATTCGATTGAGGACGGATGAAGCGAAAAAGCTTCATCAACAAATAGCACAGTTAAAGCAATTATACGAGGAGGAGCTAACTCTCTCCAGGTTTCTAAAAGTGAAGATACAACAGCAGGCCTGTACCATAGTGACCTTGGAAACCAAACTCCAAATTCACACCTATGCCGAAACAGAATTATTTCCGGCCAAAGATGCTGTAATGGTCGAGGCAAGGGCCTCCACTTCAGCACCTCCTCCGGAGCCGACCCATACAATAGTCACGCAGTCCCGAAAACGACCGCCGCCATCAAAACCATGACGGGACAAGCATGAAAGAACCCGCAATATAAAATTTAAAGAAGTCAAGCACATTTCCTATTTTAGTTAATATTTTTGTACTAAAATCTAGCTAACACGTGATCGTTTATCATTATAATTTTTAATTTTAGTTATTTAATAAATGTCTTGAATTAAAAATTTTCGCAAATGATTTCACATTGTTTCAAGATAACTGAAGGGATGGTTAAAAAGGTACCTTAACGAGTTGAACAATAAACCTTCTAGAAAGAGAAGTAGGATTGATAATTATAAGAATTTCCCGATGTTTTGGTTTAGGGTTAATGTCGAGTACAATCATCAAGGACCATATGGAGTGCATATGGTCGCATTTAGCAACATTAAGTTGGAATTTAATTTCAAATAATTAAAATATTTTATTGTTATTACTTTGCCAATGATATTTTTTCTTAGAAATGTTAATAAATTTTGTTAACAAATTTAACGGAAATTAAATAATATTTTATTGAACTTTTTTTCATATTTAACAAAATAAACGCATAAAGAAAAATATTTTTTTAGATCAAATTATAAATATAAAAAATAATTCATTTCATGGGTAGGAAAATTTTGATTGCTTTTGTACAGTTAAAATGGAAAAATACACAGTGAATGCAGATTTAGGAATATCGGAAATAATAAAACTTTAAAAACAATAAAATCAAACTCCAAACGTATTTATGCACATGAATAATTTCACATAAACATTTATTTATTATGATTTTAAGGTTTTAATATAAAATATACTCAATATTTAACTATAAATTTTTATTAGAAAATATAATTTTATGGAATAATTTTGTAAATTTTTGTTTTTTAAATAAATTTTTTATAATAAAATCTTTTATAATACTAATTACAGCATTCCTACAAACCTGCAAACCAGCGGTCATTAATCAACCTATCAAAAGCTATCCGTTCATCGGGCAATAATTTTATACACTGCTCAATCAACAGTTGAGCACTTGGCGAACAAAAGCACATTTCTAATTCATGGCAACAAAATGTTTCATCTTCTGTAAAAAACGGCTGATGCCTCTCTACACAGGAATACAGCAAACAGCCGAAATTGAATACCAAACTTGGTTTGATCTCATATGGTTTAGCTGAATACGATTCTGGACTTTTATATCCGATCGTTCCACTATTGAACAGACATTCTGGATATTCGGATATATCATAAGTTATATCTTCAAAATCAATGAGTTTTATTTCCAGACTTTCTCTATTAACCATGATATTTTCCGGTTTGATATCTCCATGATAAAATCCTAGCTCTGACATTCTATATAATGCCAAGAGAACGTTTACCAAGATATATCTGTAGGTCATTTCTTCACTGCACTCATCAATGAAATCAAACAAATCCAGTCAATCTTCATCCAGAAATTCCATGACAATTGTTGACCAGCTTTCTCCGTCGTGATAATTTAATAACTTCGGAACAAAACTTTCATTTGATAGTAATTTTAAATAATAATATTCATTCGGAATTATATTTTCGGTTACTGGATCTTCCAAAAATGTACCATTCTCCTCAATTTTAATAAAGGATTTTAGAAGAACTTTGTTATTGTTTTCATCTAATGCTCTACCGACAAGTCCTTTTACTGAACAATTTATTGTCAAAAAGTCGTGATAATTTTCATTTACTAAACTGTCAACTTGATAATGCCCATCTATCAAACTGGTTGTTTCTCTATCTATATTTTCTACGTATTGCATTTTTATTTATTTATTTAAATTATTATAAATTATAATTTTATAAATAAAAGAATTTCAAAAATAAAAATTAGTTATCTAGATTCTGATTGGTTTAATAACATAATTTTAAAGTTATTTTAAGAAAAATTTTTTTAAAAAATTTTATTACGACTTCCATAATAAATTTCACTAGTTAGTATGCTTTTAAATTACTGGATTTCAATTACCATCTTGTCGTCAAATTTGATTTAGATGTTATGCCCAATGCAGAGAAGACGAGCATAATCACATGCATGATATCAGTATTGATTCAAGATTACAATGTAACCAAGAACCGAATAAAGCCGATTTGGAAGATCGTAAAGGCTGAATAAAAGTATAATGATTAATAAAGTCTTAATTTTTAAGTTGGGATATTTCATATTCATCGATAATCCTCATTAATATATATATATATATATATATATATATATATATATATATATGGTAATAATAATAATATTAAAAGTTTCATGTATAAAATATTTTTATAATAACAAGTTCTGTGTTTGGAAATATATAAATAAATTTTTGCCAAAAAGTTTCTAAGTATTTAAAAGCTTGTAAAAATAAAATACTTGATGTTATTCATTAAAGTGATCTACATATTATATATGGTCTGTCTTGGAGGTGACACTAGTTTAAAGTCGATTTATATATAGCAATGTTAATCATTGATGTGACCAATATATTATATATAGATTTGTTCTGAATGTGACAGTAGTTTAAAGTTGATTTTATATTGAGTTATTATTCAATGAAACTAAAATCTTTAATAGTACCGAACTCTACTACCACTTGGTTTTTTAGTCTGAGCTTTCTAAATTCTGAAGGTCTTCAAGTTTTGATCTTTTTAGTACAGTTGATAATTTTTGCATCTGGAAACTCTTTGTTATATGACAGTACTGGAACAATTGTCTCGAACTATTATCAAGCACTATTGGAGAAAACTCTCAAAGTGAGTCGGAGTGGATACTATGCACGTATGATGGAAGTGGTCTAACTATGCTGTGCCAATATATTATGAATACAATTATATGAGTTCAAGAGTATTAAATTTGTTTTTCTGTCGAAATTTTTCCGGCCCACTGCCACACACCAGCAAGTAATTAAAATCATATATCCCTATCGAGTGGTGTAAGTGCGGTTCATCGCCAATAGCTCGTGCCCATGAGAGACCTCGCCGTTAGTAACGACGGGCTCGAACGTCAAATCGCTTTCGCTTATAGGGGCAGTGGAGAGATCAGGAACCAGTCTTTTCGCTGACCCCTTTTCCACTCACTCCCCAAAAATCGACCTAAATTTTAACGCATATTGGCTAAAACTCCTAAAATCTAATATAAACATATGAACATCTTAGAGTCAACCTTTGGTTAAAGGGAACGGGGTTTGCGGAAATCGATGTAACGATCATGTTAGTTAAATTTTAAAAAAATTCTAAATACGCATAAGACGTTACTTGCTGGTACAGATAAGAATTAGACGATAAATTCGACAAAAAATGTAAAAATCCGAGTAAATTAGAGAAAACGAAACCTATTACGCTAAGAAATAATTAATAATATTACGATGAAGGTAAATCAACATATTAAAGTCAACGAAACCCAAGTAGAAATCTAAAAGCAAACCCTAAAGTCACGTTAGTGAAATCAGAATTGAGCACCTGATCCTTACCGTAGTGAGGAATACCCATTAAATCATAAAAATTAAAAGCAAAGGATCAGAACCCGTAAAAATAACAGTCAATCAACCTTACGCATTACGTGATACATCCTACGTGATAAAATAATTGTGTTAGATCGCTAACCAGACATACCGCAGATCCATCCCAAATCATAAGGCAAATTCCAAAATAATTTATACAATAATAAAACTAAACGTACAAAGATCAAAAGCTAGGATATGATTTTATTAAAATAGGCATGCACAGAGATCCTCGTAAGACAGAAAATAACTCTAAAATAATGTATTAAATTATAAAGACATTTTATTTATAAAACATGAAAATAATCGCAAATCACAGATAAATTATAGGCAAACCTAGAAGTTAGCATAAGATATGAATAACTCATAAGACATTTTATTTCAAAACATAAAATAACCATAAAACACAAAAATATAACTAACCTCTTAGTGGAGTAAATAGGAAACGATGAGTAATTCCTTTCGCATATCCTTAAGTTAATGCGAGAAAATCATCTAACCATTGGAACCCAGCAATGGTCTGCCTATGCATAATGACGCGAATCTTCACCCCTGTAGGAGCTACCCTCAAGGCAAAATAACAGTATGAAACAATGGAAAATGCTCACCTGGACTTCCCCAAATTTGCACTTCCATGAGCTCTCATTTCCAAGAAGTTATCGTAGATCACTTGGCCTGGCTTAATTCGTTACAACGAGACATAAATTAATAACCACCACATTACATCCATGCAGAATTCAGAACGAATCCCATATTTTCCATTGAAATAAATAATTATTCCAGGATTGGCGACGAAATATCAGCGACGATGTCTTGATGATGCTCCCTGTAGGTGATCGGTGGCGAACTCAACCGTAATAAAAGATAACATTGAAGGAGAAATTTGAACTTCCGTTACCTGTAGACTTCTTTACACGAAAAATCAAATTAGAAATCTAATTTGTTGAATATGATTAAAGCATGATGACGTAATAGTATTAGCTAACCGGTTTGTTGTAGAATTCCACACCCGATTTAGCGTGTTTGCAGTTCCATGTGCATCGATAAGACAGAAGATGACAGCAGACGATGCACACCACGCTCCATTCAGAAAACCCGACAAATAACGTAACTATCCAAATGTCCACGAATATGCAATATAACTTGAGAAGCAAATTTGGAGCACAACAATTGAAGTGAAACCAATCAGTAGCTGCCACAAGATTTCCGTGACTACCCCGATCGCGAGTGGCGTGAATCACCCAACCATATAAATACTCTGTCACCGAATAAGAACCGCCATTATCTACAACAATCATGTCAAGCCTGAACCGAACCAAAAAATGTGATATGAATCTCCAAATATAATCCCATGAAAAAAGAAGAAAAATATTTCACGTCCGAAGATTATGCATTAGGGTGAGATATTTCATTTGTTTTGGAAATTAAAATTCTTAGTTTTATTCAAGTTAATTTAATAAATAATATACCTTAAGTTCGAGTTTTCTTTTAATTTTATATTATGTCGGTAATGTAGATTGATTTAAAATTTTTATTTTGTTATCCTTATCTAATGTAACTTAATTCTGACTTTCAGGAAATAATAATTATAAGTATCAATACATAAAATAATAGAATTTTATTTTGTTTTATATTATAGTAGACGAACGTGGACGTAAGGGGCTACTATTCAATTGAATTTCCTCTAAATATTTTTTATTAACACATGTGTTGATTTGATAAGATGCATATGATTTGTCTCACCGACCTTATCAGTAGAGAACCGAAAGTACCTTATGTTTCCAACCGACACGAGGCATATCGTAGATTTAATTTTCGCCATTTTTACATAAAATTGAAACATCGTTAATCCACTCGGAATGACACGGTCAGTTTAAGAAGGAATATTTAGAGGATGTCCAACGTGTACCGAAAAATGTTATCTAACCCGCTATAAACATAAAGGGGTAAATTATGAAATGATACGATAAGCTACTATTGAATGGAATAAACTCTTACTTGGTAAAATTCAGGTATAAGACAACCCACGAGAAAACACATCTCTATGATTTACAATTGTATGGCTGATAGTATATAACACATGTCAACGTGTATAAAATTTTTTTTAATGATATTTATTAATGATAGAAAATTTTGGTACCCAGTGGAAGGATGACGAACGAACGTCACCAGCACAGCACAGGTGTCTTACAAAGAGCACAATGGTCCGAAAAATCCAACGGGTAAACCAAAAACCCACACGAGGCCAGAGCGAGCCGAGAGGGAGCGAAAGAAACTATAACAACAAAAGGCCGACTAGAGATAGCGGTGAATAATTTCACTGTGAACATTACGAAAATTACGTTGATCTTTTGTCGTTTGTAAATACAAATAGTTTCGATGTCTAAATAAATGTTTGTGTTTAATTTGATTATGTTTTTGATTCGGCTATCGAGTTAGTGACGAGAAAATATTTGTTCGAGAAAATAAACCATAAGCTGAAAGATGTGAAGAGAATAAGGGACCTAAGAGCAAGACGAGCATATACCTTCTATCGGTAGCTCGAAGAACCAGCTGCAGACCGTGTCTTAGCAGTTTTGGAAACAAAGCTCACCTTTGACGGTCTCAGAACCATTGGTTACATTACCAAAGTTGCTTAGCAACGGGTAACCAGTGGCCGACGCATGGCATCGTATATAAAGAGTCAAGGTTACAAACACCACTAACCCCACATTATTGAAGTTTTTAATTAAAATTTTAAAATCAGTTGTACCTTTGCATATTTTTGTCGCTCAATAATATTACTCACGCCTCTCAATCGGCCATGTTTCTGAACCCGTGTGCGAAGATGATGGGAAGTCTCTCCAATGTATGTGGCACTGCACTCATTAGATACAAATTTATACACTAGATCAGAAACTAAACCTATTGGGGTTTGAGATTTATTACTAAACATATTTATTGATTTTAACGATTTTGATATCATTTTAAATAAATTTGAATTGCTTAATAATTTTGTGACAGACAATTTAACATTTCTAAAACCTTCGGAATATGGAATTACTAAAACATGAGATTTTATGGATTCACCATCATTAGGTGGACTATAATTTCCATTGTTTTCATCAAGCGCAATCAAAAGGCAATCAATTTAATCTTTTTATTATTTTCTGGTTCTGATGATATTGTACCTTTTATCAATGATATTAATAGGTTTCACTCTAATATTAAGTTCAAACACTCGATTATAATCAGAAGCATTCCTTCACAAAATAGCTGTAATATCTAATACAGTAGGGATACTTGTTTAGAATCCCTTTGTAGTTTTAATATCTGTTTTTCATCATCTTTGTTAACTTTACATCTTTATTTATCCTGGGCTATTGTTTTGCTTTTGCTTGTAATTTGATTGTTGTTGGTACTTCTCATTGTCAGTAGACTCTTATTTTTCTTTTTCTTATTATAATTTATTTCAATAGCTTTAATTGTTTCTTTTCTTTGAATCTCTTTGTTCTTTAATAACGCAGTTTCTTACAATTTATGAGCTTGATCTTTTGTTTTCCGTTCACTCAATTCACTCTATTTATACTTGTTATATATAATAGTTACACAATACTTTGATATACAAATCTATATACATTTATACTTTATACACTGGCTCCTCTCTTTTGGGTCTGAACACAGAATGGATTTCTCTTAAACTAAAAAGAACTAATTTTAAAATTCTTTGTTTATAAACTTTATCTGGATAATATTTTTCTTGTATTTGTTGGGCCAAAACAAGGTTTTGTTTAAATGGATTGGTAATAACACGCAAAATTAACACGCAGATTTAAAATCAGACCCATGAAACATCAAATAACCACCTCAAAATATGAGAAAGAAATAATTAAAATATAAAATCGGAAACATAAAAATAAATTAAAATATTAACAAGATGCACAAGATCCGCACGAAATAAACATAGAAATAACAAGAAAACACAGAAAAATGACCAAAAATTGACAATTTATTTAAAAGAACAAGAGTTAATGAAAAGTAGAACTAAAATCAAATAATTTTGATTGGAAATAATTAAATAAAAAATAAAAGAAACGAATTGTCAAATTAAATTTAAGGCGTTACATAGGTTAACGAATAGTGTATTAGGACCAGAGAAATACGAGTAAACAGAGGATAATTAAAGATATTAAGAGCGCTAGATTTACTCTAATAATAAACGTTAAGTATAAATGGTTCTAAATCGAAAATTCGAATATGAGGATTAGAATATGTTAAGAACATCCGCGAAAACCACAATACCCAAAATATAAAATCCATGAAGAATCTCTGAAACTAATAAGATGATATACCCGGAATCAAAAATACAATAACTTGACGATAGGGTAACCCGATAAATGAGTAATCATCCCATAAAAATTAAATTAGGAAGAAAAACGCTGCGTGATAAGTATTTTAAATTCTATGATAACGTCAATTATTAACCTAATAAATCTGTGAACAATTAATAAAGAGACGTAGGACTACATATCACTCCTTTGATAGATCAAATGAAATTAGTGATGTTCAATAATATAAAATTGAGTAAGATAAATAACGCACACCGAAATAAGTAAATCACAATCAGACACGACCAGTAGTAAAAACCGAGCTATAACAGATAATTGATTCTAAACGTTCATAATAATAAATTCGAATCCACGACACATCACGTTGATTGTATTCCACACATCGAGGAAAGCATATAATTGAATTGACGGCCACACGTTTCGATTTGCGAATAAACATCCGAGGCTAAATTGATGAACGTTTAGAGACAACAATTGCTGATATAAGGAGCACGGACCATTGTGAAATTGTTGAGAGAGAACATAGGCTGCAGTATAAGACTCCGGATAAATCAATTAAATGAAATAATTAAATCCATGAGATAAAATCAATAAGTTCCCACGTGAACTCAGGCAACGGCCTGAAAACGTCGACAATTCACGACACACTGACTAGTAAGAAGAGAAGGTTAAGGAGTAATTGACGTAGATAAATAGTTGCACACCACTAACAGTAAAGAAAAAAAGTGACACGTCGATCATATTACAGTAAGAGAAAATTACAACCATATCTGCACATTCTAAAATCAATTGTTCTTTCGTGTATTACAACACTCAAACAAACCAATGAGGTCACGTCACCGTGGATAGAGAAAAATTCATTTTTAATCTATAGTGTGCCGATCAATAAGTTCGTATAAACATCGAGTGTTCTGGTTGAAATTTCATTTGACCAGAACGTTTGAATATATACAAGCGCCAAATCAACCAATTTATTCTACTCTATCAAGAGAGGAATACCGTCGTATCGGCCATCTAGAGGAAAAACTAAAAAAGGGACCGTCAGGAAAAAGGAACAATCACCTAAAATATAAATTTTGTCACAGTATTGAGATCCATTTCATTTTGATTATGATCTTTTATGAGAGACCTACCAGACCAAAATCGAAGGATAGTTATAAGGTACACAAGCTAAGGAATCCAACTAAATTCCCGGGAATAATACTACTTAGTAGCGGTACAATGTCTGTCAACATCTGGAAGAAAAGTGAATCGGATCCTCTATACCGATCAACCGAAGAGATCCTATAAAATTTATGACATTTATTATATAAATTAAAGATTAATTATTGGAAAGTTTTTCTTGTTCATTCCATAAAATTACTCGTTACTATGTCTGCAATAATAACCAAGGAATGTATGGTAATTAGGATTCGATACGTCTATCCGATCGTTATATACACAATGATAACCACCCGCAATCAAGGTAATTAGAGTTTAGGTAATCATGATTTCATTGACGAATCACGGAACCATTACCAAGAAAACAAAAATATATGCGCACGAATTGCTCACACTTATAGCAGGACTAAACCCATACGACCCAATAGTGTCCTACATTAGGAATCCCTACAGACAATATAGGCGTCC
Source organism: Schmidtea mediterranea (assembly GCA_022537955.1). NCBI lineage: Eukaryota > Metazoa > Platyhelminthes > Tricladida > Dugesiidae > Schmidtea > Schmidtea mediterranea. The sequence continues at coordinate 103,463,191 of CM039679.1, forward strand.
CTATATTATGAACAACCAGCTTTATGATTTTACACGCGTAGATTCTGTATTAGACTATTCTACCTAATGAAGACCCTACGAGTAACCCAACTCCTATAAATCAATTTCATAACGAAAATTCACATTATACATTTTATGTCTTAGATGAGGGAGTCCAGAGAAGGCTGGTCGAATAACTATGATGATATGGACCTTCCTTATGTCGCGATCAAAAAGGAACCGTGCCGGAACCCCGAATGAGAAAGTCGGAACAGCGCATAGTATATCTTAGCCCGTCTTGAGAAACAGCAGAAACAGACGGATAGACAGGTGGAGATGGCTAGACGCCACTTGACCAGAGTGAACTCCAACATTGCTGCCGGCACGATTCCGAGCACTGACGGATATGACCCGTCGTATGGCATATCCTACGAACTGGATGACCCAATATTGGAGGAATTTTCCACAGGTATGAACGTGGTAGTTCCAAGAAGGATACTCCCTAAAGAAATGCAAGACGAGGACCGTAATACTAGAGAAAGACAGGATCATCCGTATGCTCGTGAACGACCAAGACGGAGTCAAACTCGATGCGACGTTAATGTGTTATAATAAATAGATATTGGATCTTAAATGTTTTTTCGTTCTTTGCTATCAGTTATTCGACTTCCCAAGATGGAAATGATATTAATAGAGTAATAAAATAATTGACACGGCACAATAATTCAGACATTTAATAAGTTTTTCCGCCAATAGGTGAATATAAAAACCAAGAAAATCCTACAGATAAAGATGTGTTATTTACTAAATAAATTACTTAATTATAGATATGGATCCACTCAACACTCTGAGCAGAGAATTAGTACACTCCCGACGAGAAAATGCAGAATTACACCGACAACTACTACAAATATCACGGGAGATTCAAAGGATTAAAGAGACATGGGTGGATGGACCGAGTAAAGACAGCACAGAAGATACAAATCCGCAGTTTAGAAGTAGTGTTATCGGCTTGCTAAGAGGGCAATACCGTAACGTATCCACTAGTGTATCCACAAGTTCTATGCTTTGGGTCAAGGTTAAATACTACAAACCCCACATATTTGTTGGGCCAGCACACCAATAGTCTTGAGAATTGTTTAAATGCATCAGTAATACAGCACGAAAACCCAGCACCAAGATAACTTAAAATACAATATACAACACCAATTAAACACTTTAAAATCTGAGAGAATATAAATAAATGTAAAATCAAAAACATAAAAATAAAATTAAAATAATAACAAAATGCACCAAGATTCGCACGATACCTACACAAATATAACAAGAAAACACAACAAATTCGACGAAATTGAAAAAATTAATAAAAGTTCATTAAAATGAAATTTAAATCGAAAATTTGAATTAGTAATAATTCAATAAAAATCTTAAATAAAAAATTATAAAAATAAATCAAAAAAATAATAAAATTAACGAATAGAATTTACTAGAAAATAACAAGGTCGAATTTTGTTTTACTGCATCAAATTTCACACGCGAGAAAAATAGGTATAAATACTGATGTGTTTTCACAAATTTTCAGTCTTATTTTTCGGAGGAAAATTTCATTGCAGAGCTGTGTGGCTGGTTGTATGGCTCGTTGAGAGCCGTGCATTCAGGCAATTAACACGGGTAAGTGTTTTGTCTGAACACGATCACTCTCAACTGGTGCAATATTTATTAGTTGATTTTTTCGAAGAGAATTGATGGGTAATTTTTCAATTGAATTTATGTATGACTTTTCAGATCGAATTGATGGATGATTTTGTTTATGGATAATTTTGTTTTTCCAATTGAATTTATGGATGATTTTTTGAATCAAATTTATGGGTAATTTCTCAATTGAATTTATGGATGATTTTTCAGATTAATTTTATGGATAATTTTGTTTTTCCAATTGAATTTATAGATGATTTATCGAATTAAATTTATGGGATTTTCGAAGTAAATTTTATGGAATGGATACAATGAATTTCAAATGTATGTAGCCGATGTAATATGCTGAATAAATATTTTATATCTACAGCCTTAGTGCATCGAAACTTTTATTCCAAATGCTATGGTAAATTAATATTTGTTATTCCTTTTCCGGCCCACAACCAACACATAACGCAAGAAAGCAAAATCTACATAGTACAGATTCGTGTAAGTGCGTGGAAAATCGCCAATGATATGTACCCGTGAAGACTCAGCGTGCGGAACGCAGGAGTTGGAACGTCAATATTATCCGTACATAGGGGAAATTGGAGGGTAAATGAGTAGTTTATTGGCTGCTCCTTCACCATCCATTTTCTGTAAAATTGACATAAATTTTTTTTTAACAACAATCGGCTCAAAATCTCTAACACCGAGTAGTCCAGTGGGCACTCATTAACTATGAAATGAACATAAATAGATCTTAAGGACAAAAAGAGGGAATGGGTAGCGGGAAAAATTGCGAAATCGTTGCAACAGTTAAAATGAATAGCCATCGGAAAAAGATTAATCCGAACGACCAAAATCATGAAAAATAAAGTTTTTAAATAAAAATTAAAATAAATTGATTTGAGTTGAGGCGGAAAATATGGGCGGGACGCTGCTCAAATTTTCCGAACTAATTCAAATACTTAACAAAAATAGTAACGCATAAATGGAATGCGTAAAATAAGGGCGGAACGCTGCTCAAATTTTCCGAGTCAATGAAAATACTTTGTCGAAAACTGTAGAATAGGGATGAACCGTAAAATAAGGGCGGAACGCTGCTAAAATTTTCTAGTTTACAAAAATACTTTATCGAAAACCGAAAATCACGGATGGACTACGGCTAATGTTGTATATCAATAAAAAATTTTAACGCTGAGGAATAAGGAAGGATCCCTACAAAATCTTAATAAATATAACGATAATGATAAGAGTAATTTTAATTATAATAATAATAATAATTATGATAATAATAATAATAGTAATAATCATAGTAACAATAACAATAGATATAATGGCAGTTATATTAATAGAAATAATAATAAAGGTAATATATATAATAGCAACAATGATAATGCTAGTAATGATAATAGGAAACATTGTAGTTATAATCGGGATAAGGGTGAAAGATATAATGTGGGTGTATTGAACATAACAAAGGGTGTACAGGCCAAAGAATAATCATCAGCATGGACAATAGTAAGAAGGACTATGAGAATAGACATAACAATGAATGATATGAGAGTATAGGTTAACATTTGAAGGAGATAGGAGAATAATGGGACCTAAGAATCAAAAGCGAGCACAGGTCTTCTATCGACAGCTCGTGAACCCGAGGGTTGTCCGAGCAATTACAGTACTAGCGATAATACTCAATTTTTGCGGGCAATCTACCACTTGAACACATTACCAACGTTGCCTAGCAACGGGTGCCAAGTGGCGATCAGCATCATTTTGTATGGCGTTACGAGGGCAACTAGAAGGATAAGCAAATAATGAAACCCTGTAACCCACCATATTCAACAAATATTATTATGAACAGAGAAAGTCACTGACAGCAATCTTGGATTTATTAATCCAGGTCAAAGATAAACACTTCGAAAATCAATTTATAACTAACTGATACTGGTATTTTTACTTCTTCTGAAAGTGTTTGTGAAATTAAGTATAAGAGAAACACGGTGAAAGTATTGATCTATTGTTTACGGTCTTTATTTTTGCAAACTCAGTAAAAAAATGTTGATAAATTGGTTGAGCTTATAAAGAAATAATTATATCTTGTTAAAATGATTATATTTGACAATGTAAATGTAAATTATTTTATATTTCTAGTACAAAGAAATTTAATAGTAAGATAATAAAAATTTCAGCATTTTAAATAAATAATATAGAAAGTATGTTTTTATATTGTATTTTAAAATCAAAATATTTTTTAATTCATAAATTAAAAATATACCTTATAATCGAGTAAATCTTGCAAGTAAATAAAGTTTTCTATTATATCATTCTAAAATTATTCGTTTGTTAAAATATATCAAAATATTAATCTCATGAAGCCGTATTACTTTAAAAAGAATTAATTTGAATTTTGAGTGAAAGAAATTTAGATCGCTGTGCAATAAATATTTTGCGGTAAAGTTAGTTTTTTAAATTTAAAATATGAAATAAATATATTTTTTCTGGAAAATTCTATTTTCTAGAATTTATGACTTATCTAAAGTATGCATCCTTCTTGGTTTTGCTGATGTCTTTGACGATGTATTTTTTCGGATATGTGCCAAAAACATCTTATCCTAAACATGATCTTAAAAGTAATAATTATAATGTTTTTTGAATTATATGTTTTTATATAAATTATTAGTTTGTGAACAAATATTAAATTTTCTTCCAAACTTGTTAATAAACGAAATTTAGGATTTTTGAGAAATAAAAAATATTTGACTATATTTTAATTTGAATGATGAATTTTGTTTTAATTAATTTTTATTTTTTCAAACCTATTTTATTAGTTTTGTGAAATAAATCGATGTAAATATTATTATTATCATTAGGGTGGTGAAATCAAATGCTTTAAGTTTTAAAAGAAGATAAACTTAAACATTTACCTATGGGCTAATATCGCATGTTGACGTAATGGCGGTGTAGCATCTTTGTTTTATTTAAATACAATATGTTCACTACTTAAAAAGCATTCTAATTTGATATTTAGATTAATTTAGTTCTTTTAATAAGGGCTAAAATATCTTAAAATATTAGTTTATTATTTCACAGAAAGGGACAGAAAACCCATTAGTTAAAGTGTATTTATTTACAAAAAACAATAATAGTGGAAGGAAACTTTGGCATAATCATACTGTAAGGAAAGCCGAAGTAGAAAAAACATGTTGCTAAATGAAAAGAAAAGATGAGACAACTTATTGTAACCGACAAATTGGTATAAAAGTAACAATTAATAATAAAAATCTTGAATTAGTGCATTTTCTGTGTCAAAAATTGATATAAAAAATATATTCCTTTCTTTTGTAGGAAGAATAAGAGGCTGATTAAAGGTAACCACTATAGAAAGTCGAAAACACACCGACAAGACATTATAATCTGATAAATATTAAAATTATTTATTTAATAATTTATTTTGGAAATAAATTTTAAATTTTATTTTTCTAAAATAATAAGAAAATTTTTGATACACATAGCAAATTGAAAATAAAAATTTTGATTATACTTAAGATTATCTATTACTATCTATTTTTTCTCAGAAAATTGAATAAAATTATTCTCAGTTGTTTGAATGCTACAATTATTACTGATTTATCAACTGTTTATAGCATGAATGCGACCCAGTGCCAATATCGTTCATGTAAACTAATAAAATAAATAAAATTCATTAAACGTTGTAATTTATTAAATCATTTTTAATAACTGTTATCTAAAATATGAATACTTGAAATTTGAAAATTAAAATAAAATATTAGTTATTATATCCATTTTTAATGCAAAGTGATAAATTAGACATGAATAATAATTATTTTCCACCATTTAATCATTTTGTTAAAATATTAGGACTGAGTATGAAATAAACCAAATTCATTTACAAATGGAATGAAGACGAAAAATACTTCCCGTTTTTTTGTTCAAGATTATTTTTGTTCCTAAAACCAGATTTACTACAAATTATAAACAATAAAGCTTTTTATCCTATCCAATAAAAAGCAATAAAATAAGTAACAAGCACCCAAAAATTTCAAAAGTATTCACTCTCATTGTAGAAATGGTCTTAAATTAAAATAGCTCAACCTCCGAGGAAAGGGAAAATGCAAAATGATTAAAGATTGGGTCGGACTACGAGCCACCTACATCCGCATCAAACTCAGATTATGAAATTGTACCTAATAACAATCTCCAAAATTCAAAGACTCCAAAGCCAAAAATATCGGAGTAACCAAACAAAAATCCAAAAATTAACACATCACTATTGTCTCTAGATGATCTTAAAAAATTAAATGGTGCAATAGGTTTATGGAAAAAATCCAATCCAACGCCAACAGAATTACCCACGCATTTGGGAGTTGGAGAGATTAAATCTAATGAAGAAAAAGAAAAACCAATATCGAAAAAGCCAATGAAAACATCATAGCTGCTACAACTCAAAAATCAAATGAGAGTCTCACAAAGAACTCCATAATAAAAGACCTTCAATGAAAAAAGGCAAAAATCAAAAGAAGATAGAGGAACTCCAATTAAACCCAACAAATCTTAAAATCAATGAACACAACAAGGCTCCCAGTGTTCTGCACGCTTGTAAAAATTTAAAAAAAAATTTTAGGAATAAAATTCTCTTTCTTTCGCCGAATCCTCTTACAGTTAAAGATGATTGTGCACACATCTTAAAAATGGCACACTTTAACACCAGATTTCTAATTACGGTCTTCTGAATTTCTATTCATTTCCTAACAATAAAATTATTTTATGATGATTTTTTTTTATCCTTGAACTATATCTATCATTACTATCTCTTATTTTCACATTAAAATATGATTCCACATTTGTATTTATTTAACATTAAGTTTCGGCCCAGTCATTTTCAAGTGTTGACTGACTAACATTATTAACCTTAGTTATTCGAATAGAAATAAATTGAAAAAAAATTCAGTATTTATCAAAGAAAATCAAAAATTCAAAATATGATGAATATCTTAAACAGACAGTTCTCAAACATTGATCAAACTATAATCCAAGGAACTTTATAAAGTCCAATAAAAGCCATCAATGATTAATTATTGTAGTCGTTTTTGTTTCTACTTTTAATTTTGCGAGATGTAAAATTTAAATATATTAAATCTCAAATATATTGAATCGACTTTAACTTTGCTTATATAGTTTTTTGATTAAATAATAAATATTATTTTATTCAAATTTCTTAATTATTATTGATAGCAATTTAAATGATTGGCTTAACTAATATTGAGTGTAATCAGAGGTGTAACTAGGGTATGGCAGACATGGTACATGCCATGGGCGCCAACTGAAGGGGGCGCGAAAAAGCGCTTAACGTATAAATACGAAAAATAAAAAAATAATATTTTTATAGATATAAATATGTGTATTAAAAAACTGCGTAGAAAAAAACACGCATTCGTTTTTCGTTTGTTTCTCCATGTCCTCTATGCCTCTAGCTCTCTTTTTCTCTACAAATGTGATTTTGTATTTGAAAAAAACCCAATTCTAAAGTAGTTTATTAGAAAATAAAACGTAAGTAACCTATCGTCGGAGAGGGGCGCAAGATCGGTATTTGCCATAGGCGCCATTTACCCTAGGTACGCCACTGAGTGTAATAAAGCCATATTGGGAATTTGTGTGCAGTTTGAATTTATTGATCTATTATCATGTGAAAAAAGAAATTAACAGAAATAAGATAATTGAATTAACATTTCAGAATTCAATTTTAAGACATTGTTAATAAAATTAATTTCCAATTATATTGACATCAAATGTATTAGGCTTAATGGACGCAACATAATGTCTTTTTTTTCTATTATATATAATATGATATAATAACTAAGCAAAGCGTGTATTTTTAATTGTTGGCAATATCAACAAAATTTGAACTTAGCTTGACATCTTGTTACTATTCGGTTTCGGCCAAACAAAATCCGGTGCATTAAAGATGGCGACTTAAGTAGTCACGAGTCTTATTAATACTGTCATGTCTGTCTTTTCTCGTATTCCTTTGTGACTCTTTGACATCATTACTAAAATTCTCAAATGAGAACAATTAGAACATATAATATTTTATAAATTATCAACATCAGCATTTAATTTACTTTGAACTTTGACTTCATCAATTTCAGTCATTTCAACATTAGGTTAAAAAAGTGACTTTGGATTCTAGACCGTAGTGTCGACATGGATTATTTTTCAATGGGTTTTTAAAATGGTAAATTTGGTTAGATAAAATTCGGGTAAATTTAAAATGATATTTTTTTTACAAATAAATCAGTATAAAGTAATATATTGTTACAGTTAGAGTGGGTGCAACCTAATTTTTGGGGGGGTAGGCAAATTAGATAAAACCAAAACAAAACTTTAACTCATTTGAGGAACGTGAAAACTTAACTGAATGCATGTTTTGATTAATTAAAACAAAGTTCCAAAATTCTCGTGACGTCATTTTTCACCTCCATCATTTATAGAAAATTATACTAATACTCAAGAATGTTCGGGAATACATAAAATTATCCGAGAATAATAATTTCGGTATAAATATTTTTGTTTTTATTTGCAAAAACAGTGAACTCAAATATAGCATTACAGACAACTCTAACAGAATTTGACAGAGATGAGGATGATCTGTGGTTGACTAAAGTGAATGAAAAAATCCAGTTTAGATCTACAATCACTCTGATAACGATATTGGTCCCTCTTTGTAACTGTAAACTCGTTTGTGTCAAAAGGTGGTGAAAAATTGGTTGATACAAAAAAACCTTTTAGATACCAAACAGGATTCAAACTGCAAGCTCTCGGAAAATCAGATACTCCGCTAATGACCTTCATGAATTTCATAGATGACAAAATCCTTGACCTAATTTTATAATCTAATACTTGATTTATTGGAATGGAACATCCAAATATAAGCCCTGCCATCAAAGTGAAGTTAATTATATTTATTGGTCCTTGTTTGCGAATTTCATTGATGAAAGGTATAAATATGGATGTGTAAGAATTCAGTTCAACAAAGTACGTTCAGTCAATTGTAGAAAATTCAATTTATTTGAAACTTTTATAAAAAGCTTTCTGCATGCCTTCAATTATTTCAAGATATTTCATCAAAGCCGACATTATTAAAACATGCAGTATAATGTTAATTATGAGTTGCAGCTTATAAAGGGAAGAAGCAAACATTACAGGTATAATATACGAAGTACATTATACGTAAAAAAAAAGAAATGGAAACAAATAATTGTAAAAACCACAATGTTTATGGAATGTGGGCAGGTGCGCAGCCAGGGAGGGCTCGCAGGCTTGAGACCTTCCAAGTCCATAAAAATCATTAAATTTATTTCGATGTTGACCTAATTTTAATGAGTGAAATAATATAAATTATTAACTAAAAATGTGACCGGCAAGTAATGGATCCAGTACTACAGCATTGCTTGCATTGTACAGGAATGAAGTTGACACGCCAGGGATGAGTGTGAACAGGACCCTTCAAATATCTGAAGAATATTTTTCTTTTGTCCGGTCATGTCACTGTTTTGTGTGAATCGACCTGAAGTCGGCAAAATGATAAAAATTGTTATCGGCGGCGTTGACTGTGTAATATAAGCGGCCCACTTTGTAGTAAATACTGTATACTCAGCAAGTTTTTTTTATACTAGTCATTTTACGCACCTGGGCCACCCTTAACAAAAAACCAGGGTGCGCACCTGATTGTGGGTAAAACAAGTTTATTAATATATGGAATTTTAATATTAGAGATATTTTATTTTATTTGACACAAAAGTTTGACATTGCTTCTTTCAGCTATTCTAATTATTTAATATAATCAGATAAACTTTTTACTAAAGTTATTATCAGTAAAATCACTTATTATTAGTATAAGTATAAAACGATCATTCCTTGGTTACAGCAAAAATTAATATATCAGATAAGTGAATAACAAAATATACCCTTGCTGCGAAGTAATAATTATATTTTCTTTTGGAACTACTTTTTGTTCCATAAAAAAGAAACTGAAGGGGATTATTTAATAATCGAAACTATTTTCAAAAATATAATTATTACTTCGCAGCAAGGGCTTATTTTGTTATTCACTTATCTGATATAAAATGATTATTATTATTAATTTTTATTTAAAACCACAATCCATCTTATGATAGTACTTATTCTAGTTTTTTATATAATTATAAGGACCAAATTCATAATTTCGTACTGTATTGCACAATATTATTGTACTTTTATTTAAATATATACTACAATAAATCTATTTATTGACTGAATTATTTACTGATAAGCTATAAGTAAAGTATTAAGTTAAATTTCTTTTTATGCTTTGTTATTTTTCAGCTTTATTACTTGATTTTTTATATAGTTGTATAGTTTGAATTAGAATAGTTTTTGTTATTATTCTTAAATCTAATTGATATTTTACAATCATTTGTGATAGAAAACCTTTTCTTTTACCATTTATAATTCTTATATTTTTAGATCGATTATTCTTTCAAAAACAAACAATTGACAAAGTGGTGCTCATTGTTATAGATTCTCTAAGGCCTGACATGATCTTCGAAAAAAGGTCTTTGTGGCCCAATTTGATGGGCATAATAAACAAAACTTGGGTCTACTCAACAAGAGCAAATATTCAACCCCCTAGTATGAGTTTAGCAAAAATAAAAAGCATTATAACGGGAGCTGTTGTTGGATTTATTGATGTTATATTTAACACAGATTCGGGGAAAATAAAACAGGACAATCTAATTGATATTTTAAAATCATATCGAAATTTTGTGATAAACTTTTATGGGGATATTACTTGGATGAAACTGTTCCCTGACCAATTTAATGTTCGAGATCCAACGACTCCATTCTTTGTTAGAGATTATTTTCAAGTCGATTACAATGTTTCCAGAAACATCCCGAACATTCTCTCAAACTACAAATTATGGGATATGGTAATTATGCATTATCTTGGAATCGACCATATAGGTCACGCAGAAGGCCCTTTCAATAATGCAATTGAAGAGAAATTATCAGAAATGGATAATAAAACCATGACATTAATACAAGCACTATTTAAAAAAGACAAAACTAACAAAACACTTTTCATTCTAACAGCTGATCATGGAATGAGTGACCTAGGAGGTCATGGTGGCTCATCAAAAAATGAAGTGAACGTTCCGCTTTTATTTTTCAATAAAAAATTTTCAAAGACGTTTACCTGGGATTTGGATTCTTTATCACAAAATGATATTGCCCCTTCGCTATCAGTGTTACTCGGAGTGCCAATACCCGCGGATAATATTGGAGTTATCCCATTACGGATTTTGTCTTTAATTGATAATCCCATGGATCAAACGCAAGCTTTATTATCAAATTATGATCAACTTTCCAAATTGATGGGCCATAATTCAGTGGATATTGCTTCTTCCTTTTCCAGTATCAATTCATCCATTTTTTCAATACATAGAAACTGCTCATTTCCATATTTATTGAATTGCACGGGAAATCTTTCAAATCAGCACAAAAAATTAATCAATTTAATGAAACAAATTACGGAAGTTTTGAAATTTCGATTCATTCAGCACAATTTCGTTATTTTGGAAATTGCACATTTTCTTGTCATTTTGTCTTCTTTGGTTTCCTTTGGAATTTTGTTGATGGAGAGCGGGATTTTTATTTCTGTTGCTGGTGTTCTTTTTGTTTTGTCGATTTCATCGATGCTTCTAACATTTGTCTATATTGAAAATCTGGATAATTGCAATTTTACGGCCTTTAAAATTTCTACAAGTGCCTTAATTTTCATTCTTACTTGCCATACTTTAATGGGAGCCAAAATATTTATTAAAAAAATCTTTCCTACAGATTTCGTAAGTAAAATTTTTATTTTCTTTGATTAATTACAATAATTTCAACTGAATTTAGAATAAATAATGAAAACATAAATGTTTCTTGAGACCATGAGTTACATTTTTTAAAATTTTAAAAATTTTAAATTACAAACTTTTTATCCGCGATTTTATGCCTAAGAAAAAACAATTTAATAACATCATAATTCTATATAATGTTTAATAAATACAATTTAAATTAATCATTTACCCCACCAATAATAAAACAGAAATTTGTCATTTTACCGACAACTTTTGTAATCATTATTTTATTTAATCACAAAAACATCAAAACTGTCTAGTCACTAGACTCTAGTGGATATATTCGGTTGTAATTATATGTGAAATCAAAGTTCAAGCCTCCGCATATTAAATTGTTTGTGTTAAAAAATCAGTTTCTTAATTAATTAAAATTTATTGTAAATTAATTGTTAGAAAAAAATATTTATTTTTTCTACTATTTTATATATGGTTTTCTCGCGAAAACTAAGCTATCTGTCCAAATAAGCAAATTTTTGTTAAAAAAGGCACTACATTAAACCTAAATTAAACTTTATCAAAAAAACTGATGAGTCTTTTTCGTAATATAAGAATATATTTAAAAATTAAATAATAACTGTAAAAATGAATTATGTATAATATTATTAAAATAGTATTTTCAAATGTTTTATAAATTTAAAATAATAAATTTAGTAAATTAATGGGAATGGAATGTATGAAGAATAAAATATGCTCTGGAATATTTTACATTTAAAAAAAACTCAAAAATATTTTGATTGAATATAATTGAAAAAATTAGTTTTGAATTTTCTTGAAATAAATTATTTTGAAAATTGTTTTACTAATGGATGTTATAAATACCAAATCTACGGTAGCTAATTAACAGGGCAACCAAAAATATGCTCTAAAAATTGGTTTTAAGCGCTTAAAATATGCCTATAAAACAATTTTAAGCATTAAAAATATGCTCTATAAAACTGAAAATATGTTTTATAAAATTTTATTTTGTTTCAAAAATCTGAAAACCTAACAAATAAAAATAAACCACCAAATAGATTTAAACATGAATATTCATTAAATATACATATTTATTTGTATTTTATTCAAAAATAAAATTTAAAAGAAAAGAGAACTAAAAGTTCAAGATAACAAGATTGAAAAATTAATAATTAAGAACAAAATTAATTTATATTATTATTGTGCTGGGGTTGTCGGTGAAGTTAAATATTTTCTATTATTGATCCCACTCCAGGTATGTCTTTAATTATCGAAATAACGAACTCCAGACAATACAAACTTTATTGATCACGCTTTATCACCACTTTACACTGACACAAGAATTATCTGTTACAATGACTACGGAGTGCTTATTACAACCCTTCGGGAGGAATAGCACGTTTCAGTACCAATTGGATTTAACAATCACTTGACCGCTCTGGCGAGTTCCTGAGATCGATAAGTTTGATTTAGTAGCTTTGCTTCGACTAAAATTTATTCAATAAAGTTGATTTCTTTGATTTCACTTTCTTCCCTCACAATTTATGTATTATTTTCGTTTCGTTTTAGTTTCTGCTTATCGTTTTTGTTTTCTCGACTTCTAATTGATTCTGTTTATTGATTTGAAATTCTCTCCCTGATTCAGTCGCGCTTCCTTTTTATACTTTATAATCAAATTTCACTTAGTGATATACACTTCGATTTCGATTTCAATATCCCTTCCTGTCAACGTTATTTGACCCTTTTCAATTCTCCTAATATATCTGACAGCTGTCGACATATCCTATTTTTCAAGACGCCATCTCTCAGCTTCTCCAGTAATTCATTTTCTTATCTCAACCAGACATTCGAGATGTGTTACTTCATTTTGTTTTTGTTATTATTTTATATTCGCTTCGTAATAATAATAAACAAAATACTGATTTATTTTCAGAAAAGAAATAAAGATAAATCAGAATATCTACATCTTTGTCTTGGTACAGATCTCATTAGCGTCTAAAATCAAAAGCCTTGATACAATGAAATATCATTGCATTAAATATCTTATTCCATTGCAATAATAATATTAATATTAAGAGTTGTATTTATAATATTATAATATTAACATGTTATAAATTATTGGGTAATTGGAAATATCTGAAATAATTTAATAATATGATAAGAAAAATGAGACTGCAAATCAAAGGAAAACCGATTCGTAAATTTTTAAATTATTACTAAAATATTTTGATAAAATAATAATTTAAAATTTTCTATTAAATTCATTTAATCAAATTCACACGGGTCGTTTTGAATTAAATAGTAAATATTTATTTATTAAGTCAAAATATTAATAAATACATTTTGTATATTTAAACAACTGATTATTTAATTTGTAACTGTAATTTAATAAACAGAAATAATTTATGAATTATAAAGATATCTTATAACTTTTGTTTAAAGGTAAACAAAACACTAAAAATAAAAATCTAAACATTATAACGTTTATTATAATAACTTCTTTTAATTTTCACCACTGATTTCTTTTCATTTTCAAATGACATATTTATTAAAAAAATTGATTATGAATCAGTAAAGATATTGATGTTTTGATATTATGATTATCTATTTATTTTAAAAAATAGGATATAATTTATGGCACCCTTATTTGATAAAGATAACGACGATGTAAATGTATAATATTATGTCTATTATTTGACAGGAATGTTTTTGTCAGTGGTTTTCAGTTCCTCCAATATTAGTTCATGAAACTTGAAATTTTCTTTCTGAGACAACTTTACAGACTTTATGAACACTTACAACATATTTAGGGCTAGCTTGCATGCATTTTAAAAGATTCTTGGAGAATAAGAACATATTCCTGAAGGTTTTATTCCTGTTGGTTTCCTTTAGCACATATTCTGGGTGCTTATATGATGGACTATGCATTTTTATTTTTTTTCTCTATTCAATTATGATATAAAGCAAAATATTTATAGATAATATAAAAACGAGAAATGGAAATAAAGGGAATTGAATAAAGGATAAAAGGATTTCACAAATAGCAAAAATTAAGTATTAGAAAATAATTTTTGGTTCGATTGAATATAAATAGGCTTCATTTTTCCTCCATAATTATAATAAAATAACAGTGTGAAATTTTCCATTTCTTTTGTCTCATTTCATTCGAAAGGTAGAAGAAATGAGACAAAATACAAACAAAATAAAAACCAAAAATAAGATAAAAAGATTTACATCTCTATGTTACTCAAAGAGATGTATGAATAGTTTTTGAAATGTGAATTATTCAGTAAGTTGAAGTCGAACTTCTATATAAATTTCTTCTACTTTCGAAGGCTTTGATAGCATTTGACATATTTTCACAGGATTCGAATTTAAGTATAAACCGTTTTTTGTGTTTCTACAAATAATATTAGTTGTGACATATTAATGATAAATATATATTATAAGCACTTTTTTTGTTTTCACCTCTGATTTCTTTGTAAGTGACATAATATTTTCTACAAAATTTGACTATGAATCAGATTTTGTAGAAAATATGATAAATATATAATAATAACGGTCAGCGTCTAACAAATCTCACATATTACACTATGTCCTGTTAAATCCAAGAGGGAGGGGTATGTATTACGTAAAGCTCGGGTGGGTAATGGTGTTCATTGAATACATTTCGATACATGTTCTTTTCAATAATTCTAATGGTAATATCATCTAATAGTGTGCTACTAGTTTGTGAATGTTTATATGTTTTCTTTATTATTGCAGAATATTTTTGTCTATTGGTTAATTTATTGTTTTGTTTTAAATTATCGTAAGAAGATTCCAAATATGACAGATATGGTCAGTTATTTATTTAAATGATAGTTTTAATTTTGAAAAATATTATTCCTAAAGCATTAAATGACACCGCAACCTACAAAAACGAATTTTGCTAAATACTTTTTATCCATTAATTGTGCACATCATTTATTTTGTTTATAATTGATTTTTATATAAAAAGATTTTTTTCTTTCTTTTTATCTAATCGCCTTTTTAGTCTTTCCAAAAAGATTTTACTTTAACAAAATTGTAAAGATATATTTTACTTGTATAAATCTTTCAAAATTTAATACAAATTTACAATGTTATTTCTAATAGCAATAAAGATTTATGGCACTATGCTTAATTTTGGACTCGCGAATTGAAATAATTACCAGATTTCAAGATATGATTTTATGATTTATTACCTCAGTTATATTGGTTTATTAACATATCATAGCTCATGTAATCTATAAATAATAATAAAATAATAATAATAATAATAATAATAATAATAATAATTGGAAAACGTATATATAGAAAAACTATATAAGAAAACTATATAAGAAAAACTATATATTTTGTATAACAGTTCGCCATATATTTCGATTGTTTATCAATCTTGTTGAGGCTAAAAATCACATTAATAATAATTAAATGAAAATAAGAATATTTAAACAAATTAATCAATAATTATGGTAATCACATAGTATAAAATCATTTTAATTTTTTGATACAAATTGAATACAATTACCATTAGTAAATTTGTTTAATAGAAATATATAATGTTGTCACACAAAATATATAGTTGTCGTTTTTCAATTATTTAAACTTCTTTAATAATAATAATAAATATAAGAATTTTTAAAATTTTAAATCATCCGAACATAATCGATAATATTCAAAAAACAGTATTTTAAAATTAAATTTTAAAAAAGCAATATGTATTATTAATAAAATATACCAAAATAAACTATAGCAATCATAATTTTTAACTAAATTTTAAATATGAGATCAAAATATACACAAAATATTATTAAATATAAAAATAAAAATTTTAATAAATTTTTTATCCTAGAATTTAATTATAGTTAAAACGTATAAATTTTTCCTATTTTAAACACTATAATCCTACAGAAATTGAACTAAATACTCCGATTATCTTTTTCTCTAAATCCCTTTTTTTGTATTTCTCTTGATTTCTTTTATTAATTTTAAAATACCGTGTTTTAATTAATAAATCATGTTTTGAACATCTACCAAAAATATAAAATATAAAAATATTTAAATATAATAATCTAAGAAAATAATTAATTATCATAGTTAAAAACTTAATTAAAAATTGATTATTAATCAAAATTATCAAAATTTATAGCAAAGATAGCAGTACATTTAAGAAACTAAATCCCAACTGAATATCAACTAAAATGTGACTTCTTAAACAATAGGTCGTTGAAAGGTTTCTAAAAGTCGCAAAAAATGTTTATTTTAAAATCTACTACTTATTTAATCAACTTCAATTTAAACAAAAATAATCTAGCAATAAGCACATAAAAGTTACTAGGAGACCTCCATTAATAATTAAGGGATTACGAATTAATATATTTAAAAATATTAATTAATATATTAAAACACATTCTTTAGATAATAATAATAATAATAAATAATAATAATAAATAATAATAAATTAAGATATTAATAGGATAAAGAGATTGTGGAATTTCAAAACGTAAAGTAGCATATATATTATTATGAAGGATATGGAATATACGAGAAAGAGGTTAGTCCTCCTATGCCTCTCATGCCATTAACACAGGAATGAATTTATACCAAACCAAAAATTAAGAATATTTCCCAAAAAAACATAAAAACAATTTAAATCAGTTAAAAGTGTCAGTAGAAAAAATATAAGTTTTAAGTTAGCTCTAATAAACGGATATTTTCTTTTTTCGACAAATTAGAGAAATATCTTTTGATAGTGAGAATTCTGTCTCTCATGTAGGTTATTTATCTCTAAATTTTCAGAGGAGTCCTCATGATTTATTAATAATGGATATTTGTTGTTTTCTTCATGGAAAACATGTAATATGTAATCTCATTCTACTGAATGAAACTCTGTTGAAGAATATATTTGACGGTCTACAGTTATTTGACATTCTTTCACCCAATACCATAAAATAAATAAACATAATAAAGAAAGATAATAATGATAAATTCTATAAAAGAGAAAGTAAATTTTAATGTTTGATTTCTGTTTTCTGTTTCTACCATTTCTAGTAGCAAAAAAACATACATCATCCTTTAAACACATTTTACCCTCACTGGATGCGTTATTCTGTTCTCAATAAAAACCGCATGCAAACTTGAGTTCTTACCTGTCCCGAATGTGTTAAAAATTGAACATTTTTTTCATAAAATGATATTTTAATTGAGGATGTGATCTGCACCAGACTCATATTTCTCATTAATGTTTGAAATTTTATTGTTTTTAAAATTAATAAAAATTGGTGATAATTATATAATTTCACATGGCAATTTATTAGGGCAAATTTATGTTTATTGTTAATTTTTTTTTAATTTTTTGTTTGAAAATTTTGACATTTTGTAATACGATAAATATTTTTAATAAAGATTTAAGTTTTCATTTAATAAAATATTATGATTTTGATGTTGTTGTAATGATATATTTAATTGCTACGTTAAATAAAGGTTTTAGATGATTGTGTATTAATGCTTGCATTTT
Organism: Schmidtea mediterranea; assembly: GCA_022537955.1. Classification (NCBI taxonomy): domain Eukaryota; kingdom Metazoa; phylum Platyhelminthes; order Tricladida; family Dugesiidae; genus Schmidtea; species Schmidtea mediterranea. The sequence goes on from CM039679.1 coordinate 103,481,308, forward strand.
CGCATAGAATCAAGATTTCTTTTTTATCAAATTGATTGAAACAAAAATCCGCAAAACGTCATGCATTTATGTTATATTTTTCGTTTTTCTTCATCCTTTTGGATCAGTGGTTTTTGAAATTACGGAGCACAAAGATTATGAAAAAAATGTGTATGAACATTGGTTTTATTTATACAAGTTACAAATAGACACATAAAATATGAGAAAATCATTAGAAAATATAACAATTTGACGGAACATTTGTAAAATTATCGTGGAGCACCGATTAAAAACATTAATATAGAATCAGCAAGAACTTAGACAAATAATTTTAAAAAAATGTAATGAATTACATATTTTGAAATATTTACCGATAAACAAATAGAAAATATTTTTTGCCATACTTGGCATTTTAGAATTAAATCTAAATTTTCTAGAAAATCTAGTCAAACAAGTGCATTTATACGAGTAATTAAATAAATATAAATTTATAAGCGACATAGATTTGTGTATTCAAGACATGTGTTTAATAATACCGGTTAAAAAATGAAAGTAAAATAAGCAGTCTTTTATAAATGAACTAACAAAACTTATGTTAAAAAAAGAAAAAAAAGAAAAAAAAGTGAAGATGAGATTGATCTAGAACTATTTTTATTCCGATCTCTTACATATCAAAAATATCAAAGATAATTGATATATATATACGCTATTTATAAAACAAAAATGTTCCTTGCAAGATTTATTTCTCCTAAACCTTTGACATACGTCAATGGATATTTTTGTTTTAGGACTCAGCTATTATCTTTACACTCATCCCTCGTATAACGATGTCTTCCTCCTGGCTTCGGGTTCATTATTTTAGCAAAAAAATAGAATGCATTAAAATTCTCGATTACTTTTTAAAAGGGCTTTTAAACAGTAGAAATTGGTATTTTATTTTGCAATGTAAATAACTGTAATTTTAAGCATTATAAACCAAATAATCTCGGTAATTTGTTGCAGAATATTTTGTCGGAAGAATTAGTCATCAAATTGTGCCTGATGTTCAATTTATTCGGCTCAGCAATCCCAGGATTCATTAAAGAAGAGAACCAAGTCTGGTGCTATTTGTGCAGCACTCTTTTACTGTTGTATCTTTTCAAAGAGTTTGCGACGAAGAATGTTTTGGAAACCGACGCGATTTCAGTTGTTAAAAGCACATATTTCGCAACATTTATTATTTTAATATCAGATCGATTTCTAAGAACTCTAAACAGAACGGGTGAATTGTGGTCCCATATTCCAGATTTCGGTGATTGGCTAGTTCGGTAATCATTTAAACAAATATTTGTATTTATAGATTTTTTTCGACATTTTTTCTTGATTTATATTTTAGTTTTAACTATTTTTTTATTGATTAAAGGAGGCTTAAATTAAAACGAAAATCAAAATTTAAATGTTTTTTTAATTACTTTCTTTTATACAAATCGTGGGGTAAATAAAAATATTGAAATATTTTTCCATATGAAATTCCTATGTTGATTTTGTTGGTTTTTTACAAAAATTTCAATATTTTTTCATTCAGTTTTCCAAGATTTTGCTTTAAATTTTTATTATTAATTTAAACCATTCAGTTGCTTTGGCTCTCTTTGAAGTCATTATTACAGAATAGGTTATTTATTTATTAATAATTTAATAATAATAATAATAATAATAATAATAATAATAATAATAATAATAATAATAATAATAATAATAATAATAATAATAATAATAATAATAATTATAATAATAATTATAATAATAATAATTATAATAATAATAATAATTATAATAATAATAATAATAATAATAATAATAATTATAATAATAATAATAATAATAATAATAATTATAATAATAATAATAATAATTATTATTATAATAATAATAATAATAATAATAATAATAATAATAATAATAATAATAATAATAATAATAATAATAATAATAATAATAATAATAATAATAATAATAATAATAATAATAATAATAAAAGAAATCGCTAATTCAACATATATATTATACTACAGTATATTTCGACAGACTCACTGTCATCGCCAGATTGATTGAAACTTGAAACTATAAAGAATAAATTACTTTTATTTAAACACATTTATTTTATATTTTAACAATATTTTACTAAAAATTACCCAAAATTCACTCTAAGATCAGCGGCAATAAAACATTTGTTAACAATTGTTAAATTCCTGTATTATATGCTCGTATTTCTATTTATTCTTTATGAGTGTTTTCAATAAAGAGGCCGCCATCTTTCAAAATTTTATATATATTTTACAAGATTTTAAAAATATTTTTTGATTACAATTTATATTAGGGATGGGGAACATTATAAAAATGTTATTAGGGCTTTAAAGGCGGTGAGCCTATAATATCCTAATTTCGGTATGTCTATTAATTTTAAATCAAATTTTTAAAAAAATAAATTTTTAAACAATTAGTTAAAATCCAAATTAAATTTTAATTATATTGTTTTCTTTTTTAAACTAAATTTAAATTTAAACTTTTTTTTCATTTTTAGAAAAAGCAACACAAATTATTTGATGATATCAATCGGTATTTGTCTAGTCATTGTGGTTGTAATATATTGGGATAGAGAGTCCATTTTAAATTCTTTTTTCTATATATTATTGGTTGTGCTCAATGGAATTCACAGATATGCTGATATTAAAGGATTACAAAGGATGTATGATCTTTTATTTTTTTTTACATTTTATTACATATAAATAATTTGAATGTTTATTTGTTTATTGTTTTCACATATTCAACTTAGCTTAAATGTATTTTTAATGCATTCAGTTTACGAACCACTCAAGTGTTTGCCCTTCGTGTCCCTAACTACGCTACTGGTTATATAATATGTTAATATTAACAAAATTCGTTAAAATAGTTTGTAAAAAAGTGCACATACACATAAAAACAATGTATCAACATAAATAAAAACTTGAGAGAATTGTTACTAATGCTTTGGAAAAAAGTTATCAGTTATTAAAGCCTTTTTTATGCATTCTGCTTGTGTGCTTCCACTGTTCGAATAATAATCGCGATCTGTGTAACGCAACAGTCCTTTACCTCAGCTCAAAGACGTATATTGTATAGACTACATAAAGCTTCTTACGTAATTGGAACCATAATAGATGCATCATCTTCATCTTCCTCCGTTTGAATGGATATAAAGTACATTAAAAAGCCTTAATACACTATTTTACCATAGCCAGTTGTAAAATAATTTGACTCACTTCCTCTAATGTGTTACTTCACCTTGCCTTAAGGTTTGCTTGCACTGAACAGAGATCACATGGTTCGTGTACATTCAAATTCTGTTTCATCTCAAAAAGGCTGTTCACGTCGATGAAGATGGTAGAATTTTCAGTGTTCACATATTCCATTAATGCACTATTTTCTGTTTCAAGTAACTCAATATGAGCAGCACAATTTGCAATTATTTTTGTAGAAACCATTTCCCATCCTTTCACTATTAACTTCACTGATTAACGAGCAGTAAGTTATCTCCCACATTCCTCGCAAGTTTTTCCAAGATCGATGAAATCATCACCTAACTGAGGAAGTTGATGACGATAATAACTTTTAAATGTGTGAATAATCCCTGGATCAAGTAGTTGCATCCTAAAAGTCACATTTAGTGAAAGATAAATTAAATCAACATTCGTAGGCTTGTTTAAAACTTTGTGGGATGTTGCATTATCAAGAATTATGCAGATATTCACAGATATTCACGAAAGAAAGAATGCGTTCTTTTACTGAAATCCTGTAACCATGTATTGAAAAACTCAGTTGTCACTCATGCCGATTTAAAGAAATAATCCCAAGCTTTTTGGATCTTTCGGAAATGTTCGAAGTTTTTGACTTTTTAGTTTTTTTTTGAGTTTTAGTGTACCACTCACATTACAACACAAAACCGCAGCCAAATAATCCTTCTTTTACTTTACATATTTACAACAGCCATCTAGGAGCACAAATGTTCGAACAGACAAATAGAAAATGCAAAAATTTTCCAAAATATTTTTAAAGAAAACTAAAAATATTAAAGATGTACCGTGATTGCTGCACTTTCAAATAAATGGCAGTCTCATTCATGTTAATATTCGATCCATTGGAAATCTTCCGCTAATTGTCGGCCATACCTTTCCTGCACTCTCAGTGTCATTACTTCGACCTTCCACATGTAAATACCTGGGCTTGATATTTTCACGATTTAGCCAACCATCTGTTAGATCAAAACTTCTTAATGATGGATCTTCTTTACTCATCTCCATCGCAATATCTGAAGCTTTATCCATTAACATTTTTCTTTGAATAGAAAAATTGCCTGCTCGTCCTTTTTTTATAAAGTCAATCAGAGCTGATTCTTTCGTGGGTGCCCTTCCAGTTCTTCTCTTGACTTTAAGATTTTTAGTGCTCAACATATCCACCATGTTGTTCTCCAATTCATTTTTACAAGAGATAACTTTAGTGTAGATACTCAAAATTTATTCATGAATCCCTATATTATTGTCTTCGATGCCATTTCACCAATATCTATCTTTTTTGTAACATCCAACTTTGTCCCTGTTCCCTTCATAATTGTACATGTATATATACAATAAAAATGGAGAGAAAACGACAGTAAATACTCTTAAACATGCAAATACACGCAAGTATGCCATTGAAAATTGTTTGCGATTATTATCACACTGTGATAGGTAAGTGCAAAGGGAAGAAACTAATGCTGTCTACATATTAACATATCCTACCCTCACCATACCATCACATCACGAGGAAAAAGTCAATTCTTTCATGTCCTGAGAAAGTAAATGAAGAATGCATTGAAGATGTGCATGTGAATACGTAAAGAGAAGTAGTGTTAATGATATTGTAGTGTAAAACGATAAAAATACACCAATAGAAATAAATTGTACTGTCTCTTGTTTCTTCCTGTATTGTACTGTATTTACCTCTATGATGGTGTGAGCGTGTGGTGTGACTTAAAAGTGTGAATTATATAAGCTTGGGCAAGAAGGTAAATTATAAGCGGCGAAAATTATATGTAACTATTTGAAACCACCTAAAATATAAGGTTAATACAAAGTAAAAGTCAATATTAAACGAGTCAGTAATAACTGAAATTGATAGTAATGAAAATGACTGAGATTCAATTAAATTACAAAATTAGGGTAAATACAAAACGGAAGTTAATAATAAGAGGCGACATATAAAGCGGCGGATTCTGTATATTAAATTAGTAATTAAGGTGTTTAATTAATTGATTTTATGGCTGTTTGATGATTTTCAATTGTTTTTATTTTACACTAATAGTTTATTTTACATACAAGATTAAATAATAATCAGTTTTTGGTATAAATACATTTTATAACTTGGTTTTTCTTTAAATAGCAAAAACTAAATTATTATTGTAAAAGCATTAATCATAATGTAGATCAAGTAACTATAAAATTATAAGTTATGATGAGCATGTTATGTCTCATATATTACATGCTTAAATGCATTAATATATCTGTAAATAAATAAATATTAGATATTCAAAATTCTCAGTTTTAACTTCCCAGCAGATTTATCTTTGAAACTTTTCACATTTTTTTGTAATATTTTGAATATTAATTTAATTTAAATTATAAATTATGTGATTTCCACATTACTTAAAATAAATTTTGTTTTATTAAATATAAACAGGAACTGTGTTAGATCGAAAAGATATTTTGTTAATTATATTTTTATAAATAATTCCGCAACTGATAAGTTACCATAGAATTTGCGTAAATAATTTTATTCTACATTCTTTCTTTAGATCTGACATATCAGTTTGGGTATTCTATTCAATAATCGTCTTTCAAATTTTGTTTAACTTAACCATGAAAAAATTCAATCAAAAATTCAAAATTAGCAGCATAATATTTTTTACTTCATTTATTATATGCCGCAATCAAAATATTCTTTTGTGGACAGTCATAGAGATCAAAAGATTGTTTTATAGAAAGATTTGGTTGGAAGAAATCCGTCATTTGCCCTTAATTTTTCAATATCTCATTTTTAATATGATTGGTATGGTTTCATTCTTTCAACAGGTAATTATATTGATAAATATTAGAAAAGACTTAAAAATAACAAAATATTAGAAAAAGAATAAAAAGTTTTAAAAAGCTTTTGGTTTTTATTTTTTATTTTTTTACCTTTAGAAGTAAAATTTAGAATTAAAATTAATTGACTAATTTTTTTTTCATGTCTGTATGTATAGTAATATAAAAATTGGCTACTTATGAAATTATATTTGCATTTATTAAAAAATATAAATATAATGTCATTTAAAATGAAATCAGTGGTGAAAATCAAAAGAAGTTCTTAGTTATTTATTAAAGAGAACACCAATCCAAAATATAAATTCAGCTACAATATATTTCGACCGATTAACAGTAATCTTCAGGTACTTCATCTTGAACTTTAAACTATTTAGAACAAATCATTATTACTTGATGTGTCGGATTGATGTATCGGATAAGAATTATAGACACTCCAATTTTCAATATTAAAATGTGCGGTGGAATACCTGGTAAATCCAGTGAATTCAATAATTCCGTTGGGTAATTGACAACTTCGTCTTGATTCATCACGGTGTCGATGGACTTATATGTTGTCACTTCGCCTGGTATTCCAATTTGAATTTTGAAATTAATGGCATTCACATCATTGGTAGCGGCTAATATAGGACGTGCACTGAGCCACTGATGATTTTTGTAATTTCGCGTGATATTTAGGAAAACTTGTTGAATCAATTCGTTTTTAGTTGATGTCATCTTACAAAAATTTGCTGGTAATGTGATAAACCGGTAAGTAATTGCATATAAATGACTAAATAAATATTTAATTTATTTGATTTTCAAAATTTAGTATATAATTACACACTACATAATTATAAAATCTTTCAATTTAGTAAATTTAAATAAATATTAAAATTTTAATAATTTAGTTTACTGCATTTCTTGTCAGTAGTATGTAACATAATAATATTTTATAATTTTTATCTGTAGGGGCTCTAGTGAGCCGATAATTAAAAAATATTTATACCTAAAACCTTCGCAATAAAATTAGTGAGATGTGAGCCCACCAAAACAAAGAGATTTAGCGTGGTAATTTAAAGATTAAAAAATTTATTTTGTGCAGAATTTTATTCTCTACAAAACTGTAGAATCAGAATTTTAGATTTACGTAAGTGACATACGTAAAAACGCAATCATGTGTATATATTCATATATATTCTTTGTATATTTGATGCTCTAATAATTATTGGATCAAACTATGTGGTATGTAAATATTGTAGAAAATTTGTATATCTTTAAGACTGATATTTTGAATTTTGAGTTTGTTGCGTTTATCATACGTCAAAACGCATCATAAATATTTTTATGTGTTTTTCATCATGAACAAATTACCCAATTGAAACTTTGATAAAGCAAAGATGCAGAGAGTTTTACGTACTACAAGAAACATTTTAAAAACAGTTATGATAAAAACCGCAATAAAAACATAATTTGTATTCAATGTGTTCCTAAAATTTATTTTTAGAAAATGTATTTTCTATGGGATTAAGCATGTATGAATAAAGGGACAAAAATTTAAATTCGTAGTTTAATTGTGAAGTAATTCTTTCAATATCACTTCTTTTATGAACCCTAACATTATCTAATATCAGGCAAGCCTTTTCCATATTAAGATCATTTCTGAGAAATCGACACAATTCTTGAACATAATCGACAAAAACATTGGCATGGACTGTTGAATTTGTAATTGTTTTAGAATATCCCACGCCATTAATCGTCATTCTAGCAATTAATGAAATAGATCTTCCCCTGATAGTTGGAACACTGGGAACTGCATGTGTTCGTTGCTTTGATCTAGAATATGATCGTTTCATGTATATATATATATATATATTGATAAAATCTTCATTTACATAACTTTTTTCTTATAATTTATTTTTGTTTGGAGTGTTATCAAATTTATTTACAAAGTGACTGGATGTAAAAGAAATATAGATAAAAATGTCGTCTGTTGCATGGAACATTTACAGTCTATCTTTATCAAATATCAACAAACATTAATTTTAGAAATGAGAAAACATGTTTTTCTTTATTTTAGATAAAAACATAAATAGTGATTTTGCTAGTGTTTTGTCCGAAAGTAAAACATTTCCAAAAACCTAATCAATTTCCATTTGGGACATCCAAGTCGACTGAAAGGCCTGCAAACTGTTTTTGATATTTCATAATTCTCAGTTCTGTCTGTAGCAAAAAGGAGGTTGTTTGTTTTAACTGTTGATCTTACTAATATTTCTGCTGCTTTGTTATGTTAGTCACTGTTTTTATGTTAACATTTTTTTTAAACCGAGTAGTAGTGACTTTGTAGTTTTCGTGCTATATTTTTAAAAATCTTAAATTGTTGCAGAAATATATTCCTAAATTTCTTACTTTCTGCACATCAAATAACCTTTTGTATCCTTTTCTGCAATCAACTAATTATTATTTATTGCAATCTTTTTAATTAAAACTTTTTTGATCCAAAACTTTCCCCCGAATTTTCTTACTCATAGGATTTATGCCAGATTGATGATTATTTTCATTTCTTATTTTGTTTTTAAAATAATTGATCATTTTTGAAAGCAACCCAAAAACTAAATTATTTTTATAAATAATGAAATAAACATGGCAGTGATTTGATTATTAGATTTCTCTAATCAAAATACGTTTTACTATATATTTCGACAATGTTCCTGCACCATAAAGTAAAACAAAAAAATATAGATATTATAAATAAATAATTAAATAAATATGGCAACGATTTAATTAAAAGATAACGCCAATAAAAAACTTTTCGTACGATATATTTCGATAGCATAACTATCATCTTCAGGTACTCAAAACCAACTAAAAATATTATTAATTAACATTTAATTTAAACAAATTATTTTTTATTCATTTAATTTTGTAATAAATAAATATTTATAAAATATATTCAAATAACTTTTAATTAATTTAAAATTTTATTTATATTATAAATTTTTAAAAAAAATTAATGTAATTTAAAATTTCAATTATTTTAATAATATTAAAAAAAGTTTTTTTTTTTAAAAACAATACATAAACATGATTTAACATACGTAAACTATTTAAAAACATTCAAAACATTAGTAGTCACAGCATTTTGCACATTAATCTTTGGATCCAATGACCTTATCAACAATGCTTCACATATCACGCGTTCCCAATAAAGCCATTGTCAAAAAAATATATTTAAAATTTGTTAAAAATAGATTATTTAAATTAAATTAAAATATTTTCAAAATAATAATAATAACAACTTTGTAATTTTGTTAAATTATAGATATATAAAATATAAAAATATCTATCGAAATATATCGTAAAATGTATTTTTGAATGGCGTTTTCTATTATTTTTGTGACCTTATGTGAATATGCAATGCCAAATAACAATGATGAATGATTAATCGTGAGGGAAATCTTAATGTTAATCAATTGTCAAAAGAGTATTTTCTATAATTTCGCAACCCAGAATACCGTTTCCGGATTCCTTTACACTCCTAGCCATAGTGTTAGTGTATTATTCACACCAATAAGCACTAGTAAAGGAAATCAGTTCCAAATGTCTGAATTTGCTTCAAATTGTCTGTCTCGGTTTCTTTGCAAACTACACTTTCCTGAAGTCAGAAACAATGTAGCCTATATTCAATAATCGCATCACAATTCTACGGTTGCCAGACTATCGTACCTACCAATCTCGTATCCAAAAACCTCTAGAACAGCGGATAAATTTATCCTAAGCAAGATTCACAGTACAAGTGGCACCGACAGTAATGACATTGGATGGCATTTCCACCCAGAGAAGATTCATGTATGTATTTTCAAATCGTGAAATTGTATTCCCTACTTATTTGGAGATATTGAATGAACATATGTAACAATTCGTGATAAATGAAAGAATTATACAACGATAAACGAATCGCAAAATAAAATTTCATGTTTCGGGTGTGTTGCATTAGAATTATTCCAATTTAAACTATTGAAATACTTCAATAAACAAACTGCAAATATTGGCTCACGCCAATAAACTGGAACCATCTAAACTTTAGGTCATCTCAAAACAGTAAAATCATTTTTGTCTTGGATAAAACATACAATATGCAAAACACTAATATGTAATTCTAAGTCTGTGGAATGTTTGAAATTTGCATATATCTGTTATGTTTAGCATATTTGATAAAATACATTTAAATAAAGAATACTATCAAATACCACCAAAAAGTGAAGTCTTTCTATGGTTGTCAGAGGTCCGGAATAATCGCGATTGTCACCGTTTTTAGGTCTCATGTCCTGGGACGTCCATAAGTACAGTTTATGAATTCTAGATACCTTCGAACGTTGAACTCAGAATTTCGAAATATGAAACCCAAAAGTATGATTATCTACTTACAAACGAAATACTCTTTCAAAAAGCCAAATCTAGTCAAAGTATAGTGAAAACCTATTAATTAGAAATGTGTTTATAACTGATTTTATTTCCATATGTTCATAATATTATCGTTTGTTTTTGAATTTAAATGCTTGACTGTTTTTATTTTATTACTTAATATAAATTAAAAATTAATTAACCTAATATTTGTGTAATATTTATTTTCGAGCCGATGGTTGTTCCGGTTTGACTTGCTCTATATGTTGTGAAATATTATAATTGGAATGAACTTGAGAAATTTTCTCGTGCAAATTAATGACGTAATATTTTTCGAAATAATGCAACATAAATTTTATGTCAATTAATTAATTAATTAATTTTTTTTTGTTTAAACAAATGTAATATTTATATAAACATAATCAAATAAATTAATAGTTTTCTTACAAAACTTTTAAGGCATAGGAAAACGTTTTCCGTAATACATTTACAAAGGGTGCCCCGGACATGATTTATCGCGGAACAAGCACCATTATTTTGAGGAATTTTTAAGAGTCCAAAGTACATTTTAAAATTTAGAATAAACTTCGGTAACAAATAATATATTTATATATTTAAATAGTTTAATTTGGCCATTTACATTTATTTATATAATTTATTTACAGATTCTTTATAGCACGAATAATTTATCGATGAATGTTTTAGAGTTAATTTCATTCTTATAGACTGACGCGTGATTAAAACACTTTGAAAATCAATGTTTTTGTTTAAATTTACAGAATTATCAAACATAAATGGCATTGAATAGCGAAAATTCATTTTTAATCGGAAATTGCCAAATTTTCTTAATTTTTTTGATTTGTCTGATAATAAAACCACATTGAAAATAATTTTATCTTTTGCTAAATTATATCGTTTCAAACAAAAAATAATATAAATGGTTATTTTGTATGTAATAATTTTGTGGGCCACTTTGGAAATTATTTTAGGGAAAAATTAAAAGCAAAATAAATCATTATTAGGGTTTTCAATTATTGTTCAAAAATAACAAATATTCATAATATCAGGCCCACAGTGAGCTTCAATGAGTCCCGGGCCAAAAATATTTCTCGGTGCCCACATATTATATTTTAAAAAATTGTTTAATTTTCTGTAATTTGGTCTTGAAACATGAAGTATACCAAAATTATTTTTTATTTACTTATATACATTTTATTTAATACATAATAATTTAATTTCTTTTAATTATTTTAAATGATTTGAGCGCTTTTGAATTAGAAAATTCTTTAATGATATTTGAAAAATCAACCTGTCGTGCACAGTCGTGGTTTATATTGAGCATTGATAAACCATTGAATCGATCATGTGACATCGTCAATCTGTTGAAACTTTACAATTTTTAAATTTTTAAAATTTTAACAGCCTAATGAACCATTTATGACACGAAATATTTTCCTTTTTAAAATTAAAATTTTTATCCTGATTAATTTGAAATTGGAGACCTTTAATGGCGGGGGAGCGCGTCATATTACCCTCATAACCTTCCTCTATCCGGGCCTGCAACTATCTAATAAGTTTGAAACATAAATTTAAATGATATTATAAATCACTTTACTTATTATTAAAAGTGTTTAATTTTTAATCGTTGTGCTATTGCATAAGAATATTGAAGGTTTCTGAAGTTTCTCCTTTGGAAAAAGACAAAGATTTTTGTGATTTGCATATCAGTTGGCCAAGCACTGTAATTTCCAATATGATTTAGAAAATTTTAATTCAAGCCATTAAAAGGGTTAATTATTAAATTAGAATAGTAAATCATTATTTATTTATCTATTTGCAAATAATTCATAAGAAATATTCTAAGTAATGGATTATGATTTATTTATTTATTATTTTTTGATAAGTTGTACAGATAAGGGTTATGAAATTTAGATAAATAGATAATAGGATAATCATATTGATTTTACTTTAAAAAAATGTTTAATATATCAGATAAATGAATAATAAAATAGTCCGTTGCTGCAAAGTAATAATCGAAACTTTTTTCAACAATATAATTATTACTTCCAGCAAGGGCTTATTTTTTTATTCACCTATCTGTTATATTAATTTATGCTGCTACCAAGAAATCACCGTTTTATACTTATACTACTAATAATAATAATATTAATAATAAAAGAAAGCCCAAATTCAACATATATTAAACTACAATATATTTTGAAATACTCACTGTCATCATCTGGTAGAATTGAAATTGGAATTATATCGATTTAAATTGCTTTTATAAACAAACTAATTCATTTTACAAATGTTTTTACAATTATATTCTGTTAATAAATTATAAATTATGTAGTTTAAAAGTAAAATTTTAAAAAGTTATATTATAAAATTTATAAATTTAATGTCGACCTTTCAACTATTGTTTAACGATTATCATTCACGTTAGTAAAACGAAAAAAGTTAATGGACATAGAATAAAGAAATTATTTACGTACGATAATGTAAGACTTCAGCGGCGATAAAGATTCACGAACATTATGTTAGTTCGGTTAAAAATAATGTTTTAACTAATTTGTGATTATTGCTTCAGTTTTTTGTCTCCCACACATTTGACTTTCTGTACTGCAAAAATACATTTCAAATTTTATAATATTATGTCAATTTTGTTTTTCTCATGACAATAATGTCATAAAGTTTTCAAATAATTTATATTAAAACAACATAGCGATTTTAATACTCGATAATAAAAATTGAAATTGACATTTTTATTGAAATTTCAATTTTGTTTTAATATATTCCATTCAATAATTGCAATCTCAATTTGCGAAATAACTGTTCATTCAATTATTGAGCAATTTGTCATACATTTCAATTTCACAAAGATTCCTGAAGGAAATTTCTTTTTAATATATTGTTTTACTGGATTGTCATATTTCATCTAGTGACAGCACCGAGAATAGGATTATTTTATGAAATAATTATTATAAATTATCTATTTTCAACCAAGGCTTAAGTGTAATTACGAAATTAAGGTTTGGTGAAAAGGTTTTTTTGTTTTAATAGGTTCTGTAATTTTTGTTTTTTTGAGTTTTTTTAATTTAGAAATTATTTGAGTGAAGTGTTTTATTACATTAAATAAATTATGAAAATTTTTTTAAAATAAATTAATGAATTAAAACAAAATTCAATTTATGATTGTTGATAATAATTCTCCTTCTAATTTAGGGAAATTCAAATAGCTTAACCACATTAGACGTGCAACCGGGATTTGTTGGAATGACATCATTTGTTCCCCAGATTATATTTCCAGTGGTCGCAATTCACACTTTTGCCGGAAATTTCTACTGGATATTCATTTGGATAGAGTGGTTAGCAGGAGATCGACTAAAGATCCAATACAAATTGGTGGTTAATCAAGAAGCAAATCTAAAAAATTCTCTAGAAAAAACAACCGATTCTACAGCAATAATCCCAATAACTGAACCAGATAAGCCTTTGATAAAAAGTTTCGAGCAAAAGACACATTTTGCTATAATCTTTAATTCTTTCATATTTATAACTTCTCTGTTTTTACTGATGATTTATTTGTTCGCCATTCTGCATAAAAACCAAATCACCGCTTGGTCGGTTTATGCTCCGAAACTCTTGTATATGTCATTTCAAGGTGGATTTCTGCTAATTATTTACAGTGTTGTAGGGCGATTGTATTTTTTGTGAAACCTACTATATGGTACCCTATTTATAGAAAATGAAAAATTTCTACAAAATCTCAATTCCAAAAATCTATTATTAAATTAAAATCAATTAAATTTATCAGTATTATTTTTGTGAGTATTATTTTTAAAACAATTTTTTCGATCAACAAAGTGATGAATAATTTTTTCTATAACTCTTTTCATGTGTCCAATCTTTTCTATCCATTTCTCTGACCTTGAGAGGCTGGATGAGGCGGTTGTCTTCTGTTCTTGTTATTTTGTAATGGCAAGTCTGTTCCAGATATCACAAGTAAAATGGGAGAATGTTTTTTTTGATTTTAGAGATTTAATATTTTTATTTTTATTCCCTACGATGAAAATGACATACCAATACTGACAGCCCTTGTGTTGGCTTGTTTGATTGCAATTTTGTTTGTATGTGTTTCAAATCTATATCATGTTTAATTGAACCATTTATCAGATCAGTAAAATATTATCTTCCTTTCCCACTAAATGTATTCTGTGATTGTTAAAAATGAATTTTTTTTTGACATTCACTATTCTTGTTTATCGATTTCTGGAAATATTTGTCTAAAAATAAAATTCTATGAATGGACTTTAATTTTAGTTTTATTTATTTAAATAACTTATTATTAATTTTCATTTTTTAAAAAAATATATATAACTTGTTTGAATAATCTATTTTTTCTAACATATCTGATAATGACAGTAAGACAGTTGAGATATATTCGTAAAATGGATGTTTAAGTGCTGCTTGTATTGTTTAAATAAATTTTCGGTTATTTTTAAATCATTAAAAAGGTTTGGCTATTTTTACATTAATTTTCATTTGTAGATATAATTTATTATATTCCTTATTATATTATCCGTACAAAGAAATTTTATTTTTCAGCCTAAACAAATTTGGCTCAGCAGTAGGATATGAGCACCCGTTTTAAATTATGTCAATAGGTTATTGACAATAACACTTTATAAAAATGTATTATTGGAAATAATTATTTAAAAAATTGACAGTCTAGTTAATATATTATTGGCTACTGTTATAATTAGCACGAATCATTTATAATTCGAGCCAAAAAAATATTATTTAAACAACAATACAAATTGATTGATTAATAATGTTTACGCCATTTGAGCAATTCGTCATAATTTATTCATTCATCAAACATTACAATCTTACATTGATAATTATAAATACACAAATTAAATATAATTAGTAATTAAATCAATATATTCTTTAAATTCTCCGTTGTTTAAAATATATCAGACATTCTATATTCGTACAATCTCTTTGCGATGGATTTTATATTGTTTAGCATAAACGTTATCGCTTTGTGGTTAGTTCTGAAAATAAATCGTTTTCCAAATAAGAAATGCTATTAATTTCTGGTTATACAATATCCTAATTCGCGTTTTTTATTGTGTGAGAGTCATATGCAATTACCTTTTTCTTACCATTTTTATTCACTACTAGTAATTGGGAATAATGTGTAATGCGCTAAAATCTCAACATAAAAGTATTTCTTCCTTGAGTTTTTTTCAAACGCAACTAAATGTGAATTCCACAGAGATTCGCATCTTTTAATAAGCCATTCAGCTCGTATTTTACTATTTTCGCGCTGTGGCCCACAACTACTAGGGCAGGCTTTCTCAGTTTCCACTGATTTCTTTCCGTTTATTGTAATATTTATTTTTAATATTACTTAATCTCAATTGCCGCTGAAATTTTGGTCTTTTATTTTCTGTTCGATTAAAATTTTGTTGCTGTTCGTATTGAATCTTTGTCTGTAATGGTCTGAGTTAGTGATTGAATTGTTTATCATTTATTCTTTGAGTTGTCCGTAAGTTTGCTAGTGCATAGTTGAATGTATTGTGACCAAATCTTTTATCATTTCGATTTCTATCTTTACTTCTTCAGTTCTTTCTATTCTTTCTTTAATTTCTAATATATTTTTAAAACATTGCATTTTTATGTTTCTTCAGTTCTTGATCATGTAGAGAATTTTGCTAGAAAAATACTTTTAATTTTTCTTTCTTTAAAGCATATCTAAGGTTAATTTTGGCCAACTTGTCACTATTTATGAACAATTCAGCTTAAATTTGAAGCTAAATTTACTGGTTTCTTAAATGAAGATGGTTTCTTTCACTGATTCTGATTTATCATATTTCTTTGCTGCTCCTATTAATAAAAAAAGTTTTCAGAGTTCTTCGAATGTCTGCGCTAACTCAAAAATATTTTTCAATTTCTTCAGTAATTTTTTTAAAATCGTCTTCTTGTTTTAATATTTCTAGAAGCTTGATGAAATGCATCATTGATTTTGGTGTGATCATCATACTAGGACGCATCATTTATAATTTGGATTAAGGTTTTAGTATTGTGAGCAATTCATCATAATTTATTCATTCTTTACAAGTTACAATCATACAAATTAAATATGGGTAATAATTAAATAGATATATAATAATGTAATAAATATTATATAAATACAATTCAAGCTTTACCAATTCTCCAATTTGGTGAAAAAATATTGTTTTGGATCACTTTGAATCCTTGTATTACCAATGTAAAATACCAATTCCTTAATCAAAAGAAAAATCAAACAAAAATATATGCTTTCAACGGCATTTACATTATTTCAGAATGATATTAAATGCTCAAGAATTGTTGTACATAAAGTTGATGTGGGAAAAATTGACTATATACTTTTATAATTACTTTGAGTGGTTTGTACAAACATACTCTTTATAAATAAATATTAGATTATTATAAAATGTATCACCATGGGTCCGAGACAATGAAGATTGGCTCGAAAAACCAATTATTCAAAAGAGGCTCAAAAGACACTAAATCGAAAAATAAGACTAACAATGCTGCTTTTGAGCTTACTTGTTTTTGGAAACCCAATTTTCACTGAATGACCAATTTTTTTTGAAGATGGTTTGAGTTTTTCAAGAATATTTTGTAGGAAGTTTAATTTTCAAAAAATAAATTTTTATTATATTTTATTTTTGATTAAGTTAAAATTAATTAATTAAAGAATGATTATATTTATTAAACTCATTACCATTATCATCGAATATGGATTAATGTTCAATTTTCTTCACAATTTTCGGCACAATTTTTTCCAGCTTCAACTCGTCAGATCTATTGTTTTTTGACATTTAAAATTTTAATAATATTACTATTAGTTAACTCTTCTAAAATTTCAATAAAAACTTATATAATATTCTAAGTGTAATTAATATTAAAGTAAAATAAAATATAATTAAAAATAATATGAAATTATTTGAGCTTTTCATTTTTAATTTGCTTATAAATTGCAATACCTTTATTAAAACGGTTAATGCAATACAGTATTATTATTATTATTTGTCGATAGCTGAATTATTTATATAAATAAAATTTAAATAAATAACAATGTAAGCCAATTTCCAATATATTTATTCAAATATGAAATATTTTGACCGAAAATCGGTCCTGATCACTCATAACCAAAATTTAACTAAACTTTCGCTTTCGAAGACCCACTCCTTGTATTCTCGTCCTTTATTCTAGTCTTTGAACTTTCCAATGACAACATCAAGGTTCCTACTATACAAGGGATGTTTTGGGTCATAATTAGAAGTATCCATGAGATTTTCACGAACCATAGCAGATAAAAGAATGTCTAACTTACAATTCTTAATTTCCAGAAAAAAAGGAATCGATGTCCCCAGCAACTGTATTAATTTCACAAGTAAATTCTTTTCGATATTTTTCTAACTATATGTATTGTAATTGATACATCCTAAGTTTAGATAAATTGAGTTCAGTTTGACCAATGTAACTCGGTCGATCTAAACACACCGATTCCTTATTTAATAATACAGAAACCAAATCATTGTCGATTTTAAATGATTTCCGAAAAGTTGGTTTTAAGCAATAATTAATTAATTTGTTTGCAGAATTACATAATCTTAAATTAATTCATTTTTTAGATTTTCTACGGTTTTTCCGTAGTGGCTATTATTTAAAAGTTTATAATAGTTTTTATCTAAGTCATTGGTTGATTGCGCTCTAAGTTGTGTGTTAGTGTCTATATACTTTTCTAATATTGAATTTTGATTATATTTAATGGTTCTATGTATATGTGTAATTTTAATTTTCAAAGAAACAAAAAGCTGCTAAAGTCTCCAATGAAGAACATAATTCTTCTTTGAATAATGCACATCCTTTCAGCAGCTACTGGGAAATCATTAAGTTTATCATGAAGAAATGTTGGGATTTCTAAATCTACTTCAAATGTGACAGTAAATGACAGTGATTCATTATCCTTATTCAAAAAACTAATTAAATTATTTAATTGATTAGTATCAGTAACCCATTCAAAATCTCCATATGGTAATGGTTGACTTAAAGCCCAACCGTAGAGATTATTGATGCCAATGTAAAACAGTGCTATCGAGCCACCATATTGATTTACAATAACAGAATGAATATCAGCAGGAAAAACATCAGAAACACCATATGAATCAGAAATGATTATGTATCATCAACCATGTGTGAGTCAGAAAGTATAATAGTATCTATAATTTTAGGAACTTTATAAGAACGTGGATTATTATTATTATTATTTGTTTTTCTTTTCTTTTTTGTAATATTATTATTATTATTACTATTATTATTATTATTACTATTATTATTATTATTATTATTTTTATTATTATTATCACTCAATGGTAATTTAAAAATATATTTTCTCTTACAGTTAAGCTGTGTTAAATGTTCCTTATGGTTTTATTAAAAGTCTGTATAATTCACTTTATGGGTGGTTTTACATGTGAGACAAATAAAATAGGTGATGTGGTTATAGGTATGAGAATAATAATTCTCCATAATTGTATCACAATTTCCATCATGTTGTGGAAAATTGCAAAAATTTGGGTAAAGATTACCTGTTATAATAAAATTTAAATATATAATCATAAAATCATTAAAATAAATCATTAAAAATCATTTAAATAAATCATTCAAATATAAACATTAAATTAATTTTACACACAATGAATAAATGAATTTGATTGGTTAATTTTATTTTTAAAATCTTATATAAGTTGATTAAAATAGTTTAAAATCATAAAATGAATAAAAGTAAATAGTTTTCATATTATGTAATATATATATACATATATAATTATGACAGAGATTAATACAACCTAACACTCAAATTTTTAGCCACTAAATGATGTTGATGGATGACACAATGTATTGCTAACACCCCTGGGACATTTTGTTGTAAAATAGCTTATAATTCCACGATAACCTCCAACCATGACAGATGCTCCACCTGTAGCTACTGATATTATATTTGATAAAGAGATTGCTTTTTCAATGAAGTAATAATTCAAAACATGAAATATTGATTCACCTTTAGTATCGGTTGTCAAAGTTCTTTCTGTTCTTGGTAGATTTCATGATTCATAGTAAAACGAACATATGCCAATAATAATGCTTTATTACCCGGTAAAGTTGACTCGTTCAGTTGTATAGAGAAATGGATCAATTGCCAATAAGTACACAAGAAGCTTTCAATATCAGAACTCATTTCATCAATACGTCCTTAAGAAATTCTTTTAATGATATCAGATAGAAGTTTGCGTAAAACAGTTTTTAAAAACCTCTTCAACGGCTGGCAAAATTAACTTCTCTCAGATAATATGCGGTTTTCCGGATTTTGTTATAAGTAGCGAGATATTGTAAGACGCCACCAAACCATCATCGTTTCTTTGTGACATCGAATCGAGCATTCTGTCCTGCGTGGGTTTCTTCTGAAGTTTATTTTTGAGTGTTTGAAAGTATTTCAAACCTTTATCTATTTTATCAGGGTGACATCTTCTAAGATGATCATGCAGCTTAGATGGTTTCATAGCGTCATTGCCCAAAATTTTGTTGCATAAAAGGCACATAAGCAATTGTTTGTCCGACAACGATGGAATAAAGCCAAGTTTTAAATAATCAACACTGTACTATCTACATTTCTTTTTAGATTCAGACATGGAATCAATCATCTGTAGGCAAAATTAATCTATTTAAATAAGACATAATGTACTTACTTTTCTCCGGCACTCTCAAACAAAATAACATGGATTCACTATAATTTGTGTGATAAACTACCAGTTTATACTTTTTAAAATATTTTCTTAGCACTTTCCTTATAAAGATTCGGGAAACGAATAAACGTATTTGTGTCACATTCGTATTTATAGAGTGACGAATTGAACAAGTCAGTGAAAGTTCGCGAAGTTCTGAGACAAAAATTGACAAGAATTTTTACTGCGCGTATGCCCGTGACAAGATGATATTGGTATATCGCAGGTTTTTACAAGTTCAAAATGTATTGCGACCACAAAGCGGATGCCTACGACATACAACTTACACAATTTTATAAACATATATAATAAATTTTTTACTTCATAGGTACTTTTATAAATAATGTCTTTATATTATAAGATAATAATGTAAGTAAATAGGTACTATCAGTGTATGTTTAGATCCACTATCGTAGACCCTCATTTTCATGGACGTAGAGCCCTTGCAGGTTATCATAGACCCCTGGGGGTCTATATATACTACTTTGGGAATCACTGATGTAGAGTCTAATTACTTGAGGTGTGTAGTGTTTGTGGGCCAAAATAATTTGAGGTAATAAATAACCTGAATACTAAACATATAATTATCACCAATATATTAGCATAAACATACAAATCAGCATAGGATGCATATACAGGAAGACAAGATTGAACTCAGTCACAAACACTTGTGGTAATTTACAGGAATTCGATTATCCTGCCAGTTAAAAATCTAAAATAAATCCATTTAGGAAACACTACTAGGGAATTTTAAAAAATTCTAGAAATTCTAAAAATATTTTGGTACAAAAAATTAATTAAAAAATTATGGAAATTTCTCTGAATTTGATCAGTTTATAATTTGATGTTAACCTTGCTTGTTTCTAGCAGTATGATAAAACAAAATTTAATCTAGGTATTATTAAATATTTAATAAATCTTATTTTTCTTTACTTTTAATTTTTTTCGACCAATTTATATTTTAACTTTAAATGAAAACATTTTATTTTATTTTTTCATTCATTTATTGGATTATATAAATTACCGATTTTTGTCAAATTCCTTGTTATATTTATGTAAATTTCTTACTGAACTTGATGCGTTTGAATTATTTTATTTTGGGGTTTATTTCATTTTATATTAATTTTTGTTTTTCTAAAATTTTATCATGTTTAATGTGTGCAATGTGTTAAATTTGAGTTAACTTGGAGCTGTGTTTTTGTGATATTTAACTGATATATTCAACAGTTGGTTTAACAGTGAAAGTTTATGCAAATATAAATAGAAAGGATAAACGAAAGTTATTGGTGATTGTTAAAACTGAAAATCATCGATTCTTCAAAGGTTGGAAAAGTCACAGTTAGCTATTGACTACAAATTCAGTACAAATTTAATCTGGACTGAGTGAATACAGAAGTTTGATCGAAATATGAATGAATTTAACCACAAAGTTCTTAGTTTTGTACAAATTATCGTCCACCTATGCTTAATCGCCTTCTATGGATGTATGCGCATACTCAACACCAAACAACTATGCAGCATGGTACACCAGCTGTCACTGAGATAAATCACCTATAATATAAAAGAAAATCAATAAATTTATAGCATATAAACACACCAACTCACCTTGAGGTTGCTTGTAAAATCGTCAATGAGAGAAACCCTAAACTATAGAGACACAAAAAGTGATAGAGAAATAAAATAATGCACATTAACTCAATCTTTAATAAAACATGCATCCGAAGTTGAAAAAACCCCTATAATAAATTAATTTAGACATTTTTGAGATATTTTTAGAAAAAAAAATGGCGGAAAAATTTTTAAAATTTAATGCTAAGGAAACTTATCCAAATTTTTATGAAAATGATGAAACTTCTTCGTAAGATTTATTTGAAAATTGAAATAAATTACATATTTTCATAGGCTTTCAGACATTTCTGCAGAAACAATTCCATTTCGCGAAGAAGAAGAAATCACATTGTACGATTTATTTGAAAATTGAAATAAATTAAATATTTCCATAGGCTTTCAGAAGTTGCTAGGCCCTCAACAACATCTGAGACTCGAACAAAAAAGCATAAACTGTAAATTTTATTTTTGAGTTATAAAAAATTATTCTTCTTACAGAATTTCGGAAATCGATAAAATACGAATTATCAATGCCGTGGAAAATGGTGAAGACTATTTCCATTTTGGAAAATTATTGGGAATACCTAGAAATTCCATAAAAACAATAATTTATAAATACCGGAAATTTGGGAAATTGTCACAAAGCAAGATTGGTGGCAGTATATCCAAAATTTCGGAAGAAAATGGCAACAAACTACTTGATTTTGTGGAGGAAAATGTTTATGCTTCATTAGAGGAAATGAAGAACTTTTTAATTTCCGAAAATTTAAGTGTTTCCACAAACACTATTTCCCGTTTTCTCGAAAATCATCTCATAACGACCAAGCAAATAAGACCATCGGTCGCTGAAAGAAATTCAGATCGCGTCTTGGATCTCAGAATGGAATACACGACGCGATATTTAGAAAACGCATGGATGGATTCTCAATTAATATATATTGATGAATGTGGCTTTAATACTTGGACAAGCCAGAAACTTGGAAGAAATAAAAAAGGTGATCGATTATACGCCACACTTCCAACGAACCGAGGGCGATATATGTCCTTGGCTCTCGCAATTGGAGTCAATGGACCAGTCCATCATAAATTAGTAGTAGGATCCTATAAAAAGGATACCTACCAGATCTTCATCAACGAAATAACTGTAAAATTGAATGGAACTGGATTTCGTTTAATCCATGACAATGCTTCAATTCATGGTGGTGCAATATCTCTAAATAATGTTATTGAACATTTACCACCATATAGTCCTTTTCTGAACCCGATTGAAAGTGTGTTCAGTAAAATCAAATTCAATATTCGGAAATCTATATCAAGAGCAGGTGGATTGAGTTCAATGAATTTCCAATCCAGATTCGATTTTCTGAAGGACGCACTGGATAACGAGCTGGTGAAAGAAGACTACAGAGATTTAACTAATTACTTTTGGCATATTAGGAGATTTTTTCCGAAATGTATAAAAAAAATACATATTTTTGGAGACTATTTATTGTTACTTACTTGATTTCCTAAATATTATTTATAGTAATATATGAAATAAATGATGATTAAAAGTTATATTTAAGAGCTTGAATTATGATCATATTTCCTTATGAAATCATAATTCAACTCTTAAAATTTAACTTTAAGTTATATAACAATATAAAAAACAACTTACTTAGCAGCCATTTAAAAAATGGCTGAAATGAATTCACAAAAAATAAATTCCGCCAAGTTGATTTATGTATCAACTTGAATTATAGCGGAATTTATCTCAGTTACAGCTGGTGTATAAGATGATGTGTCAACAACAACTGTAGCAAACTGCTTAAACACGCATGTTTTGCTTTTCATCTCCCTACAACTAGTAATTCACTTCAAAACCTGGAAATTAATGGTAGCGACGAAGTTAGTAGCGAACTGTTAGGCTATTTTTGGCGTGAATTACCAGTAGTCATTTATTACGCTTCAAGCGAAGATTACATAAATGTGGATTAAATAACTGTCATAAGTAAAAGAAGTGTGATATACCCTTGCACCCATGAATATCTTTACGATTGCATCATGTACACTTAACAAAGGACATTGTTAAATAGTCGAGCAACGAATGCGTCGATATGATAGACGTTGAAAATACTCTTATTACTCTATCTCCGGGAATTTACAGAATTTATATTCAAAATTACTCTTGCAATCAACGCGGGATCAAAAGCCTACAAATCGGTGAATTCTAATAAATTACTGGTCAGCACTGCGCAACTTGTCAGCATTCAGAAAAAATCACACATTTTCTCACATATACTGTACTACATAAAATCGCACCCTCTTCCTGATTATTACTTTTGGCACTATTGTTAAATAAATAATTCAGAAACACTTATGTACTGCAATTGATATAAATAGTTCCAAACATGGAAAAGCAATGTTTAATATCGAGAATTACCAATTACAATTAGCAAATAATTATCAATTTGGTGACTTTCATTGCATCGAAAGCAATGCTTACTATCGAGGATTTCCAATTACAATTAGCAAATAACTATCACTTAGGTGACTATTATTGCATCAAAATAAATAAATACCTCTAACCTGTTAACCGAGCGCGACGATTATATACGTTCAATGTTTTTATAAAAAATTAATTAAAAAATTTAAAATATGTGTTGGGAACGATGTATAAATGCGTAATTACATTTTGATCAGCATGTTCTTTCTTTACACCAGAATATCAAATGAACTGAATTGAGAGCTTCTATTTATAAGGAACTCAGTACTGGTAAAAATTTCAAATTCATTTTCTGTCAACATTAATTGATTGTTCGAAATTTAATTTCATATTTTTAAAATTAATTAGTTATTAACTTTCATCTTACCATTTGTTATCCATTTCTTTAGAATATTATAAATTTTTTTACTTCAATTATTTATATGAATTTTTTAAAATCGTGCATTTAACTATTTTTCATTCAAATTTTGCGGATTTATACTTTATATCTGTGTTTATTTATTTGACGATCAATGAAATGCAAAGGTAATCAAGTTAGCGAACGAAATCACAGATTATGACAAGAAAATACTGGGAGAAAGTAATTTCATTGGCCACCCACTAAAGAGGTTAAAATCAAAATACAAGTTAATTTATATTATTCACCATCTGATTTGCCATAATAATAATAATGTATTATTAAATTACATCACAGAAAATACACAAAAACACTCATGATAATATATTGAGAATGATGAGCTCCGGTCAGATAAATTAAAGTCAAACATTAAAAACAATTTGAAAAATTGATAATAATAAAAATAAAAAAGAATAAGAATCAATTGAACATTACACAGATCGATAACATGAGAAACATGGCAAATACTAAATCATTAATGAATAACATAGTGTAATCTGAAATCAACAATAAATATGATCACAGTTCTGTTCAACTAATCAGCCAATGAGATTCTTTTCACTAGCAATAGTCGAGCCTGGCAAACACGGGTAAATTGTTGAGGATAATAATAATAATAATAATAATAATAATAATAATAATAATAATTAATAATAATTAATAATCATTAATAATAATTAATAATAATAATTAATAATAATAACAATAATAGTAATAATAATAATAATAATAATAATAATTAACAATAATAATAATAATTAATAAAAATAATAATAATTAATAATAACAATAATAATAATAGTAATAATAATAATAATATAAATAATAATTAATAAAATAATAATTAATAAAAATAATAATTAATAATAATAATAATAATAACAATAATAATAATAATAATTAATAATAATAATAATAATAATAAAGTATAATAATATAACGGTGATTCCTATGTAGCAGCATAGATTAATTTAACAGATAAGTGAATAACAAAATAAGCCCTTGCTTTGAAGTAAAAATCGAAACTTTTTTCAATATAATTATTACTTTGCAGCAAGGACTTATTTTATTATTCACTTATCTGAAATATTAATGACAATAATAATTACAACTCTGTACTGGTTAACTCATTAAATTTTTAATTTTTTTATATAAATATTTACTTTCATAAAATCAATATTGATTATTATATTGAATTTTTATTTTTCTTAATTATTTATTTCCCAATGATTTTCTTGCAATGTCAGAAAATTTTAAAAAAATTTATCCAACAAATAATATTCATTGGTTTTAATGGAATGCACTGGATCATTAATAATACATTTGATTACGGGTAAGAATTTTGTGATAAGCAATTCATGTGATATGAGAGGCTAACATTTGGTATGTGAAATTTGTGTTAAACATCTGGACTTGTCAAATTATTTACTTATTAGATTGAGTACGTAGATTGCGATAATAAAGATAACATAAGCATTTCATGTTTTAAGTAAGCTTTAAAATTGCAAAATTAGAAGCGAGATGTGTCGAAAATATTTCCGTTTTCATAAAATATCATAGTACAAAAATAGACGCATTTAATATCCTTTTGTTCATTATTTTTCATTATTTTGTTATCTGTCTAACTCAAAAGCATATATTTATTGATATAATTAAATAATTATATTTCTGGTTCCAATGTCATTTGAAACTAACCAAATCTAGATATCTGTAGTCAATGGTGGGAGGGGGTACAAATCATCAAAATTCATCCTGTAACACATTACATATAATCTAGACCATATCAATATTGCATGATACGTGGCAAGGTTAAAAATGACTCGAGAAAAACTAATAAAGTTAGTGGAATCAAATTCTTTATCATCATAAAGACATATATTTAGTATTTATTTCTCAACATTACTTCCGTTTGGATTACACACGGTATTGGGTAAAGTTCAAAAACTATTGATTATTGCTTTAAAATCTGATAATTTAACAGTCTATTATTTGAGAGATCATTAAATTTACCAATAAGGTTGAAGGAAG
This sequence comes from Schmidtea mediterranea, assembly GCA_022537955.1. Taxonomy (NCBI): domain Eukaryota; kingdom Metazoa; phylum Platyhelminthes; order Tricladida; family Dugesiidae; genus Schmidtea; species Schmidtea mediterranea. The sequence continues at coordinate 103,508,164 of CM039679.1, forward strand.
CTGAATTAAATATGTCCCGACAAGTGTTAATACATAAGGAAGAAAGGGAATATATATGGCAATGGAATTCTAACTGATAATTAGGCTCGAATAATAAAAACAAATTTAGCGGAACTAAATTCTTTATTATCAACAAGACTTTATATCTCAAAATAACTCTCATTTACACTGATGCACTTTCTTCAACGGTCACCAATGACTTTAAAGGTATTTCGAAAAATTCTTGTCACTTGTTTGCAAGAAATTTCTCCATAATTTCTAGATCTTACCTTGATTTAACTATTTTACTTATAAAATCTTTCTTTGGATGATTGAATAACCAAAAATCACTATGTGCAAGATCTGGAATGTAAAGTAGATGGTTCTAACTACACAAACCCACATTTTGATAATCGTTCATATGTTCAATAAGATGTTTGAATTATAGAGTTAGCGTAAGGGATAGCGTTGAATAACTCTGACTTCATTGATTAAGATGGTGTAGTTGGAAAAAATACGCTTAACACTTTTTTGTCATATCAAAATACACTCAACATCATGCGTTGGTATGTAAAGTACCTAAACGAAACATCTATGGCGGCTTCTCTCAATTTATTACTCTGTTTAATGTTTCATCTAAAGTGAGGAATATAGATGCTCAAATCTGTCTCGTCCTGTCATGATATTTACCAGAAAGCAACTTCCCATCTATCTATCATTTCTGTAGTTAAATAACATGGAACAAACATATTATACAATTTCCAATCTCCAAATTGATCATTTAGTTTTTAGTGATTTTCCTATTTTTAGACACAATTTCCTTCATTTTTGTAAAGTTTTCTCTATTAAATATATACAGGTTTTTCCTCTCCTTTAACTGACAAAAACACTTGTTATGTTAGACAAAAACTTCCGAATCCTGTTAAATAATTTTGCTCTTGACGGAGTTGTACAATTTTACAGAATATAATAATAATTAATTAAGCACAAAATAGTAAAAAAATTAATTAATTAAAAAATAAATCAATATTTCCCGGGGAAGTGTGTATTTGCGGACGCCAATTGACGAGACGGTTACGAAAATAATAATATAAATTAATTTGGGCCCCTAGACAATTTTAATAAAAATCAATTAATAAATTGAAATGAAAATAAACAAATAAATTTAATTATTCAATTAGAAAGAATATTTGCCAAAAATCAAAATATAGTTAGTGCTAGCTATATTGCCGGGGAGAGGCCAAAGCGGTGGAGACTGAAAAATATCATTAGTTCCCAGATAAATCTAATTGAAATTTGGGGAAATAAAACTACCAATTACGTCACAGTTTTGGTCAAAGAAACCAGATAACTTTTAAAAGGGAAAAAGGAATCTATTTAAGATTTTCAATTGTATTTAAGAGGGTTTCAGATTGAAATCCCTGCCTCTAGAATGAAGTGCAAATATGTAAGCTGTTGTGAAATTTTTGTATCAATAAAAATAATTTAGGTGTTGAGTTACTTCATTTGTGTTTAAAGGACACATGGAGTCAGAGAACCAGTTCCTACTGAACATTTGTAAATAATAACTCAATAAAAATATAACTTTATTTATCGATCACAAGAAAAATGTTTTATTCACAAAAGATATCGAGTTGCAATACATATCAATGCAAAGTAGCTATTAATTTTAAATTTTTCTTTTAAATTTTCTATCTGATCTAGTAGCAAATTTCTAATCTCAGAGCTGCTATATATAGGAATCCCTTTCAATCAATTATTTATGTTAATAAGCCTTATTATGTTCATTTCTCGAGACAAACAAGTAATTGTTGGGGCGACTTCCCCTGACTGATTTATATGATTACTTAATATGTCAACTCTGAGATCTTCCAAATAATATATGCGTTTTCGTTTATTTGTTTCTTCGTTCCAGCTCTTCATACGTCTCCAACTTTCATTTCCCACCTATTACAATCTCCTAATCCCGAAAAATATTAACTTTTACATTTTTGAATATTTAATTAGTTTTAATTAATTTCTAACAGTTTCCATTTTATTTTAAACATTTTTGTATAACCCAAAAATGCTACAAAATTCATCTCGATCCACGATGAAGAACATGTTAATCAATAGAAAGGCATAAAAATAATACAATCAGTAAAATTTTTAATTATTTTTGCTAAATTACTTGATTGATATTTAATTTGTTTACTATGATAAAAGATTAAAAATCAATTTTTCATGCAACAGATTTTTGGTTTCAATTTCATCAAGTGTTATCAAGGTAATTAATAAAGACAAAGCCGAAAATCTGTGTTCCACTGAAAATTACTTATCGATCTTTTGTCATAATGAAAATAAAATAAATAGATAGAGATGTCATAAATCAATCAAAGTAATTAATTGAATTATATATCAAAAAAACAATATTTTATAGATAAAAAGATTGGAAAAAGAAGAATAAGAAATATTTTCAAATTAAAAAACCCCAAAAATATTTGTAAATGTAAAAATGCAAACTAATCAAAATTTAATCAAAAATTTAATCAAAATTTGCCATTGACTTAAATTATGTTGATAAATTGAACGGGCTTATTTCAAGATGATGATTGACGGGAAACCGGCATACATAAACTAGTTAATTTAGAATGGAGATTGCCAGTTTGACTAAAGAGCTAGTGGAATAACTCGAATTTCCAATCAATATTGACGGGAAATTTGTAAATCGTTATTGATTTTGAAAAAGAAAATTTACATAAACTGAATTGACAAAAGTTATGATGGAAATAAAAATTACATGAGTAATCAGAAGCTGTGATTATCCCGCCAAAATTATTTGAACCCCTACAGTAACAAGTTTGTTTTTTGTTACACTAATCGATAATATTCAATTTATGTTTTTTCTAAAAAAACAGTTCCGAAAATATACCCAAAATATTAATTTAATGCCTTGGAAAACAAAAAAAATAATAAAAGTAGAATAAATTTTACTAGTATTCTTTAAAATAAGATAGGAGCATAATTCCACATCAATAAAAATCAAAATTTTCGATTTATCTAAATAGTATAATTAATAAATAATGTCGGATATGATTGATTTTTTCCCCAAAAACAATTCCGTTACAAAAATATAGCCGAAATATTGAGTTATGACACGAGAAAATAACATAAAAGTAAAATTCCAATCAATAATATTCGATAAATTTGCACTGTAACCAATTCATTTTAAAAGTTAATAAATAATGCTGGAATTTTTAATCAAAATATTAAGAAAAAACGTTAAACCAAAGCGGCATTGACTTTCTACCCATTTTAAAAATTTTTATTCACTTTCTACCAAAGTTAAGATATTCTAACAAGCTTTCATGTGTTAAATCGAGAAGTGATGTTTCTTATTCAGGATGAATGCACTGTGAATTTAGTGAATAGCACCTGTAGTTGTAAACAATTTTCAGATGTAGGAGTTCCCTAAATCCTTTTTTGCCGGGCTAATAATGAAGTAAATGTGAAATTAACCAACTGTATCAAACTATTTCACTATATGTGCATATAAAGATTGTTATGATACGAGATGAAACCCTCTTTTGTCAAAACAATTTTTAGATCAGCAAAAATGACACCTACTGAAGGAAGATCAAAAAGAAGGCCCAGAACAAGGCGAATGATAAATAGATTTATCAATTAAATTTTATCGATTTGACATTGTTTTTTTATTTAATGAATTATTTTATGATAAAATGAACATTTGTTTGTTATTTGGTAAATAAAACTTTAAAATTTGGGTAAAAAGTGAATAAAATTTTTATTTTGGGTAGAAGGTGTAAAAATAATTTTAAAATTGGTATTTAGTGAATATTCTTTTTAAATAAAAATGCATAAAAGATCTTCTTGATATTCTTTTATATTAAGACATTTTAATAATATTTAATAATATATTAAATTATAATTTCTATCAAAAAATTCAAATAGCACAAATATAATGAAATCAATATTTACCCTGAATTTAATCGATAATATGAAATTCTAATTCTGAAATAATGGAACCCTTGCGAATCTGTGAAGATTGGGAATAAAGAAATGGAGCTAGAATATCATTTAATGAGTCAATGCAGATGTCAGGAAGTGTGCATAAAGATAATGGGGGAAATTTCCGAGAATACCCAATTTTCGAACATGCATAAGAGCTTTGATTAGAATCTGGATCTTCAGCAGGACTCTGGTCGGGTGTCAAAACTGAATAAATGTGTTTTTTGGAACAGCCAACTAAAAAACTAATGTTTTCATTGTTTATAGCTATCCGCAAACCGATATTTACAAGACTTATTTCTCTAAGGAGACTTAAAAAAGGAATAATAGACTCTGCAAAGCAAAAAGAGATTTTTCTAATTATATCTTCAATGTCCAATGGATCATCATTGACAGAATCATTGAGCGAATTTCCAGACAAATAATAATGATATCGAGTCCAGACTAATTTCAAATCATCATTATGTGTCGCATTTAGAATACAAGATAAATCTTGCAAAGCGAAAGGCACTCTATGGCTTTTCAAAATTTCATTTTCACTTGATTGTATACGAAGAAACGCTTCTTGAATAGTTTCATCAGTAACAAGACTTGGCTGAAATTGAGTTATTTAGTAATTTATAAATATTTATAATAATTCATAAAGAAATTTTCTTAAATGGAATCACGTCACATTCTTTACCAATTATCATAATAATGATGATAAATGAGATTGTTGACAGATTGATTAAGAATCCTGAGGATCCATGCTTATGAATGTCTGAGTGTAATTTGACTAGTAAATGTAAATCGAATGTTGATGCAAATAAAAGCAATAATGCATATAAGAATGATCAGGTGAAATTTATGTTGGTATTGTAGCGCTTGTAAGGTTTTACAAATTATATATGAGGAAGAGAAGTAAGCAGTTGGAAAATTTAGATTATAGAATCTTTTCTATTTCAAATAAGGTTGGATTTGTAAATCATTTATCAATTTACATGTAATGGGTGTGATGTCAGATACATTTGACAGACTGACTTTCCCTCACTTATGTACTAGAGTTTTCTAACATTATCGATCTAAGGAAATGACCAAGTGAATTTTGTATAATTATTTTGAGCTTTTATAATAAGGGAGCATCCATTAAGAACGTCCCTTAAGAAGATGGAGGAAGGGGGTCTTCGCAAAAAAGACAAATTGGGACACTAGGTAAGGGGTCAAAGTGCTTAGGAAATCCCCAGCAGCATTGGTCATTTAAATATTATACATAATAGATTAATGATTTTTTAAAATTTCTCTATTATCTTTTTTATACTATATATGGTAAGTAAGTAAGCGGCATCTTTCATGTCCTTTATTATTCTTATTTGATAATTTTAATTATGTATGCATATATTTTTCTCTATTTATAAACCAATATTGTGTACTATTACATATAATGTTGAAATTAAATTTCTTCTTAAAATAAAGGATATCTATTTTTGGAGGGATGTCCCCACGAGGGTGCTTATGAAAAGGGAAAGGGTTTGGGGGATCAAAAATTGCTTATTTTTGTGGGACGTCCTTAATGGATGCTCACTAAGGTTATTGAATCCGAAAATTAATATTCCAAATGCTGTGAGTACGTGTGTTTTGAATGTTTTTAAAAAGCTTGATTGGTAAATTTGGGATTCACAGATTCATTTTGTTGTTGTTGTCGGATGAGGTAAACTATCAAGTAAAATAATTTTTAATTTTTGAAAAATTCGTTTTGTTGTGTTATTATTTAAGAATTCGGTTAATATTTGACTTCTCATATTCTTTCATTATTATTCAAATAATCAAACCCAACACAGAATGCATTTATTGATTATCAGAACAAATTTAGAAACTGTCGCTTTATTTGAATTGCTCTAGTGTTATAAAACTGTTCGATGGAAGGCAGATAACCTTTTCTGAATGCCAAACATTTCTGAGAAGACATTTTAATCATTGTTCAACAATTATTCCCGACATTTGGGTTTAATTGTTTCCGTGATAAACAGATTGTTCGGCCTCGCCTTTTGTAATTTATATGAAAATTAGATAAATTATTTTATTAATTTTCCAGACTTCCCTTACTGTATGGTTTCTATATGTCTCGGGTTTCCTATTGATTCATGTCTTCCATTAGAATATTAATTAATTATATTTAACCTGTTTTTCTCTTATAACTTTCACTGGGACTCCTCGCTAAATATTTATTATTATTTTTAGACTAGGCTCGCGATTCGGCGTTCACTTATACCCGCTTCTCCTGATCAATATTAATTTTCAAATTTTTATAAATTTATTTGTACTTTAATTATTTTTTGTTCATTTTTGGTTTTCCGTGCTTTTATTTTATTTTCAACAATTTTATATCAACTCCAACATTTTTAAACATGATTTGTTTAAGTTAACATACCCAAAAATCTACAAAAAATGTAGTTCTAAATGTTTATTTCCGAAAATCTATGAAAAAATCAAAAATTTACTAAATTCGTTTATGTCTAAAAATATTTTTGGATTACAAAACATCTGGTCAAAAACTTACATGCAATTTAATCAGTTATAATCATACTAAATGGAAGTTTAAATATCAATTTGTCTTATTATCTAAATATTTAATTTCAATTTTATTTTATACAAAAACTGATTAAACTTTATAATAAAAAAAGTCAATTAACATATTTTGTTTTTGCATCAGTAAGATAATATTGTTTTTTGTAACAATTAATAGTCATTTAATACATTTTTTTGGAAATTATAGAATTATTAATCTCTACAGCAGTGACTTTTAACCTTTTTAGTGACTACTTGATTCAAAAAATAACGTATCGCAAAAACAAAATATGTTAATTGACATTTTTTATATAAAGTTAAATCAGTTTTTGTATAAAAATGTGTTTATATTCTTTCATTAAACTAAATACGCCTATTTCGAAATAACAAAAATTAGTGTAATAGCCAGTTTGTTATTGATACAAGTTTCTCATGGGTGATAGTTTAAATCGAAAATTTAGATACATTTCTCGCTCTCCGGGTTAAAAACCTCTGTTCTACAGTATAAACAAAATATGGAAGTTGATTCGTAGATAAAAATTTAGAAATCGCAATATATAGGGCGATCTAAAATAGTGCAAATAATCAGTTTTAATCCAGACTTTTTCGAATGCAAATCTGACTCACACAAATATATACATCATAGAACATGAAATTTCTAAATCCCTTTGCAAAGAAGTAATTCGAATTACATTGAAATTTGGCATCAATATTTGTATGAAAAATTTTAAATAGTTTGAAGAAATCCTATTTGAATATAACAATAACTACAGAAAGATCAAAGTCAAAGACTATCAATTTGACAATTAATCAAGACAATTTAGGGACCAAATACATGAAGAATTCAGTAATTAGGCATACAGACTGAGAACTTCATTGTGAAATATAATATCTATTACAATGTTGATTAGTGAATTGCTGGCCTATTATTATTCACAAAACACTAAATCATTGACTGAATAATAACAATAAAATCACATGAATTATTGATTTCTTTAATAGTTAAATTTAACTTTTACAATTTTAATTTAAGGCAACTTTTACAATTAATAAATTATATAATACTGTAATAAGATAGAAAGTGAAGTGCTGGTAAATATTTAACAACAGGCCAGCAACTTAGAGAATCAGATTTCCACAATGGTCACAAAAGGTATAATTTTAGTGCAAATGTGAATTCGAAATGTTGGCATATGTAACAAAAATAAGGGAAAAGGAACAAAAAACAAGATTTATCAAACTAATAAAATATAGTAATTTAAAACATCATATTTTTTAGACTGACCAACATTTTTTACAGAGCACATCAAAGATTACTAGCAAAGTTAATAAAAAATTGAAGTTCAAAACTCAGATGGCTGTGTGGAATTTTGCGTATTAAGTCAAACAAATTTCAAAATGTGAATATTTTTGATGATTTTAAAAGCATCCGAAAGCAAAAGTAATTTACTGGAAAATTGTGAATATACATAAACTATAAACAGATCATTCTTTAATGATAATCTTTCTGATCTCGAACTATATTTGTGGTGATTCACAAACCAAAAGTCAGAAATATCAAGCACTAATATGAAACAGGTTTTTCAATTCAATTAATCAAATTTTGTTTATATTATAATTCAGGGAATTTTGAAGTTCTCTATATTGGCCATTTATGTTTGTACTTTTATACGATTATTAACTATACAAATGGGAGATAGTCTAAGTTGATAGAAATTTTTGATATAACTGACAATTATTTCTAATGAAAACGACGTAGAACTAAGACGTTCAAACACAATGTTCAAAATTAAATGGGTTATGGAAATTCAGAACAAATAAAGTCAATTATTTTTCGTTGATCTAATAGACTAAGACTACCACAAATTAAAAAAAAACATTATTAACGCAAACTGTTATAAAATAGGGTCAGATTGACTGATTATTTGTTAAAACAAATCATTTTATAATGATAAACTTCTTTATTTCTGTACAGTTTTCTAATTTTGCAATATTGTTTTAATCTAATCTAGTCTTAACATTTAGTGGTCTTTTATGACAAAAAGATGAATATTGAAAATAAAAGAAATTCTATTGGTTATAATAATAGTAATACAACGACTAGCTATATTTTGTTGTATTTTATATGTTATATTTTTGAATCCGGTCAGACTATAACATTAAACACAGTGATTTTTTTTCAATGTCAACAATATCCATTTGTCATAACAAATAAAATTCAAATAATATCTCCAAATAACATTTTACAATTTTGAATAATTTTGCATTAACTTTATAATTCCATTGATTTGTAAAATTTCAATAAAGCTTACTAAATATTAATTTATTAAAATTCAAAATCATCACTATAACTATAAAGTTGAAATCATTCGATTTTGCAGCCAAAGATTTATTGTAAATCAAGATTTATTTCAATACATCAATTTAATTAATTATCAATATTCAGATTCAAACAAATTTAAGAGATTTCTATTGGAATACCATTAAACAAAGTTTTGATTAAAATTACAAATATTCTTAAATACAACGCACATTTAATAGGACGCTTTTAGGCATTTAATTGCAAACTATAGTAATTTTTGAATGTACATAATTTTTTTTTAAATTTTTAAATATTTTTATAAAATGAGGGATTTTAACAATTTGAATAATTTTATAAAACTCTTTAATAGCTTTTTTGTCTATTTCCCAAATTGGATTTATTTCTAATTTTGCTTAAAAAATTTAAACATTATTTTTAGACAAAAATCTACAACTAAATTACTTAATTTTTTTATTATAAAAATTTTGTGAAATGTGCTACTATGTAGGTATTTATTTTTTTTTCAATTGTTAAATTTTTCTATCCTCCTATACTAATGTGCCCTATTTAATGTCCAATGTCTTCGCCTGTTTGCAATGGATAAAATCCATAACTTTAATTTTTGTAGTAAAAAATTTATTTTAAATCAAGATTTATTTCAATACATCCTTTAAATTAATCATCAATAATCAAATTCACTTTTTAAAATTTCTAGTTGCATTTTTAAAGATTGAATATTTTTTGAAATTTCCAAAAATTTCAATTTCTATACTTTAATCTTTCTAAATATTGTTATTGTAAATTCTTTATAATTACAATTATAGAGAATATAAATTTTAAATGTTTATAATAAAAATTTAATAAACCGGTCATATAACGCACTGTTGGGTATCAAATTTTTAAAAATTATTTTAGGCCGGTAATGATTAATAAATTCAAGATGAAATTACTTTTTCTAGGAGCAAGAATTTAAATAGATAAATTATCTTACCATTAACCAAAAATAATTAATTAATAAAGATCATAGTTATTCCTAGGCCCGGATATGAAGCGATTGGAACCAATCGGGATCCTCGCATCAAAATTTACTCATTTAAACATTTTAATTTAAAAATCTAGAAATATATTCGATTAAATTTAGTTATTTTTATATATGGTACAAATATTTTAATGTAAAAAGTTGTCTACAGTATATAGATAATGACTTTTGATTTTTATAATTGGATTTTATTTTAAATATTTAAAATCTATATAACAATATGTAAATTCTAACTGTTAATTAATTCTTATGTTTAAAGGCTGAGGAGACCCGTGAAAATAAAACAAACGGGCCTCGCATTTATTGGATCCGGCCCTGGCTATTCCTGTAGTAAACACAAACAAATAAAAATCATACTCTTTCGATTGTAGTCATATCGGCAAACTGATGATTGTCCGTCCATACAATTTTGATAAAAGATCGTGAAACAAACTGATTACTAATTTGCTCTGATTCTGGATTATTAGTCGGCTTTGGTGCAAATGAGTCCCACTGTAAAATAAGATTTGACATGGTTTTTAAACTGTTAACTACACAGGACAGCTGAATAAAACTCAATCTGACAACCAGAACATCCTCAACTATAGATGCACCGTGTTCATTAACACTTTCACAAGGAACAAAAATTATCATTGTGGCACCGGTAACTGCTCTTTCAGTGTGTTGAATATTGATTGCACTAGAATAATATTTGCAGGTTTCTTCGTTTTGACAGCAAACAAGATGAGAATCAGCCTCACGACTGAAACATGCTACAAGAGCTAGAGTATCGCGTTCAGATTGATGGTATGATAAAATATCAAGAATAATCTGATATGAAAGTTTAGGTATTTGAACTATTGTCTCTTGAGAAGCTAAAAGATGAATCCACATACCAGGAACTGTTGGTAACGAATGTGGATCGATAGATCCTTGCTCAAAGTTGTTGCAAAAACAAAAAACTGGATTAATAATTTGAAGAATTGTTGGACTTATTTCAAAATAAACTGAGGGTCGGTCTCTGTCAGAAATTATGGAACACGGATAGAATCGCGATTGATTACCCAAAGCTAACATTAATCTGAGTGGTAAAATTTTAGCCCACGGCAATTCCCATCGATGAATCAAAATTCCAAATAAAAATGATGATGATGGCAAAGGTAATTTGTCTAAACATTGAAAGGTCGACCTTATGTGGAGTATCCCAGCCCATTCTTTGAGATTTACATTGGATTTAGGAAAAGGTTCCACTGTCATTTCTATGCTATCATTTTTCGTTTCTAAAATGTAAACATGGAATAATAAACAAAATTTTATAGCAAAATTGATTTCATTTTCGAAATATTATAATTACAGGGTGAATTCTCCGATATCGTCACTTTAAATCAAACTAACAAAACACAAAGCAGATAAATAAAACAGCAAGAGTTTAGAGAATACACAAATGCGAGACAAATTTCAATCAAAAGTTCAAACTTAAGAAAAAACGTTTATTATTCCTTAAATGCCAACAAAAAATTTAAGAATTTTAAAATCGATAAATATCATTAATTATTTTTTATAGAATAATTTATTTATTGAATTATTTATTTATTTTTTGAATTATTTTTTTTCTTGAATTATATATTTATTTATTGAATTATTTAATTATATATATAAATACACATTATTTTTTTTACTGACGGAGGAAAGAACTAAATAAGCATGAACTTTTTAGTTAAATTTCATTCTTCCACTTTTCTTGTAATCTCTAAATTTTAAAATAAATAATTACTTGAATGTCTTTTTCTTTAATTGTAGCTTTCACGATTTTTGAACATTCTGAGAACAATAAATACGAAAAAATAGTCCGCACCATGAAAATTTTGAAAAATTTTAAACAAAAAGTGTTTTCATAGATAGTCAGCACAAAAAATTTCAACATTGAATCTGATTAAGACTTCCAAGGTTTTAATTAAACTTATTTTGCAAATTTTGTAAAATATATTTAGTTTCATTTGTATTCTGTAATATTGAAATAAAATTTGATTTCTATAGATAAGCCGCTGCAACTATTTTTTCAAATTTTTCACTTTTTTTCATAGATAGTCCGCGGACTATCTATGAAAAATTAGGGTAATATAAGATTAGTATGACTAAGTTGACTTTGACCATTTTGACGGTACAATTTTGGTAATAGCTATTTAGATGGCATACCAAACATAACCTAAGTTCCAAATTTTACTTACTATCTATATTTTTATTACAAGTTTCAAACAAGTGAATTTAATTCATACAATAATATTATAATTTTATAGAGTTTAATTAAAATCAAATAATTTTAATTTAACATGATATTTATAAAAGTGTGAAAGTACTCTAATATATAAAATTTTTTAAAGATATTATTTTTATGGTTCAAAAATAAAAATACGCTATTTATGATATACTCAAAAAATCAGTGTTGGATCAATCAAAACTTTAAAATCAATGAAAATAATTTATTACCATTTTTAAATGCTTTCTGATAAACAAGAAAATAATATTGAAAAATTTCAATAGGAGGGCTATTTTCATTTGGTAACTTTTTCAATATAATAACCACTTCCTCACAACCGATAGTTTCCATACCAATTGAAGCGAAATACCAACATTCAATGTAATCATAGTCACATTCTTGGTGAATGTTTTCGGTATGGCTATGATTAATTGTGCAAGTACAATGTGCCAGCTGAATAATTTCTAACTGCACATGCAGATTCCTAGTAATAGCAAGTATTAAAGGGTGGTTTTCGGCTAGTTTAAGTTGTTGAGCAATAGTTTCATGATTTTCAGTGAGAACGAGTTCTAAATATAGTAGCACATAAAATTTAAATTTTGTGGATGCATTTACTTTTATTTATTACTAGCAATTTAAATTTGTTAACAACTTTGTCAGACAGTTGATGACTCTTATTTTATGAAATATATGATATTAATAATAATAATAATAATAAAAGTAATAATTAGGGTAAACTCGGATAAATTCGTTTGAGCCAAAGAAAAACATAAACGTGAAGTTTTACATATGATATAGAAGAATTTTCATCAAAAGAATTTCTTGATAAAATTATTCCCCTGACATTCATATAGCTTTTTTCTAATAAATTGGACCACAGGATCCATATTATAAATTTAAATATTTTTTTGTAATATCGCAGATTTACCTTAGTTTACCCCAATAATAATAATAATAATTGCAAAAATAAAAATGTACACAGGTTTAGTAAACAAATAGCCAAAAGAACTTCAATTCTGTGTTTTAAGATGATGAATATCCGGAAACAGTAAAATTTGTGCCCTGATTGATAAAACCTAAAGCAAATGGCTCCGTCATTATGAGGAAGTTTTATGATGAAGAAATTTTTAAATTGAAAATTTTAAAAATTAAAAAGTTTAGATTAATTTTTAAAAAAACAAAATAAGAAGATATTTTAATTAAAAATATCATCGTAGAAAATTTGTTTAAATAAGAAAGATTAAAGAAAACATTTTTTTAGAGTTGGATATTTATTGAAATAAAATTTATGGAAACAAAAACTGATTTTAATGTTTTACAGGATGAACCTCCTAATATGGTGGCAGCGGTAAACACGGACGCAATCACCGAAAGATTGCTACCAAAGGTATTCTGCCAAGGGGACGATTTGGAAAAGTTCATTAAAAGATGCGAAATTTATTTCGACGCCAAGGGAATCACGCAGAAGAAAGACCAGGAAAGATTAACATCTTGCATGATTGATGAGGATCTCCTGGAAGTGTACGCCAAAACACTGAAAAAAGCCGAAGGATTCCAGGCTAGGTTGCGATTGGCATTCGATCGTGAAAGAGATATTTTAAAGGATCTACAAAACTTGTTGAATTACAAGCGGAAGGGTGAAGAAATAGAAACGTATTTTAAAAAGGTGGAGGACCTTGTTGATAGGTTGTTCGAAAATAAAGAATTTACCAAAGAGAAATTAACAGCAAGGATGTTAATAGTATGTGCGGAGAATAAAGAAGTTGAGAAAGAAGTGATACTACGGAAGATAAAAAGCACAGAAGAAATAAAGGAAACACTAACTCTGATGGACAAAGTAGAAAAGCAAAGAGAGCAGATAAACAGTATGAAAAGTTACGCCAGAGTGGTCTATCAGGAACCACAGGAAGAGTACAATACAAGAAGAAAGAACAGAGAGAAGAAAGTATCCGAAGAGAAATGCCAGAATGCTGGTTATGCCACAAAATAGGACACACGAAAATTGATTGTCCAATAAAAGGTAAAATAGAATGCTGGACATGTCATAGAAGCGGACATATAAGTAGAAACTGTCCAGATAAAAAAGCTCCAAGATGTTTTGGGTGTGGGAAGGTCATATAAGAAGATTGTGTCAGGAAATACGCTGTGAAAGATGTAGCAGAAATGGTCATAGATCCGAGGAGTGTTATACAAAGATGAGGTACGGGCAAGCGACGGAGAGACAAAGATTCACGGGAAACAGATACAGTCGAATAAATGGTATCGAGGAAGAAGAAGAAAGGGAATCGTGTGTAGAGACAAATGAAGATAATTTTAGGAAGACGTACCCAAACAACAGGGCTCCACCAGTAGAGGAGTTGGTTGGAGCCATATTCTAACAGAAAATTTGATGGGATATCCTCAAGGGGCAGAAAAGTGGGAGAATGTTGGAAGGGTAAGCGAGAAAGTATACAGGTTCCTAAAGAGAGAAATGTTTGAAGAGGAAGTGGAGAGAATTGGAACCATCGAAACGGAGCAGGTTGTTGAAATTTTGTATAACAGAATGCAAGGAAGGCCTAGTATAACAGTAAGGATGAATGGGGAAAATTTCGACTGTTTATTAGACACTGGGGCAAGAATCAATGTAATGAGTGTGAACTGTTTCAACAAGCTACGAGGACAACAATTGACGAAAAGTGACGATAAGTTACGATGCGCAAACGAGAGTACGATCGAGACAATAGGAAAAACGAAGGTGCAAGTAACCATTGGAAATGTTTCGAAGGAAGTTATATTCATTGTGGCGGAGAAAGTGACACCAGACGTGATTGGAGGAATCGAATTACAAGAAACATTTGGATTTAGACTGTTAAAAATTAAAGATATCGAGGCTAGTGAAAAAGACAAGAACTATATTTGTAACATTGAAGCAAAATTTGGCAGAAAAATAAAGGATGAAGAACGATTGATACGAGCGTTGGAGCAGTTAAAGATCAATGAAGATAGCAAATTAAAGGAAATTATAACAAACAGTGGAAACGTGTTTATGGCAGATAAATGGGATGTGGGTCGCACACATTTGGTAAAACACAAGATAGTTACAAGAGGTGAGCCGATAAACATAAAACCATATCGCCAACCACTAAATTTGGAATCAAAGATTGAAGAAGCAATACAAAATTTGTACGAAAATGGAATTATACGGAAATGTAACTCTCCATGGAATACACCGCTAATATGTGTATGGAAAAAAGAGAAAAAGGATATTAGACTATGCTTGGACTTTAGACAGCTGAACGCGGTAACAGAGAGGCAGGCATTTCCAATGCCAAACATAGACGAGATGTTGGATTTGTTAGGAGGATCCGTCTTTTTCAGCTCAATCGATCTAGGTAATGCATATTACCAAGTGGAACTAGAAGAAGAATCACAGGAGAAAACAGCTTTCTCAACAAAGAACGGACAATATTGTTTCAACAGAATGCCGTTTGGAATTGCAGCAGCACCAGGTACGTTCCAAGAAATGATGACAAAAGTATTAGGCAAAATAAAGGGGAGCAATGGTGTATTTGGACGACATCTTGATTTATTCAAGCAGTAAAGAGAAACACTATACAATACTCGGAGAAGTGTTAAAGGCGATTGAGGAAGCAGGCCTAAGGATTAATCCAGAAAAATGCCAAATAATAAAGAAAGAAATCAGATTCTTAGGACACATAATCAGCAAGGAAGGAGTACAGACAGATATGTTGGAAAACACCTGTGGAGTAAGATTCAGGAGATTGTTCGAAGTTGTGAGATTTGTCAAAAAACCAAGGCTTTAACAATAACAACGAAAGAACCAGTAAAAAGACAAGATTCGAAGGAAATGTTCGAAATCATATTCGTAGATATATGTGGACCGTTGGCAGAAACAAAAGGACGTAAGAAGTATATATTGGGCATAATAGATCAGTATAGTAAGTATCAAGTCTTGACAGCGATAACAAAACAAGACGAAGAAACAATAAAGAAAACGATTTTAGAAAAGTGGATTTTAAGATTTGGATGCCCAAAAGAGATAAGAGTTGATTGCGGAAAGGCGTTTGAATCAGGAATGATGAGAGAATTCACAAAGATGTTAGATATTAAATTATGTTTTTCGAGTCCATACCATCACCAAACAAACGGTCAGATAGAAAGACAATTCAGGACAATACGGGATTTGATAAATGCTACTTTACAGGATAGAAAGAAGACGGATTGGGCAGAGATATTACCAGAAGTCGAATTCACTTTAAATGCAACCAAACAAAAAACGACAGGGAAAAGCCCGGCAGAGATAGTTTTTGGAAAAAAGATTAGCAGGAAAAATGGTACGGGTCCAAAGAAATACCGATAAAGGAAGAACTAGAAGAACAAACAAGGAGAAAATTCAATGTAGGAGAAGAAGTATTAGTAAAAGTAGAAACACGGCACAAAGGCCAGGACAGGTATGAAGGTCCGTACAAAGTGATAGAGAAAGTGCATGACAGACGATACACCTTAAGAAATGAAGATGGAAAAAGGATCGAAAGAAATGTGGAAAAACTTAAAAATTTCTTAAGAAGGGGGATATGAGGAAGTTTTATGATGAAGAAATTTTTAAATTGAAAATTTTAAAAATTAAAAAGTTTAGATTAATTTTTAAAAAAACAAAATAAGAAGATATTTTAATTAAAAATATCATCGTAGAAAATTTGTTTAAATAAGAAAGATTAAAGAAAACATTTTTTTAGAGTTGGATATTTATTGAAATAAAATTTATGGAAACAAAAACTGATTTTAATGTTTTACAGGATGAACCTCCTAATAGTCATATTAATAAATGTCATTTCTCGAATATTATTCAATTTTAATCATATGTTTAAAACTTTATATACCTTGAGACTTTCTTAATACAGATTGGTAAGTCCAGCGGATCATATTATCAGACTTAAATGTTTTTAAAATCAATTAGATAAACAAAAGTTAATGAAATAGAGAACGGTAAGAATGAATTAATGTGAAATTAAAGAACAGATTGTAAGACAATATTAACATTGTCTTGCAATAAGAGTCTCTAATTATTACAATATTTAACCTTTTCTAAATTCATTTGAATTTTTCATTCTAAATTTACTGTTGTTTCACAAATGCTAAAAGTGTCAATGAACAGAATTATTTTTGCAAGTTTTCAAATCAACGGAACTGATAAATAACTTATGAATATTGAATATTATAAAATTAATATCATTCAACATCAGAGCAAATATTAATAAAAATTATATTAATAAATGAATGAATTCCTTATCAATAATATAACAGACATAGAGAAAAGAAATTTAAAGACTGATAATAAATTGAAAGATAAATGTGAATGAAGCAATAATTTTATGTTCTGAACGGAAATAAAGTCTAAAATGAAATATTTTATCTAAATATTTATAATAAAATAGACTTCATCACTGTTATTTAAAAATTCAGTTCATCATGTTATTGATGATTACATGTGCCAAAAATAAGAAATGCTATTTGTTTAAATTGCTATAGAGAATGATCAACTATGATATTGCATATGAATTGCATTTTTTCGAGATATAAAACATTTTTATTATTACTACATAAGCTTTCGGAAACATTTTTATAACCTTATAAGTAAATAGATGTGAGCTTTTTAACTCAATCTGAGTTATCAAACTCCCTTACTACTAGCAAGAGCATATAGTGAATTATAAAAATTTTGTTCCCTTAATAATTTTTGAAGTTGTTTAAAAAAATTTTAAAAAAATTAATTTTAACTTTAATTTATTAATCCTTACCATTGCAAAATAATTTAAAAATCATAATACAAAAAGTGTGCTAGATGACCGTTTTATTAAATTTTATAATAAGCATTTAAATATGATACGATAAAGTTGTCTTTTTACAAAAATGTACATCTCAATCTCTATCTTTTTCTAGAAAGGATTATAAACATCTCTAAACCTAGAATTATGGTGCGATTAATTGTAACACAAAATATTCTCTTTTCATTACAATTTTGCGCCTACAAATAAATATTACAATTTTCCCTAAAAGGGCTCTAACTGTAATCAGAAATAATATTTGATTTTGACTATATAGCCAGAATTTTCAGTTGCACTTAAAAATCAATATTACCATTTCCTTATAATCAAAACGCACTATGTGACTAGAAGGGCACTGCCTATAATCATAAATGAATTGCGCCTATAACTATAGTTAGAATATACAATTGCACTTAAAAATTAGTATAAGTTTTTGCTAGGGGAAGTTCATATTTAGCTACTGCCATAGATGTCGTAGTAATTTCAACTATCTTTTCATCTTCTTTTGTACTCCCGAAGAAGCAAGTGCGGTTCAAGCTTTTTTAACATAGTCAAATGTCAATTAAAAGTATTGGAGCTGAACTCTATCACATATATCCTATTTCCTTCGCATCATTCTTTTACTTTTCCAATGTTTAATTATTCATCTTCTTTTGGTGTCGCTAAAATTTTAGCTCATAATGCCCTTGATAATTTTATTGTTAAAAACTAAATTATTTATTATTAATGTGCTAAAAATAAAAAATTCTAAATTGCAGTAAAAAATGATCAATAATCATATTTCATTTCAAATGTTATATTTACAATTATTTTATCATGTCCAATAGTATTGATAGAATTATTTGTATTTATATTGGAGATATTTAATTTGACTATGCATTTCCGCGTGACAATGGACTTTATGTAATGTTTGTTTTCTTCGATAATATATCGGTTTCTAGTCCTTTGACAGCAGAATTAAGAATATTTTTTGGTAATCACTGCTCAATAAATAAAATGTCAAAGTTTAAATTTTACTATATATTCCGATCGAAAAGTAATTTTAATTTAAAACGAATTCTGCACAATGAATCAATGGGGGATTAATAATTTAGCAATCACATTTAAATGAAAATATAAGATTTCATTAGCAATTATAAAATCAAATCTTACTGGTTTTGTATTCAAGAACCGAAGGAATTAAATATGAGAAATAATTATCTTCGGCTATTAGTGAAGGTTCACGGCCATTGAATGCTACATTCAAATTTGGATTCGGATTTTTCTTTTGAATTGGGGATTGATATTTTGTTGGAGTGATTATTCGAGATTCTAAAATCATTTTTTAAATTTGTTTTAATAGTGTAATTAATTATTGTATTCGATATGGTGAATTATTGGAAAAAAAAGTTGCCTAAAATTTAGACTCTAAATAACTGGAATTTCGAAAATAAATAAGTTTTAAGAGATTCGAAAACAAAGATGAAGAAAATAATAATTACTTTCTACGAAGCGTGGAATAATTTTTGAAATGAAAATTGAATTTTTAAAAATTTATTTTTCAATAGAGACCGTTGCATACTAAAGCTTTAAAAAATTTGTAATCTTTCAAATCAAAAGCCGGGAAAATTGCCCAGAAAAGACAAAAAGGATCACAAATTAATGACAAATAAATAAGATTCAGTTGAAAAACTACTAGATGTTAGAATTTTTTCAAAATGAAAGCATAGTATTTAATGATTGAAGATAAAGATGTCATATTAGACATATTAATAATTAATTTGAATAGCGAAAATAACATAAAGGCCGTAAAGTTGTTTTAAAAACAATTGACAACTTGATAACCTTTATAAAATCAGAGGATGATACACAAAACTTTTATTTAAAAATATTTAGCATGTAAAACATTAAACAAGAGGTAACTTAAAAAAATTAATTAACTCATATAGCACGAAAATACACAAGGATAAATTACATTTTGAACGTCAAAATTAAGTGAGAAAAGAGTGAAATTGTAAAACCTTTAATTTTCCATGTCACGATTAATCGATGATAATAGATCAACAAAATTCTCAAGGATACCTGCAGAGTTTGAATGAAAACTTAATTTTAAAAATAATTTTTGAACTTCATTCTTCTATATTCTAATAAGCAAATCAATATATTTACTAAAACTGAATTAAAAGATTAATCATCTATTATCTTGTAAATAGGACTCATCTGAATTAAAAATTAAATAATATAGAATAAGTTAACTTGGTCTGACAAGTCTATTCTAAAACTATAAAAGTCTGTATTTATCCTTCACGTCGAAAACATACGAAGAACATAACGTTACCGAATGAAATTTTGATGATGTCAGTGCCTGGATTAACTGGAATGTTATGGTTAGTTCGACTATTGACAATATATGTACAATAAATCAAATGAAATGGCTTGAACAAGATAATTAATCAATTTTTAATAAACTTTCATTTTTATTATCCAAAACAAACTAGAGCATTTTAACTTGTATGATTTAATATGTTAACCGTGTAATATGAGGGTTTGTTGATAAGATCACCGTATCCGGAAACTAATGTGCAAAATGCCATGAAAACGTAAGTTTTGAATGTTTTTAAATCGTTTGGGTAGCAAATTGTAAAATATGTTGATTGTCGATATTCTTTTCAAATATTTTAAGATAAATAATTTTTAATTTTTATTTAAAATAATAGTTTTTAATTTTTAGATTTTTTTATTCAATTAAAATCATAAAAATCATAATAAAATATTTTAGCAACTCTTAAAAGCAGGGAATGCTAATACAACCGAACACATTTATAACATTTGTTAATGGTATTATTATTCTTTACACAATAATGCTGAAAATAAACCTATGTGTACATAACTATTGCAATTTCGGAGTGGTTCAAAAAATATCTAACATGCACATTTAAAACTGCCGTGTCTGAAAGAGTTAAATTAAAGGGTATTTTTTTCTGAAATAAGTCACTGCATTGCATGGTTATCAAAAAGTCATTTTCGAACTATATTGTCATTTTCATGTTTATTAATTTCAAATTAATGTTGTCATTCTATTGCAGATCAAAAATTTATTTACTTTATGTATTATTTTAAAAAATAATTTAAATAACCATGGCAACAATTAATTAAAAGAATGATACAATAATTTTGCCAGTAATAGATATTGCTAATATAATATCTGATGGATAAAAAAATCTGGATTTAAGAAACAAAATAGTCACGGACTCAAGCGTACAGAAATACTGCTACTTTATTTTTTATTTTTTTCGAGTAACAAAACTTTCGTTAGATATATAAAAGACAATTTGAAACATCATTTCAATCTTATTACATAATGTAGAATGCATTTCCATTTTTTATTAACATTGTATACTTATTTGTTGTAATTATTGAACACATTTTTGGTCAATCACAAGATAATAATTCTATTTCAGTGCTCTACGAAAAAAATATCATTATTTAGCACGTTATATATTCAAAATTCAATCAAACATAAAAATAATTACATATTTTAATTTTTATAATAGTAAAAAAAGCACCATGTACTAAATTAAATATATAAATAAATTGAAGTTTGGAAATTTTATTATATTCAACAATAAAACAACTAATGTCTGAGGTGCATATTCAAATAAGCACAGATTGAATCCATATTATGTGTTGAGAATTTGATAAGTTTGTTCCCTTAACTCCCATGTAGTTTAGTAACTTGGAGAATGGATTCATAATTTGTGTCTTTTCTTCAAGTAACAGCAATAATTAAAATTAAAAGAAAATGAAAGAAAAAAAATGAAATTAAGAAACGATAGACATTTGATTTTTAAATAAAAAAAAGATTATTTATTTATAAATTATTAAAATTAAAGACTTAAAATTGTTTAAGTATTTCACTGTAAATTTGAAAAATATATAATTGTTAAATTAGTAATTTGAATATTTTGTAACAAATAATGAGTCGATCCTAAGTACTAAGACTTACCCTGAATTGCTGACGATGAAACTGATGTTCATGAATCTGAAAACCTACCTGAAGATGATCAAAATTTGTACAAATATATAGAAGTTCAATTAATACAATACCGATTAATGTTGATGATGCACAAAAAGTTTTTAGAGGCACATTCAGTGTTCTCCCCAGAGAATTTTACAAGCCGGGCGTAGTGAAATAGTAAGCGGGTGGATAAAAAAAGAGTATGCAATATTATTACCAAAATACTCAACGCTATAAAAGAATTCAGAATGAATTCAGAATTTTATCAAACCACTAAGCTATTCGGAACCGAGAGGAGATTTTGAATTTTCAGAATGGTGGAGATCCAGAAAGAATTATCCAGTGAGCAATCATTGGCTTCGCTACACGAAAGAAGGTGATATGCATAGATAGTTAGAAAGTCTCAATAAAATCCCATTCGAAAACATAAATAGTTTTAAATACACAAAATCACACCCGTAATTCAAGATATGACAATACAAGAAACGGAGACAGGCAGTTTCAAGTCCAAAATGCTTAGCATTCTTGGAAGAAGAACACATACGATCTGAATGTCAGAATATCAAATGCACCCAACGTTCGATAAATGAGCATTTCAAATATCAATGTTGGGATGTTCGTGGAAAGAAGTCGATGAAAATTATGAAACATAAGGTAATATCAACGCCATTGCACTACGATGTTTGACTATTCAGATAAATACGAAGCACGTCTGAAGAGGAAAGGCGAAATGGTAGGAACCGTTAAAACTGAGGCTCTAGTTTCAAGGGAGATAGATGCTAGCAGTCATAAATTTGGTTTAAGTTTAATTATTGATATAGAATACCTTCAGACACACAAAAATATTAACATTCAAACCCAATCAAACATCATAATCAATTTCTGATCTTCAAACTACAATTTTGACATAATATGACATAATATTAATTATAAAATATTCTATAATTATACTTCATAATAAATAATCATAATAAATACTTTTCCCTCACAATTTAGTTCACACAATGGTGAGATAAAATACCCAACCAAATAAATATTGATACATAAATACATTAATTTATATGAAATTAAAATATAAATCTTACTTTTATTTTCCCTTAAATCTCCTCCCGGTCGTATTCCGTCAAAAAATATAACTGATTTAGTCACGTTTAAATTATTGACAGAATTAGAAATTGAAACATCAGAATAACTAAACGGAGATACTTCTAAAGACTGAGGTCGAGCTGATTTTAAAGCACTGCTTCTAGTTTGCACATTTGTAATTATAGAATTTTGACTGTTTTTCTTGGAAGCGTCAACTAAATTTAGGTTCAGATTTAATTACTATCTTTTATTAAAAAGCTCATCTACAGTAGATTATTAGGCGATATCAGCGTCATAAATTGCAAATGTATACACTACCAAATAGTGTTTAAGATTAAAATACTGAAATAATTAGGAAGAACAGATATATTAATTCAGTGTTTCCCAAACCGGGGTACGCGATGGATTTTTTGGGGTTACGCAGGTCTTTTCAATCTTCTATTATCTAAATATTAAAAGATAAATAAAAAAAATTTAACTAGATTAAAATTTCTTATTAAAATTTTATTAATACAGAAAAATATAAATATAATCTTGTTTATTATTTATTGTTTATATTTTTGAATCAATAACATATTTTTAGAAATAAACTAAGTTTAAAAATCATCTAAGATTAAAATTAATAAACAGAGAATCAAATTATGATGAATTATTATCTCAGCATAAACAATTTCATCCTTCTCATTAATTACAATAAATTAATTACAGTATTTTTATTTTACATTATTTCTATTATAAAAGTATTTAATTTTTCATTAATGCTATTAATTTAAAGATCGAATATTTAAAAAAAGATATTATAAAAAAATTTAATCATTATATATAAAAAATTTTTAAATCAAATGGATACATTATATAATGAAAATCATCAAGGGGGAACGCAGTACCAAAAGTTTGGGAAACACTGCATTAATTGATTAAAATGATGTTGTAAGGAAAGTGCGCGTGGAGAGGCTGAGTTCAAATTTCCGAAAACAGCTCATCATTAGGACTGTTTCCCAACTAGAAACTTTCAAGCAGAAGCTATTCTAGCGCATACACTGTTAATCGATCTCAAGAAAACGGATCTCTCAAGCAATATTTGAATTTAACAAGAAATAATGCAGAATTTACAGTTAATCCACCAGTTATTAACAATTTTCAACGGCAGATCAAATATTCTTCAGTCAATGTTAAAAACGCTATAAATGAAATCAATCATAATTTTATACTGAGTTCTCATTTACATACGCAATCGTCTAACGATGGAAATTATTTTATCAGTGTCTATAAAGAGACATAAATGTACAATATTTATTCAGAAGACAAATCCTCAACACAATATTTTATAGCTCTAAGTTGTGTAACAAGTGCGTTAATTGGTTTACTAATTATTGTTACAGAATACCTTCAGACAAACAAACCCAGCAACATTCAAACATCATGTAAATAACCTCTGATCTTGAAAATACGATTTTGACATATTATTACGTAATAAAAGAAAACGCAAATCCTGCAAATATTAAACTACAATATATTTCGACAGGCTCATGTAATCATCAACTTGAAATGGAATTCAAATATTATCGATTTTAATTGCTTTTTTCAAACCAAATAATTAATTAATTTTTTATTTTAAAAATATATTCTGTTAAAAATTATTAATTCTTTTCTAAATCTCAAGTTTTTAATAACTGTAAGCTGAAACAATTGATTAATATCAGTGATCAGATAATGATCAAATTAAATTTTGGCCAACCTATAGACGAGAACAAAGCATATTTCTCTCAACATTAAAATGGAAAATATTATACGTAACAAGGACAAGTGCGAATTTTATGAATGTTTATAGATAATAATCTGCTAAACATACTTCTGATTAGATATTGAAAACAAATTGCGCAGACGCGATCTTTAGGAAAGAAACGGTTGCTAAATTGAAGTTGCATTCGCCAATAACAACATTTGCCACAAAGTAGACGACCACACGCTCTACAGTGATGTCGTCTTCTAAACATTGTGAATTGCATTTGACACTGCATACAATTATTGGTAACATCATCTTTTATCCAATGTGGCTCCATTTTCCCGAGTTCTTCAATTGGGATTCCTTGCCATGAATTTTCTTCATTAATTGGATTTGGAATAATTAAATCATCAGGAGTTTGAATTGAATTGGAAATTTCATTTACTAAATTTCGGTTGCTTTGTAAATATATTTTGTTACGACAAAAGTTGTAATTTATCTGATAGTTTTATTTAAATAACTCTGAAATTGCAGCTAAAGAAATATAACGTTTTCTTCGTTGTATTATTTTTAAAAAATGTATCATTGTTGAAATTATTGATAGAAATCAGTTATTCTCAACTATTATGTCGACAGATTTTGCGAATGTGTTATTATCGATGGAAAGCATCATACATAATAATGACAAATAGGAATATTAATATTTACTATAGGTTTTTTGCTGTAATGTTTATGAGTATATTTCATTTATATTATTACCAGCATCACTACTCAACTGCCTTCGGGGTTTTAACATTGCCATAATAATATTATATTCACTGAAAAAGGACTGTAAATATTAGGCTATACTAACTAAACAACAAAGTTATTTTCCAATTACATAAAAATTCATTTTTTGAAAAAAATTGTTTTTTGACTACGAGTCAGTAATTGAAAGACTGCCAAAAATTTGTGAATATCAAAATGAAAATGAAAAAGTTCTTATAACAAAGTTATTGTTTGTCATTTGTCTTTGGGTCACATTATTAATTAATTAATTAATCTTTTTGCAATATTTTTAAACTTAAAAATAAATAAAAATGATATTAAAATATTTAACAATGGGTAATTTAATAAAATTAGGATCTAAAAATGTTATTATTTTAAATAAATATGGAATAAAACCGCGAGCTACCATATAATTAAGTTTGTATAAGACAAAAGGTGGTAAACATACATATTATGAGTTTTATGTATAACAATAAATAATTAAAAAGGCTATTGACACTTTATCAGTAGAATATTTATTCCTATTTTTTGATTTTATATATCATAAATACACTTCTGATAAATTGTCAATAGACTTTATAATTGAAATATAAAATTATATGAGGTGGCAAACAAATATAATAAGTTTTATGCATATTATACAGTATATAAGATGATGTATGCATATTAAGGTTTGAATAAAAATTGAGGTTTTATCTATACCATCTATATGGTACTTAGATTCATTCTACATCTATTTTATAAGTGCCAGTTCTGATAAATTGTCAATATACTTAATAATTGAAATTAAGATTATAAGGTGGCACAAATATAATAAGTTTTATGTATACTATAAATTATATAAGACAATGTATGCACATTAATATTTTAATAAAAATTGAAATTTTATCTAGGCCACCATTTTTATTTGCAGTACAACTTCATTTATCACTAAATACACCACGAGATTTTTAAAGTGTTACGTAAAATAAAAAGTTGAGAATTAATATTATAAATTCACCTCAATTCAATTTTTTCAGCAGAATTCATGATAAAACAGTAACATGTTGACTATATATTACACGCCGAGGAGCATTAAAGTTTCTTTGATGGTAATTAGCCCCATATATACGCCTGTTAAATTTATCCGCGTATAAAATTATACCAACCGTTATATATAGGATGTCTCTAACTGTCATAGTGTGAGGACAATTATAAGATAATAAAACATTCTTGGTTCTGATTTTTAAACTACATTTTTAATGATTAACACAAAGCTAAAATCAATTATGTGATTGGACATTTGGCTAAGTATTCAGGCATCAAATGGGCAGCAAACATGGTATTAAGATGCGTTACATAAACCACTAAGTCTATCACTAGGTTCTAATTACGTTCATTTAATAAATCAAAAAATTAAAATACCAAAGCATTTTCTAATTTTTGATACTAGTAAACTGTTGAATGAACATATTTTAGCTATTGTTTCACTTACTTAAGTATAACAGAATGTGTTTTAATGTTCCAAAAATAAATTGAATTGTTTTGCATTATTTTCTTAGAACTAGCTTATTATTTTACAAATAACACCCACACTATTTCAGTATGAAATTATGTTGTTTTATGTTCTTTTTTAATGTGAATAGTGAATGTTGGATTTTTAAAATATTCCGAACATTACAAGATCTCTAAAGTTTTATTGGATTCGCCTTAAAACAACTCACAAATATGCTTTAATTAATCGAAATATTACATAGTCTAAACTAAGTACATATCTTTATGTTCAAAAATAAATGTTAAGAATTCGGATATAAAATGAAAACTAAGTTATTTTGGTTGTTTATATACATAAATAGAGAATCAAAGTCGAGGAGTTGTAAAATTTTGATGGAATCGAGAATCAGACTCAGGAGTCCAAAAAACTATTTTAATTTTCCATTGAGCATTCAATAAATAGGAAAGTTAATATGATTTTAAAAATCAATGTGACGAAACATTTAGCATATGTAAAGGTAGATTAGCACGCAAACTTATTTATACAAAAACTACTTTAGACCGTACTTTAAAACTTAAAATGTATCAAAGTTATTCTAAAAAAATGTGAAACCAGCCCTAGCCTTCTCATTAATGAAGACTCCTTAAAACCTGATTGGTCAATTCAGAATGTGTTGAATTAAATGTTACTTTTAAATTTTCTAATAAAAAAAGGTTTGTAACTTTGTTTATAATTTTGATGTTAAATTTTATTACTAAACTATATTATCTGTTTATTAAACTGAACTAAAATAAGAGTGTGACTTTGAATTAAAGCTGATTAGTATTAAAAATATAGATTTTCAATTATGACAAAAGATCAAAAATTAATTTTCTATACAGCACAAATTTTTGCCTTTGTCTTTATCAAATGTAACAATTATATTATAACGCTTTTATTACTTTAGTTGGAATATTACAGTTTTAAAGGTTAAATGTTATTTAAATTGTAATTTAATGATTTTTTGAATGAAATTATAATTGTAATGATTTTATTATATTATTCAAAATTTTTAGTTTATAAATTTGAAATTGATTATTGGATTCATGAATTTAATTATTTTAATTGTAATTTGAAAATAAGCATCACAATTAAAAAAGTAATTATTTTTAATAAGAAATTTTCCTAATTCACCTAATATTTTATTTGAAAAAAATAAACACGTAAATTAAGTAAAACTTATTTATATGTGCGAAAATTGTTTTAATTTATAGAGAAGGAGTAGAGGTCACTTTTTCATTAAATTACAATTACAAACAAACCTGCTCGACGTCCTTCTGCAGAAGATATTTTAAGTCATGAAACTATTCAGAATGAAGTATGTCGAAACTATGCGGTCTCGCCTTAAACGAAAATTCAAGAGAATGAATGGAACTCGTTATAAAACTCTTACATTTCTGAGTTTATATGAAGTAATAATTTTGTAAAAGACAAATATTGTATGTCTGTATTAATATTATACATAAATGAATATTATCCTTTATAGATAATGTTTTTAGATTTATGTGTCTAAAGATAACAATTATCCGAAATACATATCTTTTTCGATTCGTGTATGCTTTGAAATCTTCGATTAAACTAATCATTAAGTTCAGCGAAACAAATTACATTTTTTTCAATATCACTTGCAGTTAATATTCAAATTACAATTAAAATAATTAAATTCATGAATAAATTTCAAAATTAGACTAAAAGTAATGAATAAAATAATATTATCATTACAATTAAAATTTCATGGAAAAAATCGTTAAATTACATTTTCAATAAGATTTAAATTTTAAAACTGTAATTTCTCACAAATCCCATTTGATGAGAAAATATAAAAACATTCCAACAAAATCGACAAAACCGTTATAATTGATATTGCTACACTTGATTAAATCAAAATCGAAGGAAAGTGTGGAATCTGATTGGTGGCTAAATTTCATAAGAAAAGAAGCTTAGGTTTTAAATAAGTCATATAGAATATTCTTTTTTCTGTAGTTTCTTATTTAAAATATGTCGATAAGTCTATAACAAAAGATCGAGTTTTTTGCATGATACCGATAAAATGCCCAATAAAAATTTGTTTAAAGTAAAATATTATATTTTACTAGAATTATATTTACTAAATTTATTTTTCTGTTGAAAATATGTTGGAACTTTGAAATCAGTGTTATAATCAATAAAAACATTAATTTTTCAATTTAGAGATGAACAAATTTCTAACAAACCAACCACCACCCGTTTGGAATACTGAGAAGACAAGGGTAGAAATGAAGGATGGATGAGGTAATCTCCATTGCTTATTCTTTAAGACAAAGGATGAGTTCGGTAAGCAGGCCGTCATGCGGAGGGCCTGCTTCTCCAGTATGCTTAAATTTCGGTAAAAATTACATGTAACCTTTAGATATTGCTGGTATTTTTTTATTACCATAAGAATAAATATATAATATAGTATTATCCCAATGAATGGTGTGTTTGTGTGTTTACGATATATTTCGAAAAATGCACTGTCACCATCAGGTTAAATTCCACCAAAAAATTATATCGATTTTAATTTATACATTTAAACAAATTATTAATTGTTTTAATATCGTATTTGAATTTCAAATTTTTCAAATCAATTTTTAAATTCACTTTTATGTAATAAAATGAATGCTTTTTTTGTAGTTCGATTAAAATTTAGGAGAAATAAAATGTGTATTTAAAAAAAAATTATTATTAGTATTTAAAAACTTTTATTAGTGTAAATTCATTTATTTTGAATGTATTTTTTTGAATTTGTTTATTTATTTATTTAGTTAATAAAAATATATATTTTTTTTAAAAAAAAGTGAATTTAAACTATTGCGGTGAGCTGCTCAACGGCCTTATCAAAATCTATATAAATTTTATATAAAAAGATGACTTTGGAAATAATTAATCGTCTGATCAAGCATTGTGATATTCTAGCATACGTACCATTGATCTTTATTATCTACTTATTCAATTTCTACATCAGTCAAATCGATAGTCCAGTGCCAAATCAACAAAATAAATTTCATCCATCGTTTCCACAAAACGAAACTTATGTAAGATTACTTCAATAATTCTTCACTAAATCAATTGAATAACTTCCAAGTCAATTAGAAACTATTTGGAACAGCATTTTCGTTAAATGAAATTGAAAATGCTTTGAATTTTCTAAACAATATGCCAAGCTCATTTATTATTGCTAATGTACCCCATTTTGTCATGTTTGATAATTTTTTGATTAAAAGAAAATCTTGAATCATTCTTTTTGGAATATGACAAATCCATAAAACTTTCTTTTAAGAAAAAGTTATTTTTTGTGTTTATTTTATTAAATTTCTAGATTAAATTTCTTTAATGATTTTTTGTGTAATTATTTTAATTCTTAAAGGCAGGAAATTGTAAATTAGGCTTTTTAAAAATATAAATAGTGAATTAACAATTTTAATTTTTTGAATTGGGTACTGTGATTAAAATATAAAATCATTTTATTATAATAGTTTATTAAAAATCAATATTTTCTAAAGAAATTATTTATGTAAAATCTTTATAGCAATATTGCAATTTATTAACAAAAGGTAGATGTAGATATTATTTTTTAGTTCATTTTTACTTGATGAAAACATTGAATCAGTCATAAATTTATCGTAAATCATATTTATCTTTTTTTTATTTTAAAATCATTTGAATTCGCTTTTATAAAAAATTATATTTATAAAACTAATTTAAAATAAAAAAATATTTTTATTTAAATAATTTCATTTAAAAATTTATTTAAACAAACAAAATTTTATTTTATAAAATTTATTTATTTAATTAATAAAAATAAATAATTAAATAAATTTGGCAACGATTTAATTAAAAGATAACGCCAATAAAAAACTTTTCGTACGATATATTTCGATACCATAACTATCATCTTCAGGTACTCAAAACCAACTAAAAATATTATGAATTAACATTTAATTTAAACAAATTATTTTTTATTAATTTAATTTTTTAATAAATAAATATTTTTAAAAATATATTTTAAATTTTAAATTTTTTACTTATATTCTAATTTTTAAAAATTAATGTAATTTAAAATTTTCAATTATTTTAATAATATTAAAAAAAATAAACATGATTTAACATACGTAAACTATTTAAAAACATTCAAAACATTCGTAGTCACAGCACTTTGCACATTAATCTTTGGATCCAATGACCTTATCAGCAATGCTTCACATATCACTCGTTCCCAATAACTATTAAAACTTCTCAACAAAATTCTAAAATCAGACATTCCTATATCACTTTAACAGCCTCTATTGTGCTCACTAATATTGGTCAAACCCTTCAATCGACAATGCTCTAGAACTCGAGTACAGAGATGACGGGAAGTCTCTCCAATGTATGTGGCATTACACCCATTACATGTAAATTGATAAACGAGATCAGAACACAATCCAACCGGAGTTTTTGATTTATTAATAAACATATTGCGTACCTTACACGAATTAGAGACGATCTTATATTCTAAATTTCCCACCTGTTTACTTAACTTCTTTTTATAATTTGTAAAGCCTTCAGAGTACGGCAATACTAACACATATTTAGGCTCAATTTTTTTATATTTATTTTTACCATCACCCAGACCAACACTCAATTCACACCCATCCGACAAATTACATTCAGACTTTCCAAAACATGGATCCATAGGATTTTTAATCAATTTGTCAACAGTCTCTTTTATCATAAACAATAAAAATTTTTGGTTCTGATGAGAACATTGAATCAATCATAAATTTATCGTGAAGCGTGTTTATCTTCTTTAATTTTAAAATCATTTTATTTAATGATTTAAAAAGAAATTTAAACATTAATTAATTTTACTAATTAGCGTCTAAAAATAAGCGACAATTTATAAAACTAATTTAAAATAAAAAATATTTTTTAAAAATTAATTCATTTAAAAATTTTAAAAAATATTTATTTAAACAAAGTTTTATTGTATAGAATGTTTTTTATCTATTAATAAAACGATATTTTTTATAAAGATAAATTTAAATTATTTAAATAAAAAAAGATAAATTAATCATTTAATAATTATTTTATAAAAAATTAATTTAAATAAATAAAATGTTAAAAATTAAATTAAAATCAATTAAATTTCTAAACCCGCTTTACAAAAACCACATTTAGAATCTTTAAATATTTACGTTAGTATTCATCATAACTAGCTACGAACTAATAACCAATCAAAGAAAACAAAATCCCAAAATGGAGCTGTGGTGATGACGTCACATTGAAATTATTAATTTCGGATTTATTTAATGAAAATTATATAAGATTTAAAACAAATTCAATAAATTGTTAATTATTAATAATTTTTAATTAAATTAAATTAAATTAATTACCTGATTCTTGTTCGTTATTGACATTAAATTCCTTAACCAAGTCGAAAGTTTCATTGGATATGAGGATTTCAGGTGCATTATAATTGTTTTCTGGTGATGTAATATTCAATGACAATGGTCGTTTGACAGTCCTTTTACCTATTGAATTGCTATCGGATATTTCAATTTGAGGAACAATACTAAAAGATGTCTTTGTTTCAACTGGAGTTGGCATGTTTGGTTCACTGACTACAGGTTCGGATATCAATGACGCATTAGTTAAATTAAAAAGACTATTGGGTCTAGATTTCTTTTTTGGAGGAACATGGGAATGAATAGGAGATTGCAAAGATTGGCCAATTGACGTTAATTTGACATCTTCCATAGTGACTCTATTGTCTAACTCTTCAGTTTTTGGTGCATTTTCAAGAAAAATTTCAGTGTTGTCAATCATATCAACATTCAATTGAAATGGGCGATCAGTTATTTTTGAATCAGATATTTCAACATTGCTGTAATTTATACTCACATTTTCGCTAAAGAACTCTTCATGCATTGAATTAAAAATATTTGTGTTAGCACAAGTTGGAGTAGGTAATTCGGCAATTTCATTCATTTCTCCCAATCGAACTAGTGTGCGCTCTATTGTCAACTCTTGAGGATACAATTCGGTACTAGTTTTCAAAGAATTATAGCCCGAAGAATCAGAAAATTCATAAATATTGTTACCTAATATAAACCATAAGTATAATTATAATTATATTTTTATGATATCATTAATTAAATAAAATCTCAGTCATACTCGAAATATCTTCACTTTCAAATTCATCTAATAATTTTTCTATATCGGTTACAATTT
The DNA here is from genome assembly GCA_022537955.1 of Schmidtea mediterranea. Classification (NCBI taxonomy): domain Eukaryota; kingdom Metazoa; phylum Platyhelminthes; order Tricladida; family Dugesiidae; genus Schmidtea; species Schmidtea mediterranea. Next base: position 103,541,418 of record CM039679.1, read on the forward strand.
TTTCCATTTTCGAAATTTAAAAATTATATTATAACTACACTATTAATATACTGATTTATTAAATGTTTTAGAATAACTTATATTTTTTATTTATAAGCAAACAGTAGATAATTTAGAGATATGTAGAAAAATTAACAAAACAACAATTATAGTCATAAATCATAAATTGAAACTTCTAGGTATTTTAAAATATAATCATACATTTATTTTTCAGTCACTGTTATAAACAAATGGTGAAATTCATGTCAAAACAATTAATAGAATAACTTATTATATTAAAAATATATTTTTTTAGAAAACAGATATGGAATTTATTTTTTGAAATTAAATAAAATTTTAAATAAATTCATGAATTTTAATTAAACAACGTTTTCATAATTTAAAATCAATATGTGTGTTGGGCCAGGACACATACGGCCTTGGAAAATGTTTAAATGGATCGGTAACACACATGCAAACATAACATGCAAATTTAAAATAAACCTATTAAAACACCAATTAAACCCTAACAAAATATGAGAAAAAAGATAATTAAATATAAAATAATAAACATAAAAATAAATTAAAATAATAACAAAAATGCAACAAGATTCGCACGATACAAATACAAATATAACATGAAAACCCAACAAAGTCGACCGAAAATTAATAAATCAATAAAAGTTCATGAAAATGAAACTTAAATCAAAAAAATTGAATTAGAAATAATTCAATAAAAATTCTAAATAAAAAATTATTAAAATAAATTAAAAAATAATAAAAATAAAGAATAGAATACACTAACAAAAATAACAAGGTCGAATTTTGTTTTACTACATCAAAATTAACATGCGAGGTTAGGGACAGAAAATAGCTATAAATACCGATTCATTTTCACATAAAATTTAACTAAAATTTAACCAATTTTGGAAACGAAAATCTTAGTTATTTTAAAACTATTTTTGTTTTAAAATTTTCAATCCTTTGAAGACTAATTTTAGGTGAGAAGAAGTTTTAATTGGAACTCTCTCTCCACGTCACCTCCTCGCAACCTCGGTAGAGCTCTGCTTGGACGTCGGCGTGGGGGAAGAGGTATTTATTTTTGTTATGAAAATTTTATTCGGAATGGATTGTCATGGTAATTTTGTATGTTATTTTAATATACCTTAATAAATATTTATAACATTTAAAAATTGTTTTTAATAAAATTTACCTGTCGAAATTTTTCCGGCCCACAGCCAACACCCATCACAAGTTAGTAAAATCAATATACAGCACCGACTCGTGTAAGTACGTGGAATATCGCCAATGATCTGTGCCCGTGAAGACCCAGCGTGCGGAACGCAGGGGTTGGAACGTCAATATTATCCCGTATAGAAGAAACGAGAAATAAGGAAGAAGTCTTTGGCTGCTTCCTCGTTTCTGATTTCTGTAAAATCGACCTAAATTATTTTATACACGGCTCAAAATCATCACACCGAGTAGTCCAGTGGGCACTCATTAACTATAATATAAACATAAAATGCGTCTAAGGCTTATTAAAGGGAAAGGGTACGGGGAGTAATTTAACATGAAATCATTGATATGGATAAATTAATTCGTTGTTATGAAATAAATTAAATTAGTGATATAAATCTACTTAGTAAACTTAATTTGACTATAATGTTTTAGTTGAAGATCGCTATAGTATAAACTACTGATAAACACCCCAAAGATAATCCTAAACCCGAGACTCAATGCGACTATTGCCCTATAAAATCGATGAAAAATCAAAAGAAAAGCCCATAAATTTATATTAATATTACATGAATCAATTAAAATATAAGAGTAGGCTTACTACCGATGTCGAATTTGAACAACTCCAGTTTAGAATAGTAAGTGCATTTCAAATACAATTTTCAGTAGACGGCCGATTTATAATTAACCCATTGTAAAAATCCACTGGTATGAATGGAATGAAAACACGACGCTTTAATTCGCGAACCTTTCGAGGAGAATTGTCTTCCCAAACATGTCATTAGTAGAGATCCCAAGCATTCCTACCATTTCGATAAAAATCATGTGAAGTAATTAAAACACCAACCCGCTCAAAACTAAAATTGATCACAAATTCCATAGCATCAATATATGAACCCCGATTGAATCGCCCATTCAGAATAATGTTCAGATTAATACACCCCGAATTTCGTCAAAAATTTCATAATATGCCAAATTTGACCCAATCTCATAATTCCCTAAAATGGACTGGAGATAATACAAACAAGGAAAATAGACCTACCTGAATTTACCATCGCCCCACTCATTCCGTGCATGAAGAAAATTTCGTAAAGTCGGGTAACATACTCACTAAATTGGAAATATTAATTATCGACAAGTAAACATAAAAATCCAACCTGAAAATCGATTAAAGATTACGTCCAACCGGAAATCATTCTGATCGTCGAGATTGATTTAGGATAAACAAATTCATCCACGATTGCACCATACACTAACGGAAGCACACGCACTCATATTATATATCGATATTCTATCCAGATCATTATTGATTTTCGAAAATTATTATCACATTGAAACATGAATCAAACAATAGGAGGGAATTTACCGGGAGCATCAAGCGTGCCAACTCAAGGTATTTTGAAAAATTTCATTTAACTAACTTACCTTTGCTTAATTTTATGATCATTATAATTGTTTTCCATAAATTAGTCTACAAATCAACACTAACTATTTAATAACTGTAATCTACAATATTACCATAGCATCAAATTCAGGTACCGGATTCCCCAAAACGCTAAAATACTAATTAATTTTGCTCCCCACGAATCTTCAAAATAGTTAATCAGGAATACTCTGGAATATCGAAATCATGGATAATGTTATTTCATCAGGAATGGTCATCATTTCCTTTGCGCTTCTGGATTCTGTTTTATGAGCTAGAACAATTACATAAACGCATTTGCATTGTACATTTTATAAATAAACAGTCGCATTTCGTCATTTGAAACATACTTCAATAATTAAAGATTAACTATATACAATATAAGTTTATATTTTTAATTGCAATATTACAGTTATGATTTAATCTATTAGTCCAAATATTAACGTAGAGTACATGTTGAAAACATATAAGTAAAATTGTGTAAATACCGCGTAGAGTTCAGGGTGTTAATTGTCATAGGATAAAATTTTATTTTTGTTTAAGTAAAGATTTCGATCCGCGATTGCGATAGTTTTCTGAATAACCAGTAATAATTATTCCGGTTCCTCGAACTTCAATATGTACTTCCACTCATCAAATTTTAAGTAAGGAATTATTTTTATCACATCAATATTAAATGGATTTAGTATAAATTTTTAAATAAATCAATGTCCCTCATATCTAGACCGTAGAGTGATAATTAAACTTTTGCTTCCTTGCGAAGACTAAGCGGCCAGCTATTGAATTACCACAAACGACTTGGATAACCTTAGGAACATTCGTGCGAGACGTAAATAAATCAATATTCGTTTTCGATCTTCCATTACACCATAAGAATAGATTAGATGGTTCACCCACAATAATTATCCGACGGCAGATAGTATTTGACGTTAAAACGCCGAGTTACGATTAATGTAGATTAACTTATTATCACGTTATATCCAACCACCTAACTATAATGATATTTTAGAAGAACCAATGCCTCTTGAATGGATACCCGCCCATGTGGCAGAAGAATGGTGTCGGGCTTGGAAGAGAGCGCGACCGATAACAACCCTCGAGGAGCCTCAACCCAAACGGCCGCATCCAACCACCTGGCAGATACTGGGCCTGGAAAATGATCCTCGCGGGGCAAATGGGCAGCAATACCTGCCGAAGAAATCCGTGACCACGCGCGGAACCTCCTCGCTCAGTGGGAGAGGATACAGGAACAAGTCGATCTCAACGTGGTCAAAGCCCGGATGTACCTCACCAATGTCGAAGAGGACATCCTCGTCGGGCGCATTGCGGAGACCTATCCGACTCGACCGGCCCGCAATACCCGGCGACCGGTAGCCATCATTCCAGGTTTCTCCCCGGAGGAAGGGGTTAGAAAATTCTTCGAGGAACCCTGATTCCTCGGGCAAAGGACATAGACAATAATCTGTATTATTAATGTTATTGAAATTTAAAAAATTTTAATGTCGTTCGTTTTAAATTCTCTTCGAGAATAGATTTATTCTTGGAACTGTGTTTGTAGTAATCAGAATTTTGATTTATTTAAGTCCATAAAGAAATTAAAGATTTTTTTATTGTAGCAATGACAACTATTCAATTACTACAAACCGAATTAGACCACGGTAGACGTGCAAACGCGAATCTACTCAGCCAGATGGTCCAAATAACTCGGGAAGCGCAGCAGATCAAGGCAACCTGGTCGGACCCGAAAAGGACGAAGGCTCTCTATCTCAGGCTCACGGCAGCTCAAAAAGGCTGGACGGAGGAGCGACAGCTCAATCAGAGCCTCCGCACACAAATCAGGGGACTAGAGGTCGCCTTGGCAGTCTGTCGGGAAGGGGAAGCAGTAACGTATCCGCTTATCTTCGCCCCGTCACAGTTGCCGAATCGAGATCCCCACAATAATGTCATGCAAACTACAAATCCGCCCACCGTTCCATCAAGTAATCGTCGGCCGGGACGCAAGGAGCGTGCCCGACGCCGAGCCGCACGACCGCCAAGCCAATCACATTAACTCATGAACGTTGTATATAATTTTTCCATTTCTGGGTTGAATAAATAAATTCATATTCATTGTTAATTTAATACCAAGTAATCGACTACAAGGTATGATTTACATAAGATCATCTTCATGAGTACTCGCACCGTATCCTGAACCATCGTTCTATCTCTATCTGCCAATATAGCTCGGATTTTGAATTTTCTTACACAATGGACAGAGTAAAGCGAGCATAGGTCTTCCATCGACAGCTCGTTGAACCCGAGGGTTGTCCGAGCAATTACAGCATTAGTGATGATGCTCACTTTTTGCGGATAATCCACCCACTCGAACACATTTCCAACGTTGCCTAGCAACGGGTGCCGGATGGTAGTTAGAAAGCATTTTGTATGGCGTTACTGGGGCAACAATAAGACGATTTAAACAAATAACGAAACCCTGTAACCCACCATGTGATTGTAATGGTGTTTGGCAAAAACTATGGTTCGGAAAATTCAAATGGACGAAAATTTACCAAATATCGTTCATTTATCGGTAAACAAACCAAAAAATAATAAAAAAAGTATAATAAGATACAAAAAAGATATAAAATGATTAAAAGCATTAAAAAAGAATTGCAAAACAATAAAAACTAACAAAACCATCAAATCAGCTTCAAATCTATCAAAATCGATTATATTTTGGAAAATAACTATGAGAATTAAGGTTAAAATGTAACTATAAACTTTAATAAAAAAGAATCATGAAAATCTGACAACTAGCGGAAAAGTGATGAAATATGGTTAAAACGTGTAGATGTTTTGTTTTACTGCATCAAAAAAATACGTATAAATCGATCATATATATGTCGATGTCAAATCGACAAAAAATATAGACACTTGAAGTTAAAATTTTTCACAAGAAAACAAAAATAAATCAAGAGTAATGACGATTTTATTTTATTTATGTCATTATTACTCGTTGTCAGTAAATTTTTAATATTTAAACTAATGCCGAATGCAATTTCATTTTTATTAATTTCAGTTGATATGAGAATCTTTTATTTAGTGTTGTAACCTTTGTTGTTTTCATTAAATTTTATTATCCAATTCGATTTTTTTATTTAATTCACAATGAAATTTGCTTATTAAGAATTTATAATAACCGTTATTCTAATCAATTTTTTGTCAATTGAATATCATGGACGTGTTGGGTTATTACGAAAAAAGCACAGTAAAATCAATAAAATACCAAAATGATAAAAGTGCAAAATTAATTTAAAAATTTACAAAAATTCGAAAGTAGTATTGATCCGGGGGAAATTGGTATGATTGAACACCAAATTGAGAGAAGAGTCCAGAAATCATAATAAAAATTTAGTGAGGGGTCCCTAGAAAATAATATAAGACAAAAAAAGAAATTAATTAAAAAAATAATTACTAATGGGAAGCCCGAGGCAATGGGAAAACCCGGCGTGTAGACGGAAAGATATGAAAAAGTAAATTGACCTAAACAATATTAAATGGGCGACACTGATCTATGGAGAGGTAATTATTTCCTAATTTGTAATTTAGTAATGGAGCAAACGTTGTTGACAAATGTCGGCTAAGGTGATCTGTGGGAAGTAATTATTTTTAATAATTTAATAATGTAGCAAATGTTGTTGACAATCGTCTGAAAACAGTCTGAGCAGGAGTATAAAAGGAAAAGGAAAATCAAGAAATGGCCAGTGGTCGAAGCAAACGAGAAAGAATCTAAACTCAAGTAAAGTCAAAGTTATCTATCAGAAAGGTTGATTAATCTATTGGATAACCTACCGTAAGATAATCAAATTTATACGGTGGTTGAAGGGTGCAAATAAATAAGTAAAATTGTAATTACAAAACATTGAAATAAATCGGATTTCGTTTTAACTGTGATAAAGTGCAAATAAAATTATTCTGTGTTGGGTTTGCTTATTTGATTCGAAAAGGACACGAGGAGTCAGAGGGAACCGACTTTCAATAATAATAACCTAACATTTTGGTGAGCCCGACGTGATCTAAAGTTAGCTGAGAATTGTGTGGAAAATAATTAAATTGTTTAAAAAGAAAAAATCTGAAAAAAAAAGTTTCAAAGTAAAAATAAACTGATAAGAGAATAAATTATTGAATTAAAAGAAAACTTTCAAATTATTGAAAAACCTTCGTGATTCATTACGACAGAATTTACAAAGAAAATTATTATAGAATACATTCCAAAATTAAAACAAAAGGTTACATTAATAATTGTAACATTTTAAAATACAGACGAGAAAAAGTTGTACAAAAAAGATTTTACAATTTGAGAAACCAGAAGCAATCAGAAATAATGGCGAGCTTTTTCCAATAATAATGATCAAATCCTGGTGTCTACTAGGCCGAATTCAATGTCATTCATGTAGAGGTTATGGACATATGTCGAGGTCATGTCCCAGGAATAATGAGAGATTCCAAAAGCCAATCTTAAAGAAAATTAGATTCCAAAGTGACAAATTACAAGCAGACTACGTTGCTTTTGTGCAGCCAGATAATTCTAATAATAGAATTGAAGACGAAGTGAAACAAATGAGTCGACGTTTGGATCGTTTAATATGCAAGTTTGAATCTGATGAAGAGACGGATAAATACATGAGTTGAAAAGAATGATGAATAAAGATAATCTGCAAAGCGAAAAGGCAATAATGATTATGTCGAGGATTAATAAATTAATAGAATTGAGAGCAGCGGAAACGTCTAAAATAATAACATCATTACTGGAATTGAGTCAGGTGTCACTGAGTGTACAAAGATTGAAAAGTGTAATTGAACTGTGTACTGATTATTATGAGGTGAATTCAAAAGATAGAGATGAAATAACAAATATGATGAAAGTATTTGGAAAAGCGTTCAGAGAAAATAAATGGTTAGATTTTATTTTTATTGATGTTGTAGATGAAAGTAGAAATAGTGTTATTTGTATTCGTTGTGAAATAGGAGATTATATTAAAGATTTAAAAGATAGATTAAAAGAGAATAATGGAAGACAAATAATAAAGGTGAAATTTAAGAATAGATATTTAGAAGACGATGAAATTTTAATAGATTGTGGTTTTATACCTGGAAATAAAAATAAATTGCAGGTTGCGTGTATGATTAGGGAAGAAGTAGCGGAAAAGAGTGATTCACAAGAAATAACAAGAGACTTAAGAGATACTTTAAGTGATTGGTATGGAGTTAAAATTACGGAGAAATTAAAGTTAATTGATAAAATAGAACTAGAGGAAAATGCTAAACTAGAAATAGTAAACATAATACGACCATATTTATATGATAAATCGAGGTATGGAGAAAAATTGAAATGTTTAATGCGAAGATTTGGTAGAGAATTAAGAGAAACTAGAATGGAATTAAAACCATTTATTATAGCAATAGGTTATGAAGATTGGGGAAAAACAGAGTATATAGAGGAACATTGGTGTGCAAAGGTTCAGAAGTTACGAAAAAGAGCTGTAAACCGAATAGGAAACGATGGAATTATTATATTGATGTTCAAAGGTGAAGAGTTAGATGATGATGAATATTTATATGAGTGTGGATTTAAGCCACAGGAATTAGACAAAAACGGATACATAGATTCCAATGAAAGGCAGTTTATTTAGTGAATTGTGTAGTATCAAGAAAGGAACAGAAAGTAGACTCAATGAATAATTCGGAGAATTCAAATACAGATATAGAGGACGATAACGAGAAAAAGCAGATGAAATTTCCAGTGATAAGGGAGAAAATGAATCGAATAATAAATTTCAGGTAGAACATTCGGAAAAACAAGAAATTTTTGAGACACTAAGAGGTGAAATAAATAGTGAAATAATTGTTAGGAAACCTAGAACTTTATACGAGATTAAGCAGAGTTTAGTGAGAATTGAACAGGAAGTTGATGAAACAAAAATAATATTAATGGGCTTGATTAAAGCAGTATACCCGATGTTTGAAATAAAAATTAATGTAGAGTATGAGTTAGGAAACATGGTAACTGAAATGAAAAACAGACTTCCAAATGTCGTGAAAAGATTTGGAGAAAACGATAAGAAATTAATTGAAAGTTTGACTAAAAATGGAATTGACAAAGAACAAGTTTAACTTATATGGTTTTAGAAATTGGAGCTCATGCGATAGCAGAAACGGATAATTTGGAAAATTTGATAGATGTAGCGGCACGAATTTCAAATGAATATTTTATAGAGTGGGTTAAAAAGATTGGAGGTTGGAAGAAGTTGAATAAATATCTTACAGTAAATGAAAGTGATGAAAAAAAGTTACCATGGGCAATAGTTATGGTCTTTATTTAGTGTACAATAACTACACAAGCTACAGGTATGACAGCTTACGATTGTTCCCAAACAGAAATGGGGAAAATTTATTCGATTGTGGACATGGCAGAATATCTGGATGCATACCCAAAGAAATTGAAAGTAGAAAATGATGTAAATTATTATGTGTATCAGGAATCTGATATACGGCGAGCCAAAGTTAGAGAATATATTGTGAAGCGAACTACTTTTGTATTTTTCTGTGGTAAATTGAGCCACACATCATTGATAAAAATGCACGTTATTCCACGACTAGTAGAGGTAATGCCAGAAAACTGCTTAGCTGCGTTTCAAACAGAGGAGTTAAAAATTAATCCGGAAATTAAATTGAAAGCAAAAGTAAATCACAGAATAAGAGAGACAGTTGTTGTAAAGGGAGTAATACAACAAGATGGAACGTGTGAATGAGAACCACATAAAGTGAATGGGAAAATTATTAAACAATCAGTGGTGATTGAAGAATATTTGACAAAATTGAGGGAATTTGAAGGAGTTTTTGATGATGAAACAGGAAAACTTCAAATGCATCCGTTTTGTAATATGAGACAAAGTAATTGCCAAACCGTAGAATCCATTCTAGTATTTGATGTTAAAACTAATATATGTAATTTAGCGCATTTGAAAATTATGACTTTCAAAGAGTTAAGTGGAGAACAGTTTAGAAAAAGCCCCGATAATTTCAATATAAATTATAAATCGAATGGCACAATCAAGTCGACTCCAGTATGGACGAGGAAAACCACACCAGTATTAATGTCGACATTACCAACAGATAGTATGCATTTTATAAAAAAGGAGGCTACCAATAAATGTGGGCAAATGGTTTATGCAACAAACTACAGAAGTGTTTACGAATCAAAAATGATGGTGCATGAGGCAAAAACTAGAATACACATAAATGATATTAAACTCAATCACTATTTTAACAATAAAATTGATTATTTGTACCATTTTAGTCAAAACATTATGGAGAACATATATCGGAAAATGATTCTAAATGATTGTAAATTTAATAAAGAAATACTTAGAAACAGGATGGCAATGGCAATTACAAATCTAAGCTTAGTAGCACCTATGCTAATATCAGAAAAGTGGTATTCACCAACGTTTTTGCCAATGGCACCAACATATCCAACTGAAAAATTGAAAGAAATGAAATCGGTAGAACATATTCAATTTGAATTAGATAACATTGAACCTACTAGTGCTGAAATTGAACGGAAAAACATGCTCGGATTACCATGCAGTTATGCAATGATGAAGTTAGGAAATAAAAGCAAAACGGCCTCGAATAAACATTCTACTCAATGGAAGAAAAGTGGAAGCTTTATTAAATTCAGGTTCCAGTAATACTATAGAATCAGATGATTTGTTGACAATGGAAGAGAGATCAAATATGAAACCAACAAGTAAAGTAATGTCAATGTCGCACAATGTTTTAAATATAATTGGGAAATTAAAAGCTGAATTAATCATTAGTAATCAAGAATTAGTACATTATGTGTCAGTAATGAGAAATAGTCCTGTCGGATGTTTAATTGGTATTGATGTGATGGAACAACTACAAGGAATTTCTCTTGATCTAAAAACTGGGAGATTAATGAAAGGACAAACAAACGAAAAAGAACATAAGATGAGAGAGGTATTTTTAAATCAGACGCTAGAATTTCCAGCAAGAAGTGAGGTAATATATTATGCGGATGTGTTAGATGTTTCAGACGAGGAGTGCATATTTGAACCAAATGGGATGCTAATAGAAAAATATGAAATACCAATGTGTGATGAAGTGGTAAAAGTCAAAGACCAAACAGTGCCAGTGAGAATAGTTAATCAAAATACAAAACCCATCCAAATGAAACCAAAATACAAACTGGGAAAACTAACGAAGTTTGAAATAGAGAAAACACCAAAATTATCGAGAAATATTAAAATCTACAAAGAGCCACAAGTCATAAGTAATGATTTAACAAAATTGCAAAAATGGGAATTCACGGAGTTATTAAAGAAATATAAAATGGTGTTTGGAAAACACGAGTACGATTTGGGACTCACCCAAGTAATTGAACATGAAATACCATTACTTGATGAAACTCCGATTAAATTGAAACCGTATAGAATTCCATATATACATCAAGAGGAAAGTGATAGACAGATAAAAGCAATGAAAGAGTTCAAAATAATACTAGATAGTTCTTCACCATTCTCATCGTCAATAGTAGTTGTTAAAAAGAAAGACGGCGATTTGCGATTTTGTGTCGATTATCGGAAATTATATCAAGTTACGCGAAAGAATAAATATCCTATTCCAGTTCCACAAGAAATGTTTGATCAGATGGGAGAACTGCAATTTTTCACATTAATCGATCTTAATAAAGGTTACAATCAATTTAAAGTGAAAGAAGAAGATCGAAGAAAAATGGCTTTTTCGGATGGTAAGGAATTGTATGAATTTAATGTGTTACCGTTTGGATTAACTGGAGCACCTGCTACGTTCCAGCGAGATATGAATTTTGTTTTACGTGATATCACACATGCATTAATCTATATTGATGACATAATAATATTTTCAAATACTTTTAAAGAACATCTAAAAGATGGGGAAACTGTATTTAGAAGATTATTAAAGGCTAATCTAAAAATAAAACCGTCTAAATCAGAAGTGGTTTATGTAGGTCATATTATTTCTCTAAACGGATTGCAACCAAACCCAGAAAATGTGAGGAAAATTAAAGAATACCCAATCCCTGAAAATGTAGATCAAGTTCGACAATTTCTAGGTTTAGCTAGTTATTATGGAAAATTTATTAAAAACTTTTCTCATGTAGCACAACCCTTAAATGTATTATTAAAAAAGCAGACTCAATTTAAATTGGGAAAAACTCAACAAGAAGCATTTGAATTGCTTAAAGAAAGTTTGATTAAAAAACCTATATTGAGATGTTCAAATTTTAGAATACCATTCATCTTAATGACAGATGCAAGTAATTTTGCGTTGGGTGCAGTATTAGGACAACAAGTTGAAGGTGAGAAAGATCACGTAATTGCATATGCCAGCAGAACATTAAAGCCACATAAAAAGAATTATTCTACAATTGAGAAAGAAACATTAGCATTGGTTTACGGTATAGCAACGTTTAGACAGTATTTAGTTGGTAGAAAATTTGTTGTATTTACTGATCATAATCCATTACAATAATTGATAAAACATCGGGATTCGGCCAGCAAACTGATCCGATGGTCAATAGCCCTACAAGAATATGATTTTGAAATTAAATATCGAACAGGCAAATCAAATGGAAATGTGGATACGCTATCGAGAATCCCTGTAAATAATGAGAGTAAGAATAATGAAACAAATTATAATAATACAATATTTATGGCAATCAAAACCGCTAATAGTTTGCAGTAACTGCAAAAAGATCAGGAAAACGATGATGAATTAAATCAATTGCAGAAACATGCAGTCACGATCAAAAAGGAGAGTGACTGGAAACATGAAGTTGACGAAAAACATAAATATATCATTCATGATGGTTTGTTAAAATGTGTTGAAAATGAAAACTTATTAATTGTGGTTCCAACAAAACATCGAACAACATTAATGTTGATATATTATGATGGAACACTAGGTGGACATTTATCCGCTCGGAAAACGTTATCAAGATTGAAACAAAAATATTATTGGGACACTATTGAATCAGATGTCAGACAATGGTGTCATACTTGTGAAGTGTGCTTAACCAAACGAAATAAGGGAAAGAAAATAAAAGTATCTTTGAAACCTATGCCAGTGCCCGAAGTGCCGATGGAAATTACTGCAATGGACATTGTTGGTCTATTACCTGAAACAATAAATGGTAACAAGTATATCATTGTGTTCTGTGATTATCTGACTAAATGGCCTGAAGCATATGCGATGCAAATTCGAAAAGCGGAAACAATTGCAAAGATATTTGTAGAAAACATTATTTTTCGATATGGAGCACCGAAGAAATTACTTACTGATCAAGGAACGAATTTCCAAAGCAAACTGTTTATTTCAATCACGGAATTATTCGGGATACTGAAACTTAGTACATCGCCTTATCATCCACAAACAGATGGTCTAGTTGAAAGATTTAATGGAACATTAATCAATATGATATCATCCTATGTAAATAGAAAGCAAAAAGATTGGGATTTGTTTATCAAGCCATGCTTATTTGCGTATCGAAATGCAGTGAATGAGAGAACCAGTGAAACATCTTTCTATCTCATGTTTTTACGGCGGAACAACATGCCGGTTGATTTAAAATTTCAAGCACCTATCTCACAGTAATTATGCAAGAAAAACTTCAATCAGTATGGACTCAAGCTGGGCTTAAAATAAGACATCGTCAAGAAGCGTATAAAGAGTGCTATGATAAACGAGCACATGTTCACAATATTGAAGTAGGAGATTTAGTGTATGTACATAAACCAGAACCAGCAAAGGGTCGATCACCAAAATTACAGAGACCATTTAAAGGCCCATATATATATATATATGGATACCACTGAAACTAATCTAAAATTACGTCCACAAAATAATAAAAAGGCAGGAACAATTATCGTTCATGCTAATTGATGTAAATAGGTGCCAGCTACAGAGGATACTAAGTATCAATTGAGATCTAAAGACACACCGCGCTCAAACAAAAAATAGCGAAAAATCCCGCACCATTGGGATATATCAACAAAATTTTGTTCGTTACAACACTTATGATAATCAATGTGTTAGGGTCGAATGCGACTCCATTGTTTCCAAAGTACGCCATTAAAATGATCCCATTAATGGAAAACGTTGATATTTATGCCACATGTACCCAGATGGTATGGATCTATCGTTGTGCACCTACCGAACAAATAGAAGTAAGTAATTTACTGAATATTTTGAACCCCCAGTCAAGTTGAATTTTAATAAAAATACTTATGTAAATCGTCAACTAACAATAAATTATGAATACCCATGGTTAATAACACAAGTGCAACCCCAAGCGAATAGTACTAAAATAATAAATCTGATTCATATTGAAATATGGACAAAAAATCTAAATAACCATGTTTCCATAGAACCATTGCTGAATGGAATCAATATATATTGGGAACCCCGAAATAATTTTTCAGAATTATACAATCGATACGTTGAATGTTAGAAAGTTTTTTGTGCATTATGCAAATCTAAAACTGCATCATACCTATGATATCGCAATTCACTACTACGAAAAAGTATTGCAAGATAATGGTACAGAGAGTAATGACCGGTGGGTCAAGATCTATACTAGTCGAAAATCAATATTGTTGCAAAACGAAACAAATCGAGTTCATTTACAGCTAGTTAACCAAAAACTAAACATTTCACGGAAAGCCGGTATTAATGACAAAGTTGTGATTTATTATTGTGGGAAAATCCATGCCACGTTAACAAGTAACTTTACCTTTAAAATGTCAAATTTTCAGCAGATACAATCTAAATCAATTTCAAAAATTGTGATGATAAAAATCAAGTATTACAAACGAATATCAAATTTCAATCCATAGGAAATCATTTTTGTCAAAACAAGATTCATTCGAGTTGTATATAATTAAACGAAACTCATAAAGAACACGAATTATTCTCATATCTCTAATGTAAATATTCGAAAACAAAAAGCAATATTATCTTCGTTCAATGACCAAATGGCTAATATGCAAATTCGTGAGAACAATACAACATCATCTTTATCTGATAACAATGAATTCATATGTGTACTTTTATCGATCAATACAATCAGTGTGATATCATGTTCTATCATTTTTCTTCTCTTATTGCTAGCATATCTTCGAAAACTAAAGCAACGACTTGAAAGTCAACCATGGACCAAAACCTTGGATTGTCTATGAGGAAACAATCGTGTATTGAGATACATTTATTTTGCATGCAATTATGATAATGTAGTAGTACAGTATAAGTATTAACTTTTTATTTGGGATAATGTAAAGATTTGCACCTTTCGATCATAGATGAGTTTGATTGGCTGTTGAGAACAAAGAAGGGGAAGCAGAATTTGCGCAGGTAAAAAGATTTTGGGGAAAAGGAAATTTATCAAGGGGTATATAAGGGATAAAAAAGTAAATAAAATTATTATAAAATTCAAATTAAAATAGGTAATTAATTTTTATTAATATTGTTATTGATACCGCTACCAGTTAAGGCAGTATCCCACATTGATTCTAGCGTAAACTTTTAAATTCAAAAATAATTAACTAACTCTTAGATCCCAAATTATGTGAGAGTGGATGACAGGAAAATGAAGATACAAATATTCAGATTGAATAGAAAATCAGGAATTAAATTAGCTGAGGAAACAAATGCAACGAAAAAGGAAGAGTTCATGCTTCACATTATCAAGGGAAATGTAGAAATGGTCGACGACAATAAGAAGATATGGTGGGAAATACATCAAGGTTTGTCATGAAAAATGCAGAAAGAAGCGATGACCAAAAGGTTGAGAGCAACAAATGAAAATGCACTGATTGTGTTAGTAACCAGAATTAAAAACGAAGCTCAAGAAGTACAGCAGATGATAATACCTGTGAATGAAAAATTGTTAGCAATCACTGAACAGATGCTAAAGAAAAGAATGCCATTTTTAAGAAAAGAAATGGATCAAGAGAAGATAAGAAGCAAGGTCTTGTTCATCGATGTGGAGTATGGGACATCAAAAAGTAGACAGATGGTTCCGCTGTCTATTGCGATAATGAATTATTATGGCAAGACAATAAAGGATGTGTATCTAACTCCAAGAGGAAAATTGTGGCATTTTAATTCACAAATTCATGGAATAACGGAAGTCGCAAGTAGGAATCAATATGACCAGTATGGAATTATGAAGGAAGTTCAAAAATTGGTCGTTGGAACAATATTAATTTACCAGGAGATACAATACTTAAAACTTTGAATAGACCAGTTGCATGGCATTCGAGATTTGGTTACAGCGCAGGCATTGGAAAAGGTTGGAATGTCTAGGAGAGGAGAATTTTTCAAACTGAAAACTGTTGTCCAGGAGATGTTTGGAGATCAAATGCAAGTGGGCATACACTAAGCCCTCGAAGATGTAAAGAACATAAGAAGAGTATATTTGAAAATTGAGAAACTGTGGATCGATGATATCGAAATACCACAAAAGCAACCGTCAAGGAAATATTCGTTGGAAGAATATCGGAAGCTTTACAACACCGCCTCAACATCAAATACCCAAATTACGGAAGAAATTGACCTCACAGCAGTTGAGGATATGGAAATCGATCTTGAAATTCAAACTGTTCAATTGAAATAGGCAACAGAAGAGAGCATTGAAATAATTGAGGAGAGTCTGGGTCTAATAATCAATGAACCGATTCATCGAACCTAATTAATATTCGAGCATGGGTCAATTATCTAAAAAACATAAAAAAGGAAACCTTCATTGGATTCTTTGGAGGTTGACAGTGGAGAAACTATCACAATAAATCAGCTTACGTATCGAAAGAAGAAAACTGTTATTCATCATAAATGTGGATCTAAAACTTGAAATGGAATAAAAATTAATGTTATTTATATTATTTATTTATAAAATATTAATTTAATAAATCTCGTTCTCTTGATTTACGTCGTCCAATAAAAAAATAAATAAATAAAAAAAAGCATGAACAATGACACAAAAGTATGTAAGACAAAGATTCTAAATTCCAGGGAAAATTGTATACTTATTATCATTATAAGTATATTGGTGATATTGGCATTATTATTATTGAGGCTATTATTTTTAATATTATCGTTGCTATTATCAGTTCTTGAGAGTCTCAAATCTCGAACTTCGTGATTTAAGACGCACAAGAAGAACCATTCCCCATGCCTGCAGCCTGGCGTAACAAGCAGGAGGAGTGGAACTTTTTAATATTTAACTTATATAAATCATCCATAAATAGTATATAATTTTAAAAGAAGAACATTTGCATTTTTCGAAAAATGTAATATTGTAATAAGTAAACGAATGCTTTAAACATTTAAAGTTTAAAAAAAATATATCACATCCCTCATAAGACACACATCTATCAGTGCTGATGTCATAGAACCTCCTGGAGCATCAAAAAAAGTTATTATAATAAATTTTAAATTAGTTTTAAATAATTAAATTGGTTTTAAATAAGATAAAATAAATTAAATAAAAAAAATATATATTTCAATTTTCAATTTATTTCAATATGTATTTCAGCTCCAAAAATAATATTGAGATCATTTATGGAGAATTTGTAGATTCACTCACAAATATAATAATTTATTGCAATTTGAACTATTAAATTATACATTGAAATATTTTTAAAATATTTCTATCTAAATTTTGCATTTATATTAAATCAAGTTTAAAATTTCGTAACTATTTTTTTTAATGTAGATAAAGTAAACTAATAAATCTTGTGTTTATTGGATATATTTTATATCTATATGTACGAAAGACATTTTTAACAAATTATTTCTTTTACCTAATAAATATAAACTGGATAATATAAATTTGAAAATATAAATAAAAAAATATAATAAAATACCAAAATCTTTTTAATCATATTATACGCGAAAAGAAATGAAAATATTAATATAAAAAAACATTAATATAATATGATAAGGAAGTGTCAAAGTTTTTAAATTTTGATTTTTTTGAAGATATTATTCACTTTATTATTATTATTATTATGATGATGATGATGATTACTATTATTATTATTATTGTTATCGTTATTGTTAATATTGTTGTTGTTAGTGTTATTATTAGGTAATATGGTATTGAGATTACTCTACCAGGACAAGTATAAAAAATATAATCAAATGAATAGATTAGAAAAGGAATCTTTATTAAAGGAGAAGATATGTTGGGGTATTACGAAAAAAGCACAGTAAAATCAATAAAACACCAAAATGATAAAAGTGCAACATTAATTAAAACATTTACAAAAATTCGAAAGTAGTATTGATCGGGAGAAATTGGTATGGTTGAACGCCAAATTGAGAGAAGAGTCCAGAAATCATAATAAAAATTTAGTGATGGATCCCTAGAAAATATTATAAGACAAAAAAAGAAATTAATTAAAAAAATAATTACTAATGGGAAACCCGAGGCAATGGGAAAACCCGGCGTGTAGACGGAAAGATATAAAAAAGTAAATTGGCCTAAATAATATTAAATGGGCGACACTGATCTATGGAGAGGTAATTATTTCCTAATTTGTAATTTAGTAATGGAGCAAACGTTGTTGACAAATGTCGGCTAAGGTGATCTGTGGGAAGTAATTATTTTTAATAGTTTAATAATGTAGCAAATGTTGTTGACAATCGTCTGAAAACAGTCTGAGCAGGAGTATAAAAGGAAAAGGAAAATCAAGAAATGGCCAGTGGTCGAAGCAAACGAGAAAGAATCTAAACTCAAGTAAAGTCAAAGTTATCTATCAGAAAGGTTGATTAATCTATTGGATAACCTACCGTAAGATAATCAAATTTATACGGTGGTTGAAGGGTGCAAATAAATAAGTAAAATTGTAATTACAAACATTGAAATAAATCGGATTGCGTTTTAACTGTGATAAAGTGCAAATAAAATTATTCTGTGTTGGGTTTGCTTATTTGATTCGAAAAGGACACGAGGAGTCAGAGGGAACCGACTTTCAATAATAATAACCCAACAGACGTTTTCTTCCATGGTATACATTAGGCATGATCTGAGATAGCAGAATACCATGATCGGAATCCATCTTACTTATTCAATTATATTAATTTACTAATCATTCTTATGATATATATATTTTTTATTTTTATTTTTATCAATTTGATTATTTTATGATTACCACATGCACACAAGAAAGTAAATTAAAAATTTGACAAAATCTAATCTCGAGATAGTACTTCGGTGTGAGGTACCCGTAGCGAATGGCAGTTCGCCGGGTCAGGTCTTCTCTTTAAGAACCTCAACGCCAGACACTCAGTAGAGCGCCACTGGTCACGAGGAAGGAGTAAATCTTTCACAAAAGAAAAGAAGAATATATTACTAGTAAAGAGAAGATGGAAAATAATATATCCAGGAAGAAGAAGTATTAAATCAAATATGTAAATGGAAAAAGATCATGATAATATAATTAAGTATAGAGTAATTTATAATCTTATATTAATCCAATCTAAACAATTTCAGAAAAGCAGAAAAAGATAAATCTCATGTAGAAGTGTTGAAATTAAATTTAACTAATGAAACACATATATAACTGCATAAAAAGTTAAATTCAATATTACTGCAGAAATGAAAATAACACTATAATGATTAATAACACTGCCAACAGGAAATCTGCATGAAAAAATTATTTTATAGTCAACACATTTTGTTCAAACCTTTTCGAACCATTGTAAAATTAAATCGTTACAGGATCTCATTTAATTTCTCGATATTGTTTTAACCTAAAAGTGATGATAGAAGGACACAAGTAAAATGAGCACGAATACCTTCTATGGTAGCTCTTGAACCCAAAGGTTTTCTAGGATATTAACAGTCATGGTAATATGGCTCACCTTTTACTAGAAACAGCCCATTGGAATACATTTCCAACGTCATTTTGACGGTATGCAATGGTTAGATCTCTTGTGCACGCATCTGGTAGGATTCCCTTGAAAATCTTACATCTTTTACCCATCAGGTGCCCAGCCATGGTAAATGAACTCTAATGTAGTATGATTTTTCTTTGCGAATTATAAATGACTACATCATTAGCGTGATTTAATAAGAGTAATTATTAGTAAGATTTAAATTTGACTAAATGAGGGAATTAGTTTGAGAGTTTGACTTATTTGGGGTTTGTGGTTTATGGCTTTGACTCTCTTACATACAACCATTCTAGCCCGCCAATAGTTAACCGTTGCTAGGCAAAGTTTGAGCTGCAACCACTGGTAATGAGACCGCCAAAAGTAAGCTCAAAGTCTAGAAATGCTAAGGCCCGACCTCATATTGAGTTCAGCGAACTGCCGTTAGAAGGGTTCTGCTCGTCTTACTACTTTTATCTCTCAATTACTTTCTGGTCGAGATGTTTATTTAACTAATTCAATCCACTATATTTATCGATTTCTAAAGAAAATTTAAACCAAACATTTATTTTTCAAACACCACAAATTTTATACTATAAACATAATATGTCATTTGGGAATATTTGTCGGTTGGATCCGTTTTCGATATCCCTCGGCTCTACTCGGCCTTGTATGAGGCTTTGATCTCTTATTTAGTTCGTCCGGTCGGTTCTGATCTCGGTACGCCAGTTGTGCCGGTGCAAATACGTTGCCGCACTCCATTCCTGACACGCCGATAGCGTGACCTCTAATCCTCGAATTTTGGTCCGCTGAGCTTGGATTGTTATTAATCTCACTTATTACTGTACCGCTTCGTATCTCTGGTTTTATGGGACTTTACTGTGATGATCTCATATCTTTGTCTCGATGGCGAGAATATCGTTAATTATACTACTGAATTTGACGTGATTTCGTTCAACATATATTGATTTATCCCTAACTAATTTTCCTCACTTGGGATTTTGTGTAACTTGAGTTGAAAACTGATTTTGGTTGGATTCTATACTAATAGATTTCATAGCTGCTGAACTTCCTTTCAATATATCTTCCAGATTGATCGGGTTTGGCTATATTAGGTCTTTGAGATCATTTAATTTGTCTTTAAATAAATTTCGAAAATTATTTTGGCAATCATTTTACTCCTTATTAAATTAATTGATTTTTGATTGGTTTTAGGTCTTGTCAAATCTCAGTAATTCGTTTTACTTTCTTTAATATAGATTAAAAATTGAGTTCTTTAATTGGGTTTAATTCTGATCGAATCCATATAAACGTCAACTTTCTTTAGTTTAAATTTAACATTGGGCTTTAGTTGGGTGTCGTCCAAATTAGATTTTTAAATTTTTATAAATTAAATTAAATTATGATTAAGCAAATTAAAATAAATTGTAGAGGATCTTACAATTAAAATTCTCTAAAATTAAATAAAAACAATAATTTAGCCCGGATTCTGATAATGTGGGTTTTATTAAAAAAGATTTATTTATGTGATCTTTAATTTTAAAAGTGTTTGTTTAATTAATATAGCAAATTGCTTTTGTAACTTTAAAAAATATATGATATTGAATATTTTGAATTTTCAACTTTATTAAATATAGGAAATGAAAATGTTATTGAATCCGTTAATTCAGATATTAATAATAGTAGAGAGAAACGTATTCGTAAATCTGTTAGTCGCCTATGTGATGTCTATGGCAAAACGTTTGAAAAGAAATATGATCGTATTATAAAGCCTATCACAGGAAATGGTATAAATTTGGAGATATTAAACGAATTTAAGATTCAATTCATCGAAGTAAATTATCAAAGAACGTGCATTTGCTTTGCTACAGAACAATTGGTAAAGCTGGAAAAAAGATTGAGTTCAATTAAGAAATTCAACGGCTTTGATGAAGACGATGAAATTTGTATTGATTACTGTTCAAATTTATGTGGTGAAAACCTTGAATTATCTGAAAGTGGATTATTTTATGCATATTGTCGATTATTCTGTGCTGCGTTAAATAGTTCCAAAATGTTCTTGTTCGAAATAATGTCATCGCTTACAGAAACGGAATCGGAAATTATGTCGACATTTCTGCTCATGCTGATTTTTAATTTTTATTCTTCAAATGAAAATGTATTAACGAAAACATCATTGCAAAATGTTTTTAAATTATACAATTGTCGACTTTGATGGAGCTTTGTGAACATAATTTAACCGAATCATTGTCTCCTATCTTCCAGTGAAATTATGAGGTGTTCGGGAGCGCAGTGGATATGTCTTCTTGGTCTTATTCTATCAAATCCTCGATTTCAGTGCAAGGATTAACGTCATTTAATATGTCTATGAAAAGTAAAGCTGGAAAAACAAATTAGTCCCAAAGCAGAATTCGTATCTCAAGAGCAGGTCTTCATTTTCTTGTTGATAGAATTCACGGAAAGTTGCGAAAGAGAAATTTTGCTGAATGTGTTGAAACTGGAGCAACAGTTTGTTTGGCGGCAGTTTTGGAATACTTAGCTGCTGATTTACTTGAATTGGCTGGTGATGTTGCAAGAGATAACAAGAAAGGTCGTATCTTTCCACTAGATTGGCTATCGGCATTGATGAAGAACTAAATAAATTAATGGATGCTGATTCGAACCAGGCTGTTTCCCGATCAAAGATCCCGATTTATAAAAAACGATTCAATTTTAGAAAATAAGTACGAAAATCAAACTCTAAACTGAATTCAAATTGTTTTAAACGAAATTTTATCGCATCAAAAAAGTACGTATGAAAACATATTATATAAGTCGATGCCATATCGACAAAAATAAACTCAAAAATCAATTTTAATTGTTAAATATTTATTTCCTCAAATAAATACTTAGAAAATGATATTCATCTCACAACAGTTTTTGATTTATAGGTAATTTAGGCTCATTTATAGAGTAAGTCGGAATGAAACCAGCGAGTTGAGTTTAACTAGTAATTTTTCTATAGTCAGAATCATATCCACATGGAACAAACAGGTTGACAATCTATCTTTGGAATAAATTGCTATTAAAGAATCCCAATAAAATATTTGTTGTAAAAAATATCCCTTTGGGACAAATAGCCTAAATCTTTTGGGGTAATTTAATTGAGAAAATTTTCAATTTATATATACTGAAAGATTTTGTTATTGTTGTCTTTTTCACTCACTTAATGACGTCTCGCGTCAAATATTATTAATTTTACTATTATTGTTTTTAGGTTTCATTGGCATTTACGTGCCTTGTCAATTATTTTAACACTTGAAGTGCCACAAATTATTATTGACGCCTTGCGTCTAAATCTGCATTTCCATTATTATTGACGCATAGTGTCTAAAGAAAAACAAAATATATATTAAATAGCCTCTAAAGGGTGTTATAATTAACATTATTATTTATTCTTTTTTGAAGTGTTGAAATAAAAAAAGAAATTACTATCACATTAAAATAAAGATTATCCAATTACATAAATCATCTACACAATAAAATAAAAAAACACATGAAGATAATAAATAATATTCTCATCAAATATAAACAAAAATTAATAAACTGGCAAAATTAATCACAGATTGTCTAAATAAATGAAATAATCATCGTTTTTCATATATTGTCATATATTGTCATAATTTGGGGTTCTCGTCAGAATAAGATCATTGGATTGTCATTATCGTTGCCATCACCAATTATCATCATCCATTGTTCAATCTACATGTATGATCGAGTAGTAGAATGTGAGGCCATCAGATATAACCACCCCTAGACTTACGTAATATTTTGCAACATTTGACCTCTGTCAACGCTGTTACTACCTGGCGATCGATCTCTACCCAAGCTGTTACTAACATGTAATTGACCTTTGTCGACTGTAACTAGATGACCACACGATTAAGTCACGCACCCACTGGTCAGTCACTACACGGAGACACTTATTATGCCATACACATATAGTTACCTAATATTATTCACACTTATGACGTCACGCAGTTGTGGACCAACACAGTTTGATTACCTAATGTTCTAGAACCTTCCACACACCTACCTTCTGGGTCTTACCATAAACCTACAAACTACTACACCTGCCTTATAGAACCTACCTTCCTGGAACCGTACACACACATTCTAGAATATTCCCGAAAATACATATCCTATAACTTATCACAGACACACACACAGATCCACACTGATCCACACAGATTCGCACTGATCCACACAGATCCAAACTGATTCACAACCATCGATACAAATTCACGTTGATCATCGCCTAACACGCCTAAGACTAAGTTTACGACTAAGCCTACGCTGATTCATAGACTTAACAAAATCACTCACTAGTGTTGTTTAAAATTTTAATAAATATAAAAAACTTGTTTCACATAATGTTTAAAATTTTAATTATACATTTACATATCGTTAAGAAGTTTAATGGGTTCTTTCAATGTCATCAAAGCAGAAGCCCAACTCATTCTAGGTATACCTTAAAAATTTAAGGAATATAAACCATTATGTGCAATATTTTTTGAACGAAATTGCTGAAAAAAGTCATCAAGAAGAAAGACATCTAATTTCAAGTATATCATCATATACTCTAACAAGGTATTGCAATTATTTTCATTCAAAATGTTTTGAGCTCTCAAATATTGTGATTCAGTCACTTCAGACAAAAATTGGTGGTAATTCAAACGTTCTTTCCAAGATTTCCAAACTCTTTGCCAATTATTGAACCAGTGAATACAGAATCCGTCAAAGGAAAGTTAGAAAGAGTTTTAACTGCATTGTCTAATGATGTGCTAACAAACTGATAACTATCAATGCACCTAACTGATACTTTATCGATATGCGCTATCAAAGATATAAATTTTTCTGTTGTAGTTGGAATGATATTTAAATTCCAAGAAGGAAAACTACTAAGACCATATTTCAAAAGGTGATGAAAATCATAACCCCTAAGATTATGAAAGATAATAAGTAGATGCTGACGATTTCTCTTAACATTACGACAAAGACTACAAGCAGTCCCAAGATAATGACCTGAAGAGTGTTATTAAACATTAACATGATTTCTAGTGGGTTTCTTACAAAGATAACAATTCAACCAAACTTAAAATCATTTTCCTGATTAAATGAAAGTAGAATCATGTCTGAATCACTAAAAAGATCAAAAAAAGGTTGTACCTTTTTTCAAAAATTTCAAGAGACACTTTAAACCAATGAAACTAAAATACTAATTAGTATTATTAAAGTTATTAATTAATAATAGTTCTGCTGATATTGGTAGGTGTTTTATTGATGATGATCTAATAGCAGTTCAGCTAAAATTTAGCTGATGTAAAATAATTTTATTTGGCTATTGAAATAAATATAACTCATTTTTACGATTCAAGTAAACTTAGAATTAATTTTTAAAATAAAAAATATGCTTAATTCGATTATAAATTCTAAAAAGCCAATTATTGAGCTGATATTTAGAATTGCTTCGCGAGCCACATTTAGCTCGCGGGCCACTAGTTTGCCATGGCTGTTCTAGAACATTAAATAATCAAGTTGTGTTGGTCCATAATTGCATGATATCATAAGTGTGAATAATATTAAGTACCTATGTGTGTATGGCATACTAAGTGTGTCTCTGGGTAGTGACTTACCAGTGGATGCGTGACATAATCGTGCAGTCATCTAGTTACAGTGGACAAAGGTCAATTACTAGAGAGTAACGAGTCTTTTGATCATCTTCGCTGACGAGGAAACGAGGAAAGACATACGGTAGATAATGTGAAAGCTACATAATAGCTCGAAGTATTTATATTAGTGATAAAAAAGCAGGAGCCACAAGAGCAAATTATGTGGAATCTGGCGTAATAAAAAAGAACGATCCATGAAAACCTCTCTAAGAAAAAACAAACGGTAGCATATTAATAAAGTGAAAGCAGATCGTTTAATGGGACATCCGAAAAGCTACTGGAATTTTGTGATCGAAATTAATCGACTTTTCAAAAATTATTTCCTTTGATCTAAAGTTATTTATTTTACGTATTAATATCTCAATATTTATCTGATTTTGATATATTTTTAAATTTAATTATTTAATTATCAAAAGAGACCTGAGAAAGATAAAAGTGTTGGGCCAGAACACAAACTGCCTTGAAAATTGTTTAAATACATCAGCACAAAAACCCAGCACCAAGATAACTTAAAATATAATATACAACATCAAATAAACACTTTAAAATATAAGAAAACATAAATAAATATAAAATCAAAAGACATAAAAGTAAAATAAAATAAATACAAAATGCATCAAGAACCACACGGAATTTACATAATAAATAACATAATAACAAAAACATTTGACCATAAAATGACCATTTATATAAAAGTAAAAATTAATGAAATAAATGAATAAAAATAAAATATTTTTGGCTAAATAAATTTAATTAAAAATGTTAAAAAATAAATTACCAATTTAAATTAAGAAATTAATAAAAATTTAATTTAGATAACACAAATAATTTCAAGATCAAATTTGTTTAATCGCAATAAAAATAACACGCAAGGTTAAGGTCAAATTATAGGTATATATATTGATATGTTTTGACAAATTTTTAATCTTACGTTTCAGTCTTATGTTTCAATCTTATGTGTACAATATTATCTGTAAGCGCACGAGTGAATATCAAATTATTGATTGATAACTAATGATATGAATCGAAGATATTATTTGAACTTATTGATTGATAATGCTATGAATTGAAAATGTTATGAACTATGATATTACAAATTACCAATATATGCTGACGATTTTATGAATAAATATTTTATTGCATCGAAGCTTCTACCCAATTGGAATGGTAACCTTTATTTATTTCCTTTTTCCGGGCCCACAGCCACACAACATGCAAGCTATTAAACTAAAACATAATTAACAAGCTGTGTAAGTGCGGTTAATCCGCTAATAGCTTGTGCCCGTGAGGGTTCCGGCGTGCGTAACGCAGGAACTCGAACGTCAAATCATTGAATATAAATAGAGAAAGAGAGTAGCTTGAGAGTGGGTCTTTTGGCTCAACTATCTTGCACTCAATTTCGATAAAATAGACATAAAATTTTAAACAACAATCGGCTCAAAATCACTAACAACGAGTAGTCCAGTGGGCACTCATTAACTATAATATGAACATAAATAGATCATAAGGACAAAGAGAGGGAAAGGGTAGCGGGAAAAATAGCGAAATCGTTGCAACAGTTAAAATGAATAGCCATCGGAAAAAGATCAATCCGAACGACTAAAATTACGGAAAATAATGTTTTAAACAATATATAAGAATTAAATAAATTATATTGAATTGAGACGGAAAATATGGGTTGAACGCTGCTCAAATTTTCCGAATTAGTTAAAATACTTATCGAAAATAGTAAAGTAAAAGTGGAATGTTGTTCAATTGTTGGTATAATAGTAGTATAAAACTGAAAAATAAGGGAGGAACGCTGCTCAATTTCTTCGAATTAATGAAAATACTTTATCGAAAACGGTAGAATGAGGATGGAATACGGCTAAATTTTTATATAAGTAAAATATTTTTATAAAGCCGAGGAATAATGGCGAATCCCTACACAAAAATTTGATAATAATAATGATAATAATGAGGATAATGGTAATTGTAATAATAATAATAATAATAATAATAATAATAATAATAATAATAATAATAATAATAATAATAATAATAATAATAATAATAATAATAATAATAATAATAATAATAATAATAATAATAATAATAATAATAATAATAATGATCATGGTACTTATAATGATAATGATAATAATTATGATAATATTAATAGTAATAATAAGAATAATAGTGGTAATGTTAATAAATATAATGGTAATTATAGTAATAAGAATAATACCAAATGTAATAGTAGTAACAATTAATAAAGGTAATACATATAATAGTAACAATGATAATGCTAGTAATAATAATAGGGAACACTGTAGTTATTGAGTATATTTAACATAACAAAGGGTGTACAGGCCATAGAATAATCAACAACACGGACAACGATAGGAGAGACCATGGGAATGGACACAATGATAGATAATATAGCGGTATAGGTTAACAATTGGAGGAGATAGGAAAATAATGGGACCTAAAAATCGAAAAGCGAGCATAGTCCTTCTATCGGCATCTCGTTGGACCCATGGATCGTTCGGTCAATTACAGCATTAGCAATAGCGCTCACTTCTTGCGGACGATCCACCCACTCGAACACATTTCCAACGTTGCTTAGCAACGGGTGCCGAGTGGTAAGCGAAAGATCTTTATATGGGGTTGTCTGGGTAACAACCATATAGTTTCAAAATAGCAACACCCAGAAACCCACCAAAAGCACGAAACCTTTTATAATAGCTCCTGAATCAATGTGCCTCAGAGTATTTTCAGTCATAGGGATGTGGCTAACCATTTTTAAAAAACCAAACCATTTGAGTACATTTTAGACTTCGCTTGTGACGGTGTCGAATGGTTATTTTTATGCGTGTTCCTGGCCGGAGTCCCTTTAAACATTGGAGCACGAATGACTTTCATTTCCAATCAGGTACCCAGCAACTATATGATATGCAAGTATCTGATAAGAAATCTGAAATGCGTGTGTAAAAAATTTATTACAATCAGGTACCCATTATTTATTTAATTTTTCACGTTTTATAGAAAGATAAACAAAATTATTTTTACTCAGTTTTTGTCTGATCTTAAATTATTGAATTTTTCCAGTATTTTAGAATAATCATTTTGGTTATCAAAGTATTTACTTTGATTCACATTCTTCTCTGATTAAATATTTTAAGATATTAGATATTATAATTTGTTTGTTTGTACTATTTATATCATTCAATTTTAACTCTTAATTTGAAGTTAAATATTAAATTTTAAATTATTAAAAAAAATTCATAATTTTAGGTATAATTGTAAAGTGTTAATTTATATTTTAGAGTGCCTTGTAAGTGAAATAATTTACAAAAGTTAGTGAAGCAAATTTCAAGAATGGGTAATACCAGTAATAAAGTCGATCGAATAAAGGCTACAAAAATTATGGAATTTTTTTCTAAAATGAATGCTAATAAAACGAAAAAAGATGTTGATATCAGTGATAAGGCTAAGAGACAAAAACTTAGTAAATCTCTATCAAATATAGCAGAAATAAATGACATAGATCAATATGATGAGATCTATTCGAATAAAAGGACAGAAAGAACAAATGATATTAATTTAAAAAAGAATGAACCAAGAATTGGTTATCGGGACGGGCCATTCTTGGATAACCAAGAAATTTACTCCGAGGTTACTGATAATAAAGCGACAAACCGTGGGAATCAGAATACAGTCGGTGTTGAACATGAAAATAATAATATAAAAGTAGATAGAATAAATACAACAAAAATCAGAAAAAGCAATGAACATTGCACAAATGAAACAAGGAAATCTCAAGAATATCTTCCAAAATCGGATCGTAAAAAATTGTTTTTAATTAATTTGGATAAGATAAGAACATTTTTTTCTAAAATTATTTTGAATAAAACGAAAACAGATGTTGATGAAAGTGATGTTGGTAAAACTCAAATCGAGGCAAAATCGAAGAAACAAAAATTTAAGAAAATATTTCTTCAAAGAGAACTCAGTAAATCTCTTCCAGCTATAGCAGAAATAAATGACACGGACCAATATGATGAGATCTATTCGAATAAAATGAAAGAAAAAGCAAATGTTTTAATAATTAAAATGAATGAAACAAGAAATTTTTATCGGGACAGACCATTCTTGGGCAATCATGAAATTTACGCAGAGGTTACTGATTATAAAGCGACAAACAGTGGTAATGAGAGCACAATCCGTGTTGGATATAATAACAGTAACAATAACGAAGAAAAATACGCAATAAGAACATGTTGGAAATGTCAGTATTGCAATAAAGTTAATGTCAAATCTAGTTTTTGGTGTATTGTTTGCCGTAGAGAAGACCTGATAGAAGAAGCAATTGTTATAAAGATAATATGTGAAGTGGATTCATTTGAGCAGGTGATTAGATTATTTCTTGATACAATTTACCAAGTAATTTATTATATGGCCATATTATAAAGGAAATTAACATTATCAATTCGAAGAATGGCAAGAGTGGTACACTTTCTGAATACTTTTATTGCCTGGAATTGAGAGAGAATAAGTTTGCTCAGATCTTGGTTATGATTTTCTTGAATGCAATATCACGTACATATGAATAACCACCCGTCATCTCAGTTATCAGCTGCCCCTTAGAATTGCCAAGTTTCTGCAGGTCATTTAAAATAATCTTGTTCAAATCCTAGACATTTCTTTATATTATGTAAATAAATGTTTTGGTATTTTACTGTAAAATTTATGAAAAACTATGGCTTTATTTTTAGATACAACTATAGAAAATAAGGTTGCTCCCCTTGGAAAAATTCTGCAGCCGCCCATTAATAAAAGCGGCCATCCGTAGGGGGGAAGGGGGTATTTAAGCACCGTTACGTTACATCTTAAATTTTGTATTTTTTCAACACAATTTTATACTAATTTCAGCTTTCTAGGGCCTTTTTTTAATACATGTTTTTTATTTTACGATATTAGTGCAGCATTACACTAAATATTAACTAAAATGTCAATAAATGGATTTGAAACATTTTCATTTTCCAATATGAAACACAGCTTTTTAGGTGGAAGGGCAAAGATATGTGACAAAGGGGAGGGGGGGGGGTAAAAATCGCGTGCCATCATTTACGGACTGCTCCTAAGTAGTTTTCTAGTGGCATTTTCTAATGTATGTTTTAATTAATAATACTTATTTATTGAATATATATAATTTTTTTAATAAAATATATAATATTTGTCTTTTTAGTGGTCAGCTTCTTTATACTTTGTTTACTGCCCTTCTGCTAATCAAATTCTGAGTACATATTTGTTGTTAATTTCTGTATTTTAGAACAAACCTAAGTTTATAAACACGAAGTTTCTGAAGACAATACATGTCCTTCAAATGCTGAAATTAGATGCTATGTTTTGGTATTATTTACAAAGAAATTTTTACGAGAACGTCATTGAACCTTATGATGTTATTCAAGCCTTAAATGATTTAACTAAAATAAACGACATTAAATATATTTTGCAAAGAAAGTGTCCATTATGTCTTGACTGCTTTCCGTTGTCAAAGGTAAAATAATTATTTTTTAAATGTTTGAGTAGTTATTTGATATTCATGAAATGATTTCTAACTGGAGTAGAACCTCCAAATTATATTTATCAACTTAACTAAAAGTTTATAATAAAAATCCTTTTCTTAAAATCATTTATACTTATTAAAATGGATTATTAATTCCTAATTTTAATGGAAGCTGAAATTTATATAATAAATAAGTCATTGTTGATTGGCTTGAAAAAAATAGCATAAATTGTTTTAACAAAATAATCCTGAACTCATTTGAAAGTAAGATCAAATTCAAATTAGGTGGATTCAGTTCCATATCTTTTCAATCTATATTCGATGTGCTGGAGAAAGCACTAGATAACGAGCTGAGGAAAGAAGATTAAAGGAATTTGATTAATTATTTTGTACATATTTGGAGATTTTTTCCAAGATGTATAAAAAAATAACAATTTTTGATGATTTTCAGCTTCCAATGCATTGACGAGGAAATCGAAAGGCTTGGATGATTGCATTCATTTTTAAAGGCTGATTCGAAAATTTCTATGTTTGGTATATTGAAATTTATATAAAAAACAAAAATCAGGATTTTAAAGTGTTGTTACTAATAAATAATGGATCTTCTCATCCTAAGGCTTTGCATCATCCAAATATAAACTTTTAATTATTTCCTCCAAACACCACATCTTTTTAGCAGCCATTAGATCAAGGTGTCATTTCGACTTTCAAGACCTATTACATCCGGGAATCATTTCAAACAATTTTAAATAAAAATCAAATAAACAAAAATCCAATTAGATTATGACTCTTACACAAGCCTGGAAAGAATTTACCGTATTAGCTAGTGTAAATATTGTAAATTCAGCTTTAAAAGAAATTAAACCTTCAACAACCATTACAAGTTGGGAAATCGAAAATAGAGTTTTAACTGTCTTCAAACTAATTAAAGGATAAACTTAAGAACATTTTGTTTTGGTTGATTTTAAAATTCTATAATAATTTCAAAGCTCAAAAACCTTAGAATTATTTAAACAGATCTTAAAAATGTTTTTAAAATTTTTAGAATGCAATTTGCAATTTTAAAAATTTAAGTAAATCTATATTTTAAAATCAGTTGAGTGAAACAAAATATCTATAAGAGAAGAAGAATCAAAAAGCGAAAGAGTTGTTAAATTTTGTCTATGAGTGATCATGGCATGTGGAGGTGGAAATTTTTCATTTTATGAATAAATAATGCGGAAATTGACTTACACAGTTATTTATCTAAATTATATTTAAAAAATTAATTAGTTGGAAATTTTTAAAAGTTTTACAAGAAAATTATTATTAAATTAAAAATGAAAAGCTACTGAAATTTTACTGTAAAATAAAAATTTCTGAATTTACAAATAATGATAGCTCCAAATCGCTGTTATAAAGGTCCTTATTGGTCCTGAATTGTAAATATATTTCCTATTTAAAGTAATTCTTTTTGTGATTTAATAAGTTATTTTTCTAGATGCATAATATGCTTTATTGTGCTTGTCAGTTTTGCAAAACTTGTTACAAAGACTGGGTTAGGGAGGTAATAATGAACAGCAGTTGCGATAAGTTGTTGTGTCCCTCTTGTCCGGAAATGAATTTTGCAAAAAAAAATACGAGTTTGTATTTCCTTTCTTTCCAAGAAATAGTTAATTCTGATGAAACTCTGAGAAATGTTTACTATGAGAAACGGATGTCTGAATTTATTGATAGAGATGCAAATACTATGTGGTGCACTAATGATAGAGTAAGAAATACTATTTTTATTTATATTTTTGGGTTCAATAATATTTATAAAGTTTTTAACTCACAGAAATCTGAAAAGCTCTAAAGAATAAATTTTTTATATGAATTTATCAAAAATCTTTCTAGAATTCTATACTTTAACAGCTGGCTAATAGCGCAACGGTTGCATAGGAACATGCTTATAATTTTGAGTAAATAATGTAAAGTTTTATATGTGCGTGAATCTGTCGGCCGATACGAGGACAAAATATATATGTTTTTTGAGCTAACATCATATATTGTATCATTAATTAGAAAGCCAATGTCCTCCCTTTTAAATTTTACACAACGAACAGCTATAAAAAAGTGTGTTTGAGAATTTTTGTCAGAATAAATATTATATCGGTTGCTTAGTTACCTGGTTGTTATCAAGCGACTATTAATCAAATTCATTGAAGCTCAATCGATTGTTATATTTTTTTGAGTAAAAAATTATTTCTTTTGGATTTTTTGAAATTATTTTGTAAAAGGTAATACACTAGAGCCTCGAGATGCGTTGTTCCAACTTGCGTCCTTTCGAGTTGCGCCACAAAAATTTTGATAACCTAATTTTGAGTTGCGTTGCTAATTTTCGAAATGTATCGAAAAAAAGTTAAAATAAAATTTAATCAAAAAATAGCATAACGCCTATATTCAAAATTTAAACCGAAACTAGAACGCCATGATTTATTTTTAAATGCATCTGCAAATAAAATAATTTTTTATTCAGTATTTATTAGTATAAAAGTTTAGTTCCTAGTTTAAGTGTTTCTTGGTTTTTTAAAAATAAATTTTTTAAAATTTTAAAAAATCAATTACAATATATATACATTTCTCAAAGGTTTTTTTTATTGTTTATTGTTTTTCATTATTTTTTGGGTTTATAATTGATTTTTTGAAATGAATTTTTTTGCCCTATTGTAGAATAGGGTTATGAATCGTATAAAGTACCAGAAGTGAAACAATTAACAACAAAGGGTATGGGGAAAGCAATTAAATTAATATCTGAAGCATTAGAAATATTTGTTGCAGAAGATCCAGATGCTGATCAAAGTGCAAATGTTACTCAAGCTGTAGAGGCCTCCATCAGCTGTTATAAAAAATTTACTTGGATAAAAAACAAAAGGCTGTTCAATAACTCTGAATAATTTTATAATAAAACAACCAAAAGAGAAGCAAACGCCAAATCCTGAACCAACGTATGAATTAGAATCTGAATAAATTCTATAAATTTATGTTGTTTCATTATTTTACATTATTTTAAAATTCTATTAATGTTTGCATTAGTTTTTGGTTTAATAAAACTTATTAAATAATAGTTAATCTATTCATACCTATTTTTTATTTAAATATGTAGCAATATAACTAATTTTTTTTTAAAAAACATGGATTTCAAATTTTATCGGAACCTATTATATAAAAACAGGTACAAATGTATACAAAATTAAAATTCGAATTGCGCTGTTTCGAGATATATATATATATATATATATATATATATATATATATATATATATATACCTATAATTTGACCTTAACCTTGCATGTTATTTTTATTGCGATTAAACAAATTTCACCTTGAAATTATTTGTGTTATCTAAATTAAATTTTTTATTATTTTCTTAATTTAAATTGGTAATTTATTTTTAACATTTTTAATTAAATTTATTCAGTCAAAAATATTTTATTTTTATTCATTTAATTCATTAATTTTTTACTTTTATATATTAATGGTCATTTTACGGTCAAATTTTCTTGTTACTGTATTACTAATGCATTTAAACAATTTTCAAGGCTGTTTGTGTTCTGGCCCAACATAAAACAATACGGGGCCCGTAAAATTGCGACCAGTAATTTCTAAAAGATTTAAGCTATGAACTATACAGAGTTTACATTTTACATTCAATTGGGTCTAAGAGCTACAGGGTCGTGACCTCAAAACCCACATGCATAAAAATAACCATACAGTCTACATCAATATATGGATTACAAGATGAAGTGAAATAGGACATACAGTCCGGTTATGATCACACCTAAAGAATAGTTAATACTCTAAGAATCATTAGTTCATTGTTAATAATGAGTTCGGTATTCTGTCATTTAGGTATTCGTCTCGCTAATGCCTTGGGTTTCTTTGGTTTCTAATTGATTGCTTTCCTTAGCAGGTCCTGATTTTGACGATTCGATATCTGTTGTGCGGTTTAGCTTTGAGATTTCTTTTAGTGTGGGGAATTGACTTTATTTGATATAGGAATGAATAGATACCGATTGTTTGGAAGATTGGCAGACGTAGTGACAGTCAGCTAGAAGAATAGATAGAATGTTTCGTTCAAGATTCCTTTGTTGATGGTTTATTTGGGAATTTGGGATGTAAATTGATATTCTTGCTTTTGTTTGTTGACTTTTTAGTACATTGAAACTGGTTGAGATTCAATTGGGTTCAGTGGATAGATGACCAATTATCATATTATCTCGTCTCGATTGTTTGATGATAATTGATCGGTTTGGGATTATTCATGATTCATTGAGGTTGGTTTTGGTTACTTCTTTTTGGTTATCGATTAGAGATATTTGTTCTCGATTTTTGGTTCTTTTCTGTTATTTTGTAGGGTTTCTAAAGAGCATCCATGATTATTTGAATATGATTTCCTTGATGGGTGTTTCCTTTTCTATTGACTTTCGAATTTGAGGGTTTGAACGATCTGTCTGAGTTTGGGCTTTTTTCACTTTGCTTATTAGTATATTGTTTTAAGCTTTAGGACATTGGGTATATTAGAAGTTGATCCGTCGGTAAATTCCTTCAGTTCCTGCATATATCGTCATATTTGTTACAGGTAATTTTTGCATCGTTTGATTGGTTGTGGGGGTTTTCGACATCTTTCTAAGGGATGCTAGGTTGTATATATGGGTTTATTACTGCTTTCCTTGTTTTTGTAACAATTATGGGTTTGTGATGATTATTTACAATTGCTTGACTATTTATAACAAATTTCGAGCTGTTTTAATAGGACTTGTTTTCACTCCTCTTGATTTTAGGGAGTTGTTTGAATTTCTGTTTCTCTTCCTTCTTTATCTTTGTTGCTTTTATTATAACATCTGATTTCTCATTTCTGTGATTGGTATCAACTTTATTTTGACATCGCTTTACTTCTTTGTTTGCCTTTACTACAATTTGAAAGATTCTTTCGATACTTCATTTTGATTAAATGCATTTTATTGTTCAGTCTCATCATTTTTTGTCGTTTCTTGGTGTTGTCTTTTGCATTCTATCTTTATTGATTCGATTTGTTTTTCTTGTTATCTGGTTTTTGATTTTTGAGTTGTTTTTGATTTGTTCTCTGGTCCTTTCTTTATTCATATCCGGTGTTGAACGTCAGTCTTGTTTGGAATTACTATTTCATGATATCCATTTTTGTCTCGTTTGGCTGTAATCTAGTTTCACTTGCAGCTGGTTGCTTTACTTGCTCTATTCCTTGCTCTAATTTTGAGTCTCTTCCTTCCCTTTTCGTATTCATTTAGATTTGTATATTGAGCTTTACTGGTTCTAATTCTTTATCCTTTTCGTTTTTCTGTTTACTCAATGACCACAAATTTTGTTTTTCAGTTATCTACCCTTTGTTGTTATTCGTCAGTTTCTCATTACTTGATTTAGTTTTTCGTCAAATTATTTTCCATCGTCTTTTTCATGGACTGACTTAATATTTCATTTATTTCTTCATTGCTTCCGTTTTGTGTTGGTAATTTCTTTACTATTTTGCTGCTTTATTTGGCTTCGATCATGGATTTATTATCGTTGTTTCTCATTTTCGTCTTTAATCTGATTGTACTGGATTTTCCAAGTTTTAATTTGATCTCCAAGTCTACTCTTGTCTCTGATTTCCTTGACGGCTTCGGTACCTCTTAGTCGTTCTATTTCAATTTCTGATTCTGATTTGATTAGCTTCCAATTGATTCGTTTCTCAATTTTAACGTATTATCGCATCACTTGTCTTTCTCCTTCAGCTTTATTCTTTGTCACATCGTCTGATTTTTAATTTGTTTTCGATCCTTGACTATAATATTTATATACTACTTTTATATACTATCGGATATTATTATACTCGGTCCATATAATATCTATATACCACTTTTATACATTACTATATAAACATATCTATTATATACATTATATACACACTCCTGACTATTTATTACTCTATCGTCTCCAAAGGGTCTACGCACAAAGTGTATATCCCTCCGCATCTCTCGTTAGTTACTTGATACATATATATATATATATATATATATATATATATCGATTTTGCTTGGCCATTTGAGTGGTGCTATTAGTGACTGTTGTTGTCTTATTTCCTTGTTTGCTACTGAATTTTACTTTTTATTACTATCTCGATTTTCTTCCTCTTCTTTATCATCTTCTTTTTTCCTGTCTTTGTCCTCATCGACCTTTTGTCCTGGTCTTTATTAATTCGAGCCTTCTCAATCCTGTTGTCCTCGACACTTATTTCTTTGATTATCTCTTCGTACATCTTGATTATCATTTTTCTTCTTTTTCTGATGTCATCAATTTCTTGTTTCCTACCGCTAGATTTTCGTTGTATCCGGCGCCATTCTCCTACCAATGTTTCTAATTCTTTCTTTCTGGACCCTAGTTTCTCAGGCTCTCTTTTATTGTCCGTGAATTTTATTTCTCCTCTCTTTAACAGAGCTTTTATCGTCTTTGGTAATGTATATTCGGATTTTATTGCTGTTTTAGTAATATATTTTCATTGCTTTCGAATTTGTTTACGTCTATGATTTCGTTATCGGTATTTCTTTTTCTTCAATTGATCAGTTTTGTTGCTACTTAATCGTATCCCTTCTTGATTGCTCCAAGGATTGGATTTAAATTTTTGCCTACTATTTCGATGTCTTCTTGAATTACATTTATCGTAAAGAACTATATTGCGCTTGCTTCTCGCGACATCATAATATAATTTAACATCGTTTTTCCTTTATTGTCCATTTCATTTAGAGTTGATCCTGTTTTAATTAACTCCCTTAGAATTTTCGTTGACGCATCTCTTGACACTGCAATCATCATGGGTGTTTGTCCTTTCTCATTTCTGATATTTGTATGTTGTCCACATTGGTTCATTGCCTCGATAATTTCCATCGTTCGTTCTTCGTTTTCGCTTTCTATGGCATGGTGTAGTAGTGTATTACCAGCTATGTCAATTATTGTGAATAATATTGGCATTATTTTCTTTAAGATGCTGATTTCTGCTGTTGATTTTGAGCCTTTTGCGTAGTTCGTAATCATCTTTGTTACTCCTTCTAATATCTCGTTGTATTCTTGTTTCAGGTCCATTTCGGCATTATTTCCTTAGTTATTTTGATTATTGTTTACATTTGTTTCCGGTAATTCAATCTAGCATCGCGGATTTCGTTATATTCTCGTTTTTGTTTATCCTGATTATTATAATATTTTGATTTTGTCTCTTGGCTATTTGTGACTCTAGTAACTTGTTTCGTCATGTCTAATAGGTTTTTCTGCCTTCCAGTTGTCATTTCTTTTCCTGGTTCGTAGCTTGATTTGACACTTGTGTCATTTGCTGGCTTTATTCTAGTGTTAGTATTGATCTCTTCTTGTTTCCTATTGCTTCTTCTTATTAATCCCACTGTTTCGGATGGGTTCTGAATCTTTTTATTTGGACAATTCCGAGCCAAATGTCCCCATTTTAGACAGTTAAAACATGTTCCGCGTTTTTTGTGACAAATGTTATTTACGTGGCCTCTCTTCCTGCTTTGTTGGCCTATTTGATGTCGATAGCAGTCGTTCTCTGTGTGTTCCGACTTTTGACATGTTTTACAATATTCTCTTATATTTACGTCGTTATCTTTCGTATTGATTGTCCAGGTACTTTCTTAGTTCGTTGTGGTTTTTCTAGTCGTGGTTTGTTGTGCATATTCATGCTATATTGTAATTTTCCTTTCCAAATTTGTTGTTTTGCAGAGTTCTTCAATTACATCTTTTTTGGTCTCAATTATCAATTCGCTGACTGTTTTTGATCTGAATTGCATACTCAGATTTCTCGTTTGTTGCTTTTGGATTCTCTTTTCGATTAGTTCTCTCTCTGAAATTTTATTAGCCATTAAAATATCTATTACCTCTTGTTCGATTGACGTCTCTCTGATTCCTATATATTGTCTCCTGTTGTTTGTATAGGTTTTGACTCCAATACTTTACTTTTAACGTTTATTTGAGGTTTCTCTTTCTTGACCTTTTCATTATTGTTTAGCCCTTGTTGTAACATGTTTATTTTCGCTTTCCTTATCGGTTCTCTTTTCATTTTTTGTAGTAGTACCCTCGTATTTTGATATTTTGTTTTTTGTTTTTTTGATATCTTTTTATCGCTGTTTTTGCTGCTTTTTCGTCGTCTATCGTTTTCTTCTATGGTGAACTCTTGTATTATCTTTATTTTTTCTTTGCTGCTCAATTCTTGCTCTGATTTTATCTTGTCCTCTTGTGGTTCATCTTTCTTAATTACTTCCTTTGCTTTGTCGTTATTTATTGTCATATCATCCTCGCTGTTGACAATACACAGCTCCGCAGTGTGGATTTCTTTTGTATTGACTATTCTCGACACATTGCTTCTACTTGATATTTGATTTCTGTTCATCCGTTTTTGTCGAATTTCTCGGGTTTCCTCTCTCTGTAATCTCTGCCATTCAATTTGTTGCTGTTCCGGATATTTTCTGGTCCATTGATATCGAATATCATTCATGTTTCTCCTCGTATTACTTCGTTGTATTTGATTGTTTGTGGCTATTCGTTGAATCATACCTCTTAATTGCTCAATCTCTTGTCTTTGATTGCTTTGTGTACTTTGGCTATAATTGTTCGGGTTTGGTTGTCTCGATTTTCTCTCTATTGGACAATTTGCAGCTATATGTCCGTTTAGGTTGCAGTTGTAACAGGTTCTACTCTCGAATCTCGTGGTTGTCCTCATTGTCATCATATCTCTTAAATGTCTAATTTCTTGTGTTGGGTTATTTTGTGGACTTTTCTTGAATTGGTATGATTTTTGTTGACTTTGCATTCTTCTCATTCGACAATTCTTTGAAATATGACCAGTTTGGTCGCAATTAAAACAGATTATCATTTCTTCATCTACGTTCGGTGTAGGGTTCATTAATATTGGTTGTCTGTTGATACTTACTGTGCGAACTCTTCTATCACTTCCTTGGCAATTCTTTAATTGATAATCTTGGTAAGTTCGGCATCCTTCTTTTGAACAGATATTGCATACTGGATTGTAACTCGCGTTGTTAATCCTGAAATAATTATTATAATTTATAAATTTACCTCTACTGTCTTCAATTCTCTTAACTGGCATATCGCAAATTCGTGATGGTTTTTTAATGTATTGATTTGTTTGCGGGTAAATATCTTTCGTTTGTCTCGTTGTTTCCAAAAACTTTCCAAAAAAAAGTTTCTTAATCTCTATGCGCTATGGGCCTTTTTAATTAAATCCTCTAGTCTTTTTCTTTAAACTTTTTCCGCTGTGATCGTCTTCCTTTTGATTCGCCCCCTTCATTTTAAATCCATTTTAAATTATCTATTTCTCGTATCAATTATCTATCATCCTCGTATTAATTATCTATATAGTCTTATCAGTTATCTACATAGTCGTATCAACTATCTATATTTTTATCACATAAAATCACTACAATCATATCATCATTCAATCCATTAATCATTTTTCCTATGTCTCCCTGATTTACTAAAAATCGTTTGTTTAACCTACAATCGCTGGCGCTCTATGGGCCTTTATCTAACTCCTATTATCTTTTTCCATCGGCACGCTATGGCCTTAAATTTTTAATCTCACCTGGCGCTCTATGGACCTTCGTAATTTATCCTCTTTATTGGCTCTCTATGGCCTTCTATGTCAAAATCAATGTACTGGTCCTCTTTGGCCTTCTATATCTAATCGTATTTGAGTTGCCGTCAGTGACCTGTTAGGTGACTTGTCTGGTGGACAAGTTTGAGGCCTCACACTGACTCTCAGTCCATGGTCGTCTCTTAATAGCGCATTTATCCGGTTACGCTTATCTCATCGCCATTCGGATGTTCAGTACTCTGTGTTGGATCCGGGTTTTTGTACCAAACTCCTTGCTGGGTTAATTATCAAAAAAACATTCCCTCACTACTCGGTGTAGGATCCGGGTTGTGTACTTTGAAGAATATAAAAAAATGGAAAAGCCTAGACGTTCAACCAAGTTCCAAAAGCGGTTTAATTGAAGGAAGAAAATTTGGGCGCTGCAATTCTTAATATATCCGACTACTGCCAGTCCGCCTTGCGTCAGATTTCCAGCTCTACTTATCTGCCTCAATCTGATCCTTAGTAGGACCTTTCGAGTATGAACCATTTACCGGTTAGTTCACATCTTACCTAAATTCTTGGTCGATACTCGATGTGGGTATCCGGGTTGTGTATCGAGTCCCTACCCAGCATTATATAAATTCTCGATCGATACTCGGTGTGGGTATCCGGGTTGTGTATCGAGCGGTCCAGCGCTACCAGTCCCTTGGCTGATAACATCTTGAACTCGACAGTCCACCGCTGTTCTCTGGTGCCTCACCACCAACTAGGGAAAAAAATATTTCTAATTTAAGTCTACAAGACGCTAAGGAAAACTTCATCACATGCTCAAGAAAAATGAAAGCGTTTGGAGATAAGCTCGTTTTATGGATTTCAAAAGTTAGTAAATCAAACTTCTTATCTTTTCCAAATGTCGAATTGAATCCGTCAAAAATCCAAATCAAGAAAGAAATTGAAGTAACTTTGAAATCTTTGTCAAAATCTCTTGAGAAGTATTTCCCTAATCTTTATGTTTCGGACATGGAATGGATAATGAACCCATTCATGAACTTTGATGTGACGAACCTTGAAGAAGAGGAAGAACAACTAATTGATTTAAAAATGATTTGATTTTCTAAAGAATGTTCTCAGAAATGGAGCTTGCAGAATTCTGGTTAAGTTTGGACAAATTTCCTCAATTGAGAAACAAAGGAATTGAACTGTTGTTGCCGTTCGAAAGCTCTTATCTCTGTGAGCATGGATTTTCCGCACACATGGAAATTGAAAGCAAGAAACGCGAGATACTGCGAATGATCGACGATGAAATGCGTGCATGCCTATCAAAAATTGAACCTCACATCAATCTAATTTGTGATAAAAAACAATCTCATCGTTCACATTAATAAAAATTAAGTTTTTCTGATAATGATTTAACATTTAAAAATAATTTTTTTCCCGATATTACAAAATTATAAGTTTGTTATTGGGTGTACCATGGAATTTTTTTGACTTAGTGCGCTACAACCCGGAAAAGGTTGATCGACACTGATTTAGAGTATTAAAGTTTGTTTTATAAAGTCAATATTTAATGAAAATCAAAGTATATTCTATGGTTAAAACATATATTTAGATAAGCAACAGTTTACTAATCCATTAAAATCATAACTTTTATCAAATTCAATCGATGAAAACAGTTAAAGAAAATTTATTTTATACAATTAGATAAACAAAGTTACATTTTTCAATATTTACATCACAAATTTGACAGTTACGAGTAGTGCTTTGGAACAACTTATTATCTGTCCACAATAAAGCAAAGTAAATTAGATATTCTTTTTGCTGAAGTGGTTAAGGATAATCTTTTGGATACCTCTAATTATCCCTCTAATCATCCACTTTACTCTAAAAACTAGATTCTGTCATAGGTAAATTTGAGGATGCAAGCAAGGTTATGACGAGTGGGTATTCCTCAGACCCAAGTGTTATAATTTCTTAGGAAAATCGACATACCTAAAAGCTAAAGGAGTAACATTAAAAGAAACAGAGTTAACCCATAAATCATATAAAAACTGTTACGAGACAAACTCTACCTTTTCTGTACCTCAATTTCGTATTGGTACAATCACCAACTCTATAGTTTTAAAACTTCAAAGATTGCCCTTGCAAATAAATATGATAAAAGGGTTTGAGTTGGAAAGAATGTACATCTGTCATAAGGTCATTATATGATAGAGAATAGTAATGAATAAACAAAATCATTTCCTACATGTTTATCAAACAGCACATCAAACAGCCTATCCAACACCTTATTTAACCACACATCAAAAAACCTTTTCAACAGCTCATCTATCAGCTCGCCTGACTGTTCATTAAATTAATAAATGTGTATTTATATGTTTTTGTTCTTATTCATTATTTTTGTAATTGTTGTGTTTATTTTATATTTTAGTTTGTTTTTGGGGGTACCAAAATTTGAGCCAGTTACCAAACATCTGACTTCTATAATATCTTGGCGACACAAACTAAACAGACAAAATCCTTTAGGACTCATTATCTTTTTAGTTTGATATTATAAATTTTTTATCAAAAATAATAGTAATATTGATTTTTTTATTATAATATATATATATATAGTGCTCATATGGATTTGATATATCTAATCATGTCAATGACAAAATTAAATGCCCAAAATGTAATGAATTATCGTGCAAGAAGTGCAAAAATAAAGTATATAAAATTGATTTTGTAATATGTTCTTATTTTTTAATAATTAGTGGCATGAAAATGAATTTTGTGATTTTACCAAGCAAAATGGAAATCAAAATATTTTCCAAGACTTCAGTCATAAGTTAATTGGTTAGAATTATTGTAAACAATTAATTTAAATAATTAATTTTGCATTGTATATATGAAGAAGTTTTATGATGAAGAAATTTTTAAATTGAAAATTTTAAAAATTAAAAAGTTTAGATTAATTTTTAAAAAAACAAAATAAGAAGATATTTTAATTAAAAATATCATCGTAGAAAATTTGTTTAAATAAGAAAGATTAAAGAAAACATTATTAGAGTTTGATATTTATTGAAATAAAATTTATGGAAACAAAAACTGATTTTAATGTTTTACAGGATGAACCTCCTAATAGTATATATATTGGGGATATGTAAATAATAAAGTTAACAGATTGATAACCACAGGTGTCACCGGTGACCTGCACTCAACTTGGCGGTAGCGCCGTGGACGTACCTGTCACAGTATAGAAACACATAATTAGAACAAATGCCAACATCAATTTTATTATCATTACATTTTGATAAATACATTGCTATTTTCATTCTGAA
This sequence comes from Schmidtea mediterranea, assembly GCA_022537955.1. Lineage (NCBI taxonomy): Eukaryota > Metazoa > Platyhelminthes > Tricladida > Dugesiidae > Schmidtea > Schmidtea mediterranea. Next base: position 103,585,250 of record CM039679.1, read on the forward strand.
ATCTGAAATTTAAATATTTAAGTGAAAATAAGTCACAAAATTTAATTGAATCGCGCGAAATCGCACTTCGGTGCCATTGGGATCGCCAGTGACCTTCTTAAGATAAATTCATTCAAGCGTAATAATACATCGTAACTTATCTGTTGTAGATAATATTTCAACATTATTGTAGTGCATAATAAAAATTTCATCGTGACTCCAAAGACAATCCCTGTAAAACTAGCTAAACATTCAACGTGTTAAATAGATATTAAAGTGAGAAAAATGAGTTCATGAAAATGGATAAAAATCAAGGAAATGAATCCTGAGAAACAAAAGAGAGGAAAAATTGAAAATAAGATGCATTTAGCAAACTCAATAAAATCCATAAAATGAAATACAACAAAGTAATTTTTAATAAGAAGTAAAAATTTAAAAGAAAAGCAGAAAAAACAAAGCGGAAAAACTATGTTATATCGACAGATTATTCGAAATAATAAATAAATCAAAAGAAGTATGAAGCGGAAAGAGAAATAGTATTGCCACGAAACAGCATTAAAAACTCTCAATACATTTTCTGGTTATTCTTTATACCAAACCACTCGTTAACTGTTGTCTGGCTTTTTAAAGGGTATAACTGATGTTCAATATCAATATGAATAAAATGAGTTATTCTAATCCGAAGAAAGTTAACTAAAACTTTGAATAAAATTTACATAAACCATGAAAAAGGTTCAAATGCTACAGATTCAAGAATAATACGTGAGTAGAGCAGGAGAAATTAAAGAATGGAAAATATTTTACAAAAAAGAGCATTAACGATTACAAACTAAATTAATTGATGGGACTTTTGTGGCTTCTCGTGTTTTTCTGAGAGATCATTTTCATGTCAATTGGCTCTCATTCCAGATATTTCTGTAGTATTCTGAGAATGACCTATATGAGTTTCTTCTTATTCATTGGACCTCATTTCTGAAATCTGAAATCTTCTGAGCGATGTTAGTTCTGGCGTTTCAATTTATATATTTATTTTTTTGAACTATGACTTTCTACGTTTATTTTCAAAATTTATTTATAAAGTTCACAGACAATTAGTTCTTCATTTTGCTAATTATCATGGTATAGCAAAAGGGTAGGATGGATAATTGCAGATTTCATTGTGACTTTGCTCGAATCTTCAATGTTAGTTCAATAATGGTATTATATGACAAATAATCAAATAAATAACATATACGTGGGTTCCCGTTGACGATTTTAAACCGAAAAATCACTCCAAACTCGCATATTTGATTCATAACGATGATAAAACTAGAGACACTCCGATCGAAAAGAGATAGATTAAAACAAGAAATTCCAATCTAGTTTTTGAAAGGAATATCTTATTTTTCTACATACCGACTCGTGGTGAAATTTCTATATTAAGTTCCGACTTTATTTTAGGTGAAATTTGGTTGATCGATTTTTGAAATTTTCAAGGAATTTTTGACAGATTTATTCCTTTTCGATCATTCTTCATAAATCCAGAATTTCTAAAGTTCATTTGAAACAATAATACTAATTATATAATTATATTTATTTTCATTTTAAAATGACATTATTTTTTAATAAAAATGTCATCTATCATTAAAAATTAAGAAAATTTATTAATCAATTAATTTATTAAAATTTTGCTTAGACGATAAATAATATTATAATTTTTTTACAATCGGGCTTTAGTGAAAAGTTTTAATGCAACGGAATTTTGGAAAATATTTATTTGTAAAACACATTAGCTTACACTGAATGTGAATTCATATTTCAGGACTTATTTTATACTAAGGGACATGTAATAGGACCTGTGAGGACATTTCATTCCACCCTGGAATATGTAAAATGCTTTTTAAAATTAGAATTTTTTGTAAAGTAAAATTTTAATCAAATTAATTGATTAATAAATTTATCAACTAAATAATAATGACCAAATTACGGATGGAAATGACGGCGTTAATATTTTATAATACCAATTAACAATCAAGCTAACCAAAAGATAACAATTAGAAATTAATTCAATATTATTAGTAATTAATTATCAATTTAACAATTTCTATTATCAATGCAAATTGTATTTTATTAAATGTTCAATATTTTGCCGGTCATTTATTATTATAATTATATTTTATTTTCAGATTGTCCAAAATGCAAAGCCAAATTTTATTTAGACAAAGGCGGCTGTTTGCATTTAAATTGTATTAAATGCAAACATGAATTCTGTGAATGTTGTAAGAAGCAATTTGTCAGAGTAAATAACAATGATAAATTTCAGTTTTAAAAATGATTTTGTGTAGGAAGGTTGCAAGGAGCAGAATTGTTCCATGCCCAACAGCTTTCATGCTCACCATCCGAAATATTGCGCATATTTTCTGAGAGATCTAGATGTAAATGAATTGGAATCACAAATCGAGGTGAAATAATATAATTTATGTAATATTTTATAAAATTATTGACTAATTTATTAGTTTAATAAATATTCAAAACAATCAGATTTATTGCATAAAATTCAAATTATGATTTTTTTTGGTTCTTTGTAATTATTCAAACATAATTGTTTCTAATTCAATGCATAAACATACGTTGTAAACTTGTAAAAATAAAAATTTGTTGTTAATCCCTGTAGTGGCCTGCGTATTATATATTAACTGTTCTGGAGTTGACACTACTTTAAATTTGATTGTATATGGTGAAGTTATTCCATGAAACCAGACTTAGAAAAATTTGATAAATTGGCTTGACCTAATTAATTTAAAATGGCTCACTAGAGAACAGTATGTGTATGAATATTGTTGGGGTTATACATATTACAAAAAATAAATTATATAATTTCGAAATTATAAAGATCGATTAAAATTAATTAAAAATTTGAAAAGTAAAAATTGATATTTTTCTGAAGGGGAAAGTGATGACCAGTGACAAATTTAATTTTGAGTACAAATAAAGTAATTTAAAATCAATATTGGATATATTGAAGGGTCAGGAACTCAAAAACAAAATTAATTTATTGATAAAAATTATTTTATTTTATGTGAACGCATTAATTAAGGACCGCAGAACTGAACGTCACCATAATGGGTTTCTCGGGATTAAGGAAATGGACAATAAATTGTCCGACCAGTTAGAAATTGATTTTTTAAATTAATCCAAATTAATGGGCAACCCAGAGTTATAAAATGAATAAGCAACATTATAATTGGCCAGTCAGTCGAAGAGAGAAAAATTAAATATATACAATTTGAGTAAGTGAACGTTAAAAATAATTTTAAAAATCTAGCCAGATTGCTAACTAATTTATTCATTGATACCCCAAGGGTGTCTACCCGTATCGAGAAAATTGTATTCTGTTGTGAATAATTGCGAATAAAGATTTCTTTGTTTGGGTTTCATCTCATTTGATTATTGAACACGAGGAATCGGATCGAGAGTTATTCATCGACAAATATCTAGTCCGATAGAATTACACTAACTTCTAAACCTATAACTAAATCCGCAGTAATTAACTTATTTATGATATTCTAATTATAGTTTAAATCTGGATAAATGAAGATCATGTTATTAACTTGACAAACAAATAAATTCATCGGTAAGTCGTATTCTTTTGTTGTAGCTTAAATTTTAATTGACCAAAAACTCCACATTAATTGGACTGATAAATTCAAGATTATAAAAAATAAATATATAAATGAAATTCACTTAAAGTCCTTCTAGAAACGCGATTTCAAATCCGTTTTCACAACAAAAATTCTCTCTCGTCAAAACAATACAATTTGTTTATAGATAGCGATAATTAATATTTTTTGTTTTGTTCAAAGGACTAATTTTTAAAATCCAGCAACATGTCAACTGGAACTTATAATCAGATATTTCTTCTTTCTTTTGTTCCGATCTTTCCTGTCGTTGTACAAATTCTTCATTGTACTTTCTCCAAATGCTGAATGGATACCTTCCTAGAATAGCTCTGAATCTCGTTAATCATCGTTGATATTTTTCGCTATGCTACTTAAACCTTAGGAAACCGCGGCTGTCGTCCCGAATGTCACGAATGATGACGTTGAACTCGTTGAGTATAATGCCCGAAAGCAATGTTTGCGCGAGAAACTCGACCGTGTCATGGGTCATTGGTTCGAGCCTGCCAAATATAAAGAGCTTCAATCGAAAAGTCTCCAGCTCATCCGGCTCCTAACATTGATTTCTCACGACTCCCAAACATCATTTCGGCTCAACACATTCAGCCACAGCAGTTAGGCAAACCATTATTCCTACCTAAGTCAACCACTAGGGCCAAATCCAGAACAATCTTTGTCGCCGAATACGTCAACGAGCGGAAAATGTGGCAATTTTATCAATCACTTCCCTGAGACGACAACTACCTCTCAAGAGAAACTAACTCTGTCTATGAAGATCTCACAAGAATCAGAGGGATGCCAGCTGAGTCTAGGGCTTCCCATTACTATTCCTTTTGGATTGTCGATCAGATCGATTGTACGAAGGAATCAATCCCTAAACTTCAGAACTTAAAGCTTGACCTCTCCTCATTCGTCTCTGTCAAAAAGAACATTCACCAGTGACATTGACAAGAAAGCATCCGTTTCTTGGCATTTGATTCTTACTGCAACATAGTTTCTGTCTTTATTAGTTTATAATAAAATGTCATGTGTATATATTTTAATGTTTACATAACGGATGTTTGATTGAGGTTCTTCGAGGTGAATGATAGCGCGTCCGAAAAGCACTTCTCTCCCAAGTATTATTTTAGACCTGGAACAGTGATGGCTGGAAATAATAATAGTCTAGGTTTGGCAGCTTGGCATTTACGACTCTAGATACATTTTTGAAGTTCATATTGTGTAATCGCCGCTTTGAATTTTCTGCATTTTTGTTTTTATGAGGTTGCCATTTTGAATTTTTTGACTTTTGTTTAAATAGTCGGAATTCAGTCAAACAACGCCATTTAAGGTTAATTTTGGATGAAAAAGCCTAATTTGAGCTCATAAATCACGAAAATAATGTTTTCAGTGTACTCTCTGCGGATGGTTGTTGATTTCGAACGAAAATCCAAATTTCGATAAAAATACAATATATTTAAACTAATTTTTCACGAAAAGTCGATTTGAGCATCAACAGCTATGATTTAAGGTTCAAAATGCGTCAACTAGGCCTACATGGTTAAGGGAATCAGGATTGAATTTCAAACAAAATGTCAGTTTTCAATCAAAAAACATACACTTTGGGCTAATTTTGTATGAAAAATTAAATTATTATCAGTTTTATGAATCAAGGGTCAAAATATGTCTACTGGGCTTAAGGGTACTTTCCATTGATATACAGTATAAGGTTGCTAAGGTAAGGTTCTTGATTAATTGTTAAAACCTTTGATTTCTAAGGAATATGAGTGTCGAGATTCATTTGAATTTGTTGATTTTATAACTAACCAAACCGCTGATTCTTCTGATTATATGGTGTCTTTTGATGTAACTAGTTTTTTTACAAATGTCCCATTACATGAAACTATTGATCTTTGTTGTGATTTGTAGAGAGGTTTGCCACTTCTAATGTTGCTTTTCTTTTTAATGATAAGTGGTATCAACAAGTTGATAGAGTAGCTATGGAATCACCTTTAGCTCCAACTCTTACAATAATTTCTCTTTCAAAATTAGAGAAACAGATTTCGGAATTTCCTTTTATTAAGCCTAAAATATATAAACGTTACGTTGATGATATATTTTTAGTATTTTCTAGTTCTGATGATGTTGTTTCTTTTTAAAATTATATGAATTGGCTTTATTCTAATATTAAGTTCACGGTAGAAGAAGACAATTCATTTGTTCCATTTTTAGATTTATTAGTCGAAAAAACGGCTAAGGAATTTGAAACCGAAATGTATAGAAAGCCCGCAGATACAATACTTTGAAAAGCTTTTGTGACTTTAAATATAATAGAAATATGATTAAGAGTTTGATTTTTAGATCTTGGTAATTATCTTCGACGTTTAAAAAGTCTAACAAAAGTTTACGAAAACTGGTTTCTCTTTTGAATAAAAATGGATATTCTAAGGCGTTTGTAGAAAGACTGACTAAGGAAACCATTGAGCGCCTTATATTTACGCCTGATGAAAACAATGGCAGCCATAGCCCACTTAATGATGGTGAACCCATAAAATCGCATGTTTTGGTAATTCTATATTCGGAAGATTTTAGAAATTTTAAATTGTGTGTCACAAAATCTTTAGACAATTCAAATTTGTTTAAAATGGTTTCAAAATCATTAAAATCAATAAATATGTTTAGTAATAAATCTCAAACCCCAATAGGTTTAGTTTCTGATCTAGTGTATAAATTTTCATGTAATGGGTGCAATGTCACATACATTGGAGAGATTTCCCATCATCTTCGCACACTGGTTCAGGAACATAATCTGGAGTAATTTTTGACACTAGAGTTGACTATAAAATTCTTTTTTGAGTCAACGAAAAGATGGAGTTTTTTTTCTAAATGTCCATCAATGACAGTCAAATTGTTAAGTGATACACGCTGGGAAAGCCATGTTAATACTGTCAAAACTGTAGGATTTGAATTGCCAAAAATTTACGAAGCATTACAAGATGTTGCCAAAAAAACTAATGATTCAATAACAAAGTTGACAGCGTAATTCATTGCAGAAAAATCACAAATTTTTATTTTTTATTTTCAATTGTGATTTGGTATGAAGTGTTCTATGAAATTAATCTTTCCAGCAAACATTTTCAAACTCTTTCAACGAATATTTCTGAAAGTTTGTAGTCGCTTGAACGAACAATCACGTTTTTCCAACAGAACTGTAACCAAATCAAGTTTGATTCAATCGTCACAGAAGCACGAAGACTTCGAAATATTTCAAATGTTGAAAATGATTTTCTTGCAGAAGCTTTGGTACGGCAAAGAAAAAGAAACAGTACAAAACAGAAGATTTTGATAAAATGTTTAGCTGTGTTATACTTTGAACGATCGATTTAAAGCATTTCAAACTGGAATTGTATATTTCAAATTTTTATTCAACGTAAAAAATATTTCTTCTATGTCGGATGAAGATTTAAAAATATCATGTTAAAATTTAGAAAAAAAATTAACTGACGAAATGAAACGAGATATATTTCGGAGGAAGAATTGCAGGTGGAATTGAAATCCCTCGCATCCCGGTTCAACGAAGATGTAGATCCAGAAAAATGTATAAATTTCATTTACAAAAATAATTTAAATGAAATTTACGTGTGAAATCAACAATCACATTAAGAATTATGCTCACATTGCTATCACAGTAGCATCTGCTGAAAGAAGTTTTTCAAAACTTAAAATAATTAAGAATTATTTAAGATCGACCATGAGCTAAAAAAAGATTAAAAAAGTTAGTGATTACTTCAATTGAAAGCGGCATTTTGCTAACAATTTAAATATTTCAGATTTACGGTTAAAGTTTGCAACATTAAAAGGCAGAAAAGTAGCATTTTCAAAATAAATATAGTATTGTATTTCCCAAATTTCTTAGTTTGTTACGATTCGTTTTTGTACTATTATATTAAATTTAAACAGAAAATTTACAATTTATTTCCATAATAAAAAATAAATAATATTCTTATAAATTTTCAGTGAATTTTCAAAAAAGACGTCAACATCAAACTTTCACACACCCTCAAAATTTGTAGCACCAGACCTGATAATAATAATTATCATAATAATAATTATTATAATAATAAAAATAATGATTCCTTGGTAGCAGTATAAATTAATATTCAAAGGTTTTAGTCTGGCTCAGACCTTTTGAAAGTATAAGTATAAAACGATGATTCCTTGGTAGCAGCATAAATTAATAAAAAAGCCACTGAAGAAAATTATTTAAAAATCGAAACTTTTTCAAAAATATAATTATTACTTTGCAGCAAGGGCTTGTTTTGTTATTCATTTATCTAATAATAAAAATATTAATAAAAAATATATTAATGTAAGTTAAGCTATATGTTCGAACACTGGGTGAAAATTAATATGATATTTCCGATTTAGTGAGTAAAAAATTACATTAAATTTCATATTTTGAATAATTTCTTCCGATTTCTTTAATTTGATTATTTCATGTGTGAGTAACTTGAATGATTACAAAAAAACCTGAAACACAAAATATAAAACTTGGACTTCATTTAATCATGACACTGTAATCATAAGCATTCATATTGTAGTACATAAAGTCGTCAAACGTTATTTGGTTGTGCTATAATTCTCTTTATTAATCCGAGAAATCATTCTCGTTACTTTTAAAATATTCGTTTAGGAAATTATTTTATAAACTAGCTCATGATAAGGGTCCTTCGGTTGAGCCATCTAGGAGGGCCACTTAAGTGATCTGACATTCTTCATACCTCGTGGCTTCAGCTACTCAAACACTGTGATTCCTTCTATATTTGGAGCTTCTAGCTTAATCACAACGAACAGCGCTCGCTATCCCCTTCGATATTTGTTTACGTTTACCTGCCATGACACACTGCGATGCATCATTCCCATTTCTGATTTTTCGTAACATAAGAACAATTGACGACATCCTGACACTTGAAAATATTAACAAAGATTATTCAGTACGAGTTTCATTCATACAGAAAGATGGATTTGTACCTTTATAGGTTTTACATTTCCACATTATTTATATATTCTAATGAATAAAATAGAGAGGTTTCCACCATCATTTTATCATAGTTCGTTGGATTCAAATTATTCTACAAATAATTCCTACTATAAAAAAATGTCTGGGGACTGTAAGAAATTACCGGTAAACGTAAACCGCGTTCAATATCATGAACTGATAATTATATTTCCTAAGCTTAGTATTATTTGATCAAGAGCACGTGGAGTCAGATCAGTAGCTCTGTCCTACCGAACAATAATAGTTATTTACTCAAAGTTTTGATGAGCCCAACATGATTCTTAGTCAGCTTAAAATATATTGAATTGATTTAAAGTTTATTCATTATGAAATAGATATATTTATAATATATATCAGGCTTTCGCAAACTTTTTAAGTTGCGTCCCCTTTTTCAACATATTTATTTGTGGCGCCCCCGACTTAATAAAAAATCATAATACCACAATAAAACAGACGTAAATAAAATAAACAAAGTGTATTTTTCTATTTCTTGTAAATTGAACAAATTAAATATTAAGAAAATAACAGTTCTAATGCTTTAGCCAAAAAACAATAATAAATATTCAATGAAAAATCCATACTTCGTTTGTACAATCTAACAATTTTAAAATTTTCTGGAAACAAAGAATTATTACATTTTAAAATTTTCTGTGCCCAACTCGGAGGCCCGCCCCCTAGTTTGCGCACCTTTGATATATATTACAAATGTTATTTTACCAATTTGTTGGTTTACGGGTGAGTTTTTTCTCAATTTGCTTTTACGTTACCATGGGTCTTACATTCACTTGCTCCTGTGTGCAAATTTATTATGGCCTCCCTCTCACTCGTACAACTCATAACTTCACTTCAGATTTTATCAACAACGCCTCGCAAGTTATTCTTTTCCAATAATTACTCAGATCTCAAATGTTTAAATTCTATAATTAATGTTTAAAATGTTCAGTCTACACGTATTTTGAATGTATTTAAAGTAATTGAATGTGAATTGTGTGTATGATGTTGTAATTGTATTGGTATAATTGATTTCCATGTTCCCTATATGTAAACCCTTATAATTAATGCTTATGATTGCCTGCATGTTTGATTGATTACTTTGATTGTCCCGGTCTTCGAGTTGCATCACTGTTTATTATTTATCCCATGTAGTATATATATTGTCTGCCTGTTATTAATAAATTCTTCACACATATTGTTATATTAATTTTCTTACATTGATGTTTCCTAAAAATAATTTTTAAATTTTATTTTGCGATTTTAAATTTAATTAATTTTTTATTTAAATTTTAATAAATATTTAAATTTAATGAATGTTTGATTTATATATATATTTTTTTTAAATTAAAATTAAATTTTATAATTTAAGTTGAATTTTCCTATTTTCATTTAGATTTTGGTAATGTGATTTCTGGCCTGAAGAAGACTGATAAACGGTCGAAATATATAGTGAAATGATATTTGAAAAGATTAATATTTTTTTGTAAATAGGATTTTGAAAAACCCAAAAATTCAACCTTGACTCTCTGTGATATTGAAATTTATAACAAATCATCTAAAGCCAGCAAATGCTCCAAACCCTGTTACAAGGATACAGGATTATGCACGTAAGTTTATGTTTTTATTTTGTTATTCAAAAACTAATATGATTTGATTACGTAATTTTGGTTAGGGATGCCTAAGAATTATGTTGAGGTTTTAAGCATTAGGATTCCTCTTTATCTTCTTTTTTAAACAATTTGAAATATTCTTACTGATTTCAATACGTTTTTACATTATGATGGATTCAACTACGTTTATGGATTCAAAAATAATTAAAGTACAAAAATTAATTAAAAATTTATAAAATTAATATTGATCGGGGGAAACCGATATGGTTGAATGCCAAATCGAAAGACAAACTCAAATATAATAATAAAGATTTAGCGAGGTGTCTTCAGGTAAAAGTATAAGCAAGAAACAAGCTAAATAAAATTAAGTAATCTTCTAATGGAAAACCCGAGACATGAAAATACCCGAGCTATACAGAGAGTCCGGGGAGTAAATAAAACGATTAAAGTTATTGAGGAAAATTACCGCAAAATCCGACCGAGTAGATCAGTTGTTCGAAAACAATTAATCAGACAATAAACTTTAATTTCAGGAAAGATTGTGTATCAACAGTTACAAAATTTTCGAATAGACATTATAAAAAGAGAACTTGAGATGAAATGAATTGCCAGTTGGTCGAAGAAAACTACGAAAAGATATTTGTGATATTGAGAATCTAGAAAAATATTTAGGTTTTGAAGCCCTATGATTTTTATGACTTAGAGCACCATAAAAGTTATATATAATAATAAATATTATTGTAATAATTTGTAATAACTTATTATATATAATATTCAGTGATGAGCTGCCAAAATTTTAAAAACCGGTTCTCTCAAAACTAAAAACTAACAAAAAGTTTTTTAATTAATTTTTTTATTTATTTGATTAGCCTCTTCTGAAATTATATATTATTATAACAATTTCCAAATAAATTCATTATTTTCATTAATATTTTTTTTGCTTTATTTCGAACCCTGGTATCATCAGCTGAATTATGATTTCTTAACCAATTTTTAACATATTTTTTAGCATTCCATCTGTCAAGTGGTGGTCCAACCATATTATCAGTCATTAAACTAGAAATATGTTCTACCAAAAGATTAGCTCTTTTCTTTTCACAAATGATATTCATTAATGAAAACCCTCGTTCGGCCTCTGCTGAACTTATAGCAATAGTATTAATTTTATTTTTAGCTTTTTGAATTGTATGAATTGTTCCCGATAGTTGAACTTAAAAATTTTGCCATCCAAGTTTTTTATTTTTGTCGTCTAAACCAACGTATTTATCCTGAAATAGCTTAAATTGATCACTATTCCAGCAATCTGGAAAAATATTCAGAGAGGATTTATCTTTTTTCTGAATTGGCTGAATTGTAAAGCAAGATTCTGTTGGTGATTCCTGGCATACAGAATTTGAAATATTTTCATCTAATGTGTTTCATCAAATATTATTTTCTAAATGAAAGGGCTACAAAAATTTTAGATATAAACTGGAGATATAACTGGAAATCGTATTTTTATAGATAGATATTATAAACCTATTTAATCGAAATTATAAATAGTTTTTGTAATAAATAATAGATTTTATTAATTTGAAATTTAATTTATTCCGAAATAACAACCGGTTCTATCTAACTGGTGCGATCCAGCTACAGCTCATCACTGATAATATTAAACCTAAAGAGTAGTGTATAATAAGGACTATGGCCCGTGGATATTTGGCTTAAATAAAGAAAAGTTGACACCCCACCCCTAAAAAAAAATCTCCTGGTGTGGGCGTTTAAATTTGTTTTAAAATTTTTTGTTTTAATGAATAACAATTTTAAAAAAAATATTTGTTTTGATGAATGAAATTTTTTTAATTATTTGTTTTAATAAATAATTTTTTTTATTATTTGTTTTATTGAATGTATTCTTATTTTATTTAATTTTTTGTTTAAATTTTCAAATTTTTATAAAAATTTTAATTCACGATAAAAAAGCCTAAGTATTTTTTCTCGATTAAAAAGCATAAAAATAAAAATTTGCTTAAATCGTATACGATTGATCGTACTATAGAGAGGCGTATTTTCGAATAAAATTGGCTCAAATCACCTACCAATTAAAATACCTAAAAATATTTCCTCGAATAAAAAGCCTAAGTATATTTTCATACTTAAAAATCCATAAAAATAAAATTGGCTCAAATTGCTGTCGAATAAAAAGCTTAAAAGTTATTTGCTCGATTAAAAATCCTGAATATTTTTTTTTTATTTTTTTTACTTTAATTATTTGTTTTAATCATATCAATAATTTTATTTATTTATTTTTTTATAAAATTATTAATGAATTCGTTGTTTATTTTAATCAAATCAATTATTTTTTTTGAATTTATATATTTAAGTAACGCAGTTAAAACATTGACCACTCTTCCTTTAACTCGTTGGGAATTTGTAGGTAGCATTATCGATACTAAAGGCATTTTCCCTTATAACTTTCAAACTTCTCAGGAAGTTTTAGAAACTACATATGAACTTCCACCGATTTGGGAAAATATAACTGAAGCCGAATATAGTAAGGTTCAATCTATTTGGGAAGAAACAAATTGTAACTCTTTACTAGATTATATGATGGTTTACCTGGAACTTGATGTTTTTCTTTTGACTGACTTTTCCAGTAATTTCGGTCAAAGTCCTTAGCTCATAACCGATTGGAACCACTTAACTTTTATGGAATTCCCGGTATGTCTTGGGCATCGGCTCTTATAACTCTTTAAGAACCAATTTAACTTCTCACTGACATTGAGATGTATAATTTTTTCGAAGGGGGAATACGTGGTGGATTAACCTTTGTTAATAAACATCACGTAGTATCTGATGACAACACCGAACTGCATTACATTGACATAAATAATCTCTACGGTTGGGCTTTAAATTAACCATTACCATAAGGAGATTTTGAATGAGTTACTGATACTAATCAATTAAATAATTTAATTAGTTTTTTGAATAATGATCTTGAATCACTGTCATTTGCTGTCACATTTGAAGTAGATTTAGAAATCCCAACATTTCTTCACGATAAACTTACTGATTTTCCAGTATCTGCTGAAAAGATGTGCGCTCCCGGTTCTAAGGTTGAGAAGTTAATGCTAACGCATTATCCAAAGAAGAATTATGTTCTTCATTGGAGACTTTTGCAGCTTTTTGTTTCTTTGCAAATTAAAATTACACATACATAGAGCCATTAAATATAATCAAAATTCAATATTTTAAAAGTATATAGACACTAACACACAACTTAGAGCGCAATCAACCAATGACTTAGATAAAAACTATTATAAACTTTTAAATAATAGCCACTACGGAAAAACCGTAGAAAATCTTAAAAAGGAATTAATTTAAGATTATGTAATTCTGCAAACAAATTAATTAATTATTGCTTAAAACCAACTTTTCGGAAATCATTTAAAATCTACAATGATTTGGTCTCTGTGTTATTAAATAAAGAATCGGTGTGTTTAGATCGACCGAGCTACATTGGACAAACTGTACTCGATTTATCTAAACTTAGGATGTATCAATTACAATACATATAGTTAGAAAAGTATCGAAACGAATTCACTTGGGAACACCATTTTCTTTTTTCTGGAAATTAAGAATTGTAAGTTAGACATTCTTTTATCTGCTATGGTTCGTGAAAATCTCCTCGATACTTCTTATTATGACCCAAAACATCACTTGTATAGTAGGAAAATTGATTCTGTCATTGGAAAGTTCAAAGACGAGAATAAAGGACTTAAATACAAGGAGTGGGTGTTCCTTCGTCCAAAATGTTATAGCCTCTTGTCTGAAGTTGAAAGTATCAAAGCTAAGGATATAACATTGAAGGGTATTGACTTAAAATATAACTCATACCTAGATTGTAATAGCAAAAACTTAAATTTTTCGGTACCACAAACTCGTATTACTAATTATTTACAATTAAAAACAGTAAAACTGCATTAATAAATAAGGATGATAAAAGGGTTTGGATGGGAAAAAATATAAGTGTAGCATATGGTCATTATTTGGGAGATGATGTGGTTTTAGGTAACAGTCCAGAAGAATGTTCGGGTTTTAATGAAAAATATGGCGATTATGAAGAACTTTGAATAAATAAATTATTTGAAAATATTCTTTGTTTTTGTATATTTTTGTTGATGTTTAAAATTTTTATGTTTTTAAGTTATTAATATTTTTTATTAAGTATTAAAAAATTTCAAACGGTAAATCATGTGTATTTAAATATGTATTTTATTTTATTATTATCGCTTTGAAGTAATTTTAAAGAAAATTCAGGAACTTTATCCAAGAATTAAAAATACGTTGGATTATTGCGCTTCAGAGTTTCTCGCAACAAAAATTTACCATTTCACAGGGATTAACATTAAAGAACTTCTCGAGATTCACTATGACAACGTTCAGGGATCTGGTGACCAATGTGTTACAAATTGCATTGTTTGTAAAGATAATATGAGAGTAAAATGTTCAAATGGATATTGTTGGCCAAAATGCCGAAAGCATATTACTCGGATATTTTTAATTTGAAATAAAAATTAATCTTTTTTATTTAATCTTAATTGTCAATAAAAATATTTGTATGGATTGAAAGTTTGTTATTTTTACAATTCAAAATTTATCAATGATTTATCAATCTTTTTACATTGAAAAATTATTCTTAGACTTAAAATTAAATTAAATTTAATAATAATATATTTAAAAAAAATTATTAATAATAATAAAATAAAATAAATAATTAAATAAAAAACATTATTAAATGAATAATTAAATGAAAATAAAATAATAAATAATTATTTAATTCACTTCATTAAAACAAACTATTTAATTTAATTATATAATTTTAAAAAAAATAATTGACTTGATTAAAACAAACAACGAATATAATAATAATTTTATTAAAAAATAAAAATTTTTATCGTGAATTAAAAAAGATTTGAAAGATTTGAAAATTGAAAATTTGAACAAAAATTTTAATAAAATAATAATTCATTCATTAAAACACATAATTTTTAAAAAATTTAACCACCCCACCTCCCAGAAAATAAATTTTTTAAGCCAAATATCCACGGGGCATTGTGCTTATTATACACTACTCTAAAGCAACAAAAATTAGCTTGCAAACAACGATTTTCAGAAGTTTAGATACGGCAGTTAACGTGATAAATATGAAATAGTTTTACAATATTTTCTTAATAAGTTATATTTATAATAGTCAGTAGAATGAATGTATAGCGTTACACAGAGACAGACATTTTTACGAAATTTTATACGAGATTATTTTTATTTTTATTAATATTTATAAATTAATAAATTAATTTTAGAGATCATTTTAAAGAATACATAGCCGCATTGGTATTCAAAAAAAATCGAGAGGTCTACTATGAAAAAATGGTTTCTAATTAATCCCTGTTTTGAATTTTTAAGACATTAAATTTTTTTGTCTTCGATACTTGCTATAATATTATTATTATATATATTCAAATTCTATACATTAATTTTCTAGACATTACCAATACTAGTAAACTTGTTTCACTGAATAACAATTTTATAAGACAAGTTGACTCCTAAAACCAACTTGATTTTACGAAGATTTTTTTAAAGTCTCGTTTTGCAAATTTCAAAATATCATTATCGTATGGTTTGGTGTATGAAAATGTATTAGAAAAACGAAAATAAGTTGTCGGCCAACATGTGCGTTTGCAACAGAGTATTATGTAAATTAGATGTATATTTGTTAAAATAAGATTTGTTTAAAAAGTCGTAAAAAAATTATAAGCTGTTACCAATAAAGAAATTTTAAACTTGAAATATCTGTATAATCCTTTATAAAACTAGATCGAGGAACAGATCTTTTGGCTCGTTCTTCTTTCTACCAATGCCAGAAAAATCGACCTAAGCTGAATTATAGATACGGCTAAACTAATTAACATCGAGTAGTCCAGTGGGCACTCTTAAATATAATATAAACACAGTCAGCACCCTAAGGTCAAAGTGAAGGTACGGGAAGGGGGAAATAACTTAAAGTACTGCAACGAAATTCACTCATCCACGGACGAACCAAATCTAAATCTAATTAAAATCGAATGTTAATAAATGGCGGGACTAAAATCGAGCTTTTCTTAATAAATTGAATCAGGAATACGACTAGAATAAAGAGAAACGTTAAGTACCAAAATAAAATTAGAGGAGTTGACGATTTGGATAGAACGCCGACTTGCGATTTAGTTCGAATACATGAGTTAATTGAAATAATGTTAACATTAAGATTTGTCTAATTAATAAAATAAAATCGAATAAGGATGAATAAACTTATAGTTGAACAGGCCACTCAGGAAATTCAAAGACTCAAATCTACCTGGTTCGAACCAAAGCGGGTCAAGAGGATTTATCAGGAGATTGACACCCCCGGGCCGCCCTGAAAGAGGTGAATCAATCGAAACAGGCTCAGAAAACGCAAATCCGAGCCTTGGAGGTTGAGTTTTCCCCTGGTGTTTGTTCCAGCACAATTGGTCTATAGAGAACGCGCAATATCGAACGACAGGGGACCATCCAACCAAAGAATGCATAAACCTTTGAAGGCAGAGCTGGCTCGACTTCGGTTAATGTGAGTCAAACCGAAACTGGATAAAGAAATGTCAAAACCATATATAAGGAGAACCATCAAATAGTGTGAGTAGTAAAACGTATAGCAAAGGCGCTAGACTCGAGAAGCTTGACAAGGATAACACAAGCGTGTAATGGACATTGACCAGACTGAAAGACAAGGATAGTACAAAAATCGAGCACACGCCTTTTATGGCAGCTCTTTGGACCCAATATGAGGCCAGGCCTTAGCAGTTCTGAGAGCAGAGCTGACCTTTAGCGGTCTCATAACCAGTGGTGCATTTCCAACGTCACCTAGCGACGGGTAACAATTGGAGGGAGGTGACAGTTGTATGTTTTGGGTTTTAAGGCGATAGACCACTAACCAACCAATAATATGAATGAACAAAAATGGAGCATACTGTACTTATAAAGCTATGATCACGTTAATTTTAGTTACCCCAGAAATAATGTAATGTCAAATAAATCAACGAGAATCTCTACGAAAACTGTATAAAGGAAATCAAAACATGAGGTTACTGAAACATAAAATCAGAAATGTTATTAAATAGAAAATGAAAATAGTAAGTTAAGCAGAGTTACTAAAATCAACAATTAAAAATAAATAAACTGGTAACCGAAAAAGAATTAAAGAAAACGTTACTGAAAAAAAACAACTGATTCTTGACAGAAAAGAAAGTATCAATGATTTAAAAATTCTAAGAATCCTAGAGAAAATATTAAAGATTAAAAAACAAGATTGCAAATTTGTCAAATGCTCACAAATTCGGAAAATCTCAAAACTGTCAAAAACAAGCACAACGATAACAACTCAATATACCCAAACTATTAACAGTTATATACAAAAGAAGCATAGGGCATAGCAATGAAACAATATGACGCGAAAATATCAGTCGAATATTAAATTATAGACGATAAAAACGAAATTTGTGTAGAAGTAGGTAGTTAGGAGAACACCGCTACCACACACCATTGCATAATAAAATAGGGGGAGGGGGGGGGTTTATTTACAGATTATTTTCGGATTATCTTGATTACATAATGATGTAATCAAGTTAATTAATTTTTGTGTATTTTTTGATTAATTTTTTTTCGAAATTTTTGTGTGTATTTTTTTCGAAATTTTTTTCGAGTTTTTGGCGCGATTTTTTTCAAATTCAAATTTTTGGAACATTTTTTAAATTCAAATTTTGGCGAATATTTGAAATAAAATTGAAATATTTTTTTTTGAATAAATTTTTTTTCAATCAAACTATAGTCAGGGGGTATTTTTGAAAAAGACTAAAATAAATTGGTTTGAATCGCCTAAGATGAACACACTATAGTCAGGGATATTTTTAACTTGTAATAAAAAACAATGCAATATTTGGTATAAATACTTTCTATAGGTAAATATAGGCATAAAATAAAAATGGCTTGAATCGCCTACTGATAAAAAATTGACAGGGGTATTTTATAGGCTTGTTAAAAAAACACTTGAAATATTTGTTCACAGAATTTTCATAGGCAAATTTAGGCTCTAGATAAAAATAATTTAAAATACCTAAAGTAAATTAAGATAAATTAAAATACATTAGGATACATTAGAGTATATTAAAGTAAATTAAGGTAAATTAAAGGGTCTGAAGTAAATTAAAGTACATTATAATACATTTAAGTATATTAGAATAAATTAAGGTTCCTCTAGTAAATTAATATACATTAGAGTACATTAAGGTAAATTAAAGTAAATTAAAGGGTCGAAAGTCAATTTAAGTACATTAGGGTACATCTAAGTAAATTATGGTTCATAAAGTAAATTAAGGTACATCAGAGTAACTTAAAGTACGTTAGAATACATTTAAGTATATTAGAGTAAATTAAGGTTTCTCTAGTAAATTAAGATACATTAGAGTACATTAAAGTAAATTAAAGAATCGAAAGTCAATTGAAGTACATTAAGGTTCATCTAAGTAAATTATGGTTCATAAAGTAAATTAAGGTACATCAGAGTAATTTAAAGTACGTTAAAATAAATTTAAGTAAATTAAAGTTCTTAAAGTAATTTAAGGTGCCTAGAGTAAAGATGGTAAGTTAGGTATGAAATTTTTAAAAGTAAATAGAGGGTCAAAAGGTAAGTTACATAAGGTAAGAATTTTTAGAGTTAGAGTCAACAATATTGCATGATAAAATTTATTAAATAAAATTTTTAGTATAGTTTTATCGATCAATTTTTATACATATTTTTGAATGATAAAATTTTTAACATGATTTTACAATGGAATTTTTTATACATGATTTTTAAAGATGAAATTTTTAGTATAATTTTACAATGAAATTTTTATACATGTTTTTAATTGAAAAAATTTTTAATGTAATCTTACAATAAAATTTTTAGTATAATTTTTACTATGACTTTTTTATACATGTTGGTAACGATCAAATTTTCAAAGAAATTTTTCAAAAACTTTTTTCAAAGTATTTTATTAAATTAAATTTTTGAGTTTCAGTGTTACATAGTATTGCCTAAGGTAGGTAGTAGTCATTCACAAGAGCAACCCATCTCCTCCACTCTGCAGCAACCCATCCTTAATAAAAAAAATAATAATAATTATAAAATAATAATAATAATAATATTTATAATAATTATAATAATAATAATAATAATAATAATAATAATAATAATAACAATAATAATAATAATAATTATAATAATAATACTTTCAGAAAACATAAAAAGTTAACTTACTTGGTATCAACTTCTAAACACTGATAACCCATACACAGTGAATAATTCATTAATAACTAAACAACAATCACTAGATACTGTGTACAAATAACTGAGTACTGTACAACTCTCTATATACATACTAGGTATTGAATAATTTACTTATTCATTAAAATGACATATTTAAATAATATTTACTCTTTGAACACCGATATTCAACCAACTTAACCCACTTAAAAAATAAAATTTTCTCTCAATCATTTCCCTTTAAAATACATGGTTATTCACACACTCACAATATGTTATTAATAACTAGTTACTGAACAAATCAATATCAAAAACTAGTTACTGAACCAATAAATATTAATGATCGGTTACTGGCCAACAAGTTTTGAAATAAAACACATAAAAGGTTGAACAAAAGAAATACAAGTTGAAATTTTATTAACTTCTTCACTCTCTTTCACATCATTAATGACTCGAAATTGTTTGGTTGCTTACTTACCTTGTTATCAAGAAACTATTAATCATTGAAACCAAACCCATTGTTATATTTATTTGGTATCAACTTCTGAATACTGATAGACAGTGAATAATTCATTAATAACTGAACAACAATCACTAGGTACTGTATACAAATAACCGAGTACTGTACAACTCTCTATATACATACTAGGTATTGAATAATTTACTTATTCATTAAAACGCCATAATTAAATAATATTTACTCTTTGAACACCGATATTCAACCAACTTAACTCACTTAAAAAATAAAATTTTCTCACAATCATTTCTCCTTAAAATACTTGGTTATTCACACACTCACAATATGTTATCAATAACTATTTACCGAACAAATCAATATCAAAAATTGTTAACTGACCAAGAAATCTTTAAATAGAAGCACATAAAAATTTGAACAATCAAAAGAAATACAATTTCAATTACAAATTTTACTAACTTCCCCACTCTTTTATCGATCATTGATGTCTCCAAATTGTTTGGTTGCTTAGTTACCTGATTGCTATTTAGAAACTATTAATCATTGAAGCCCAATCAAGTGCTGTATTTTCTCTGAATAAAATTTATTGCTTTATAGTCTTGTATGTGATTTATTGACATTTTGTAAAATTTAGTTAAAAGACTTTGAAATTTTTCTACTATTTTTGTAATATTTTTAAATGCGTCCAACAATGAACAACAATGAACAAGTTATTTTCAAAGATAAATGTCAACCTTTTCATTTAATTTTCACATGTCCGTAAATAAATTAATTGCTAACTCATCAAATAATTACTTAAATTTATTTTTATAGATTTTCTGATCTTTTCACCCCCAACTCTTATTGTTTACTGAATGATAAATTAATTAGTAAGTACAAGTAGTGGTTAATCTAATTGCTAGTGAAAAGAAACTTGATTAGAAAAATATTCTTAAATTAATTTCTCAAAACATATATTACTTTCATTGTTCTTGGAATAAATTTTCATATATTTATTGAAAATGATTCAACTCTTAAAATTATTAACTCAAAGATGCTAAAGGTTTGAATAAAACTGATATAACAAAAAAAAATAATATCTACACATTACTAGAAATTAAATGATTATCGACCAACCACTAAATAACTTGTATTTCTAACAAAGCTTTAAAAACTACACGGAACAGGTACTTATAGATACCGATAAAGTCTACTAAAAATTCTAATATGTATGTTTAATTATTGTAAAATACTTGATTTTGTAAAAATAAGACTTATACTTAAATTATGATTATCATGTGATTAGAATTTGATTAAAGTTGTGAGAAATATTTTAAGTTGTTCTAGATAATTTAGATAATTATTTACCAATTAGAATCCAATTTGACTGATAGATTTTGAATAGTAAATGATTTTTTAATTATAATTTTATGTTCTATTTAAAAAGTTGATTAAATCAGTTGATTTTTAAAAATATTTTAGTGAAACCTAAAATTTTTATTGATTTTACAGTAAAAAAAAAGGATGGTCAATTAATTATTTGCATTTTCCATTTTATTGATTTCGTGGATATCAATCACAAAAGTAGTATAATTTAGAGATTTTTAAGAGGATGATCAGTATGGTTATCAGTATACATATGAAAATCGTTGAATTATAACTATGGGTTGACTGGTAATTTTTATTGAATTTATACTTGTGCTGGGCCACAACGTAAACGGCCTTGAGAAATGTTTAAATGGATCAGAAACACACACGCAAAAATAACACGCAATTTAAATAAACCCTCTGAAACATCAAGTAAACCCGATAAAATCTGAGAAATAAGAGAATTAAATATAAAATAATAAACATAAAAATAAATTAAAATATTAACAAAATGCACCAAGATTCGCACGATACCTAAACAAATATAACAAGAAAACACAACAAATTCGACGAAATTGAAAAAATCAATTAAAGTTCATTAAAATGAAATTTAAATCAAAAATTTTGAATTAGTAATAATTCAATAAAAATTCGCAATAAAAAATTATAAAAATAAATCAAAAAATAATAAAATTAAAGAATAGAATTTACTAGAAAATAACAAGGTCGAATTTTGTTTTACTGCATCAAATTTCACACGCGAGAAAAATAGGTATAAATACTGATCCATTTTCACATTTAACTTAACCATTTTAACCGTTTCGAAACTTAACTAATTTTTAGAACCATTTTGAAAATTGTTTTGAAAATCTAAACTGTTGTTCGACACAAACTATATTTTCGATTTGAAATTATTGTGAAAATCCGAATTTTTAGGTGAGAAGTATTTTGGTTGGAGCCCTCTTTCCACGTCACGTTCATAGCATCTCTGTAGAGCTCTGCTTGACGGCGACGTGGGGAGAGAGGCATTTATGCTTTCTGTTATGATATTTTATGCTATTGTATGAAAATTTTTGGAATGGTTATGAAGGGTAATTCTGTTATTTTGTCCTAACTAATAAATATTATTAATATACATAAATTGTTTGATATATATTTTTTTTTATATAAACTAAATTAAAATGTCGAAATTTTTCCGGCCCACAGCCGACACATAACGCAAGTAAATAAAATCGACATAGTACAGAGGCATGTAAGTGCGTGGAAAATCGCCAATGATATGTACCCGTGAAGACTCAGCGTGCGCAACGCAGCGGTCGTAACGTCAATATTATCCCTATAGCTGAAGCGAGAAATAAGGAAGAAGTCTCTGGCTGCTTCCTCGTTTCTCAATTCGGTAAAATCGACCTAAAATTATGTTACACACGGCTTAAAATTATCACACCGAGTAGTCCAGTGGGCACTCAATAAATATAATATGAACACAATATGCGCTTAAGGCCTATTAAAAGGGAAAGGGTACTCGGATTAATTTAACTGAAATCGTTGTTATAACTATTTTGGATTAACATTTTGAAATAAATAAAATTTATTGGGAATCATTGAATTCGATTAAATTGAGATTATTGATAAAAATTAAAATAACCATTGATTGTAGAAGTAAAGTGTTTTGGGGCCAAAAAAATTAAAGTAAATATTGGGTAAAGATAATTTAAATGCTCGTAAATTATTGATTAGGGTAATGGCAAATAATTTCATCAATTAAATTATTATAATTCATTTCAATAAAAGTAATCTGATCTTTGAGTAAGAACGAGTAATGTAGTGATCTAATCAAAATCAACCCCCGATAAAAATGAAAGCAATTAAGAATCGAATTCATTGATTTCTAATAAAGAACGTATCAATTAAAGGTAAAATGATTTTCGAATAAAAGTATGGAATCCCTTAATTAAATGGTTGATTAAAATTAATGTAACACCACATAATTCACCGTTAATTCATTTTGATAAAATTGAAGAAGTGATTGAGCAAATCAAGTATTTAGATTAAATTATTGAATAAAAATAAATATATCGTTGCTTCAATTAAATCCATTCATTGGTAACAATTAAAATGAGTTCCGGGTAAACAGAAATACCCCATTGATTAAACTAAGACAGATAATTATTGAGTGAAACCCAAATAATCTAGTTTTGGTACAGTAAAATATTGAATAAGAACAAATAAAATAAGTTCCTTAACGAACTATGATTAGTGGATTAACGTAATTCCTAGATTAAGATTAGAGAGGAAT
This sequence comes from Schmidtea mediterranea, assembly GCA_022537955.1. Taxonomy (NCBI): domain Eukaryota; kingdom Metazoa; phylum Platyhelminthes; order Tricladida; family Dugesiidae; genus Schmidtea; species Schmidtea mediterranea. The sequence continues at coordinate 103,609,003 of CM039679.1, forward strand.
TGAATAACCGTAAAAATGTAAATTAAAGTAAAACTGGATTCGCGGATTTAAAACCATTAGCATTAAAATAACTTTGTGGGCTAAAGTAATAGTTGATCCAAATAGCCTTAGGGAAGACTATTAGAAATCGGAATAACAGATGTCGATATTAATTACTGATAATATAATCTCTTAACTAGCACTAGAGTAATTTAAAAATCTATAAAATAGGTTTCTTCAATTAACGTAAATTCAGGATGTACAGTAAATTAATTAGCGGTAAAGCGAATGAATATTTACGTAAATTAAATTAATATAGTTGAAAAAACCAAAGTTTAGGATAAGCGAAAATTTGTATTAATATCACATTATTGAACAAATGAAATTCCACATAGCGAAGTTATTCCAACAGAAGGGTATCGCATCGACTTGGAAATCTCGGTAAGCGTAGAAGTTTTCCTAGAATTTGTTAGTAAAGTACATTCAAACTAGTCAACGAAATAACTTACCGGAAATTGAGATAATCGAGTGTAGGCGAACATTTGACCAGTAATTCTGAAAACATGACACGAATAATGCAATCACCGGATGTAAACAACGTAAATCACCTTTCGTCAACCGCTTAAGTGGTAATGGTAAAATCCGCCGGAAATCATTCGCCCACCAGGATACACCTACACGCGACTAAGTTATCTCGGATCAACATCCGGCCTAAATCTTAAAGTTCGAACAACTGTAATTAAAGTTAGTAAACAAACTTTAAATCAATGTACAAATTCCCTTAAGTCAATGTACGAGTATCCGCCTACATGAAAAATTTTAATGTTAATACGCATATATCGAATAAGTTAACCATCAGATTACCTCACTCATATGATTAATTATATATTTTCCCTATAAGGGAGTGCACCTGAAAGAACCAGACCCACAAAGTAACCCAACTTGCTTATGAGTGTCCCATCGCGTAAAGGAAGGCAATGGTCACGCGTATGACACCCTTACTAGTAACATATACACTATCTGCTTGCTAATAACTTAGAATAGTAAATCAATCGAACCTAATAACAGTAATGTTTAGACATGTCGCCCAAACGAACTACCCGTCGAGAGACCGCCAGACAGGAACAGACAGGAGTCCCGCCGACCACGAGGATACTCAACCAGTTGCAACGATCATGTCTCTCGGAACGGCAATATCCAGCTGCGGAGACCTACCTGCACGCACAGGACCTCCTCACCCAATGGGAAAGGGTGCAGGAGCAGGTAGATTTACAGGTGGTTAAGGCAAGGATGTACCTTGCGAACGTGGTCGAAGACATCCTTGCCGGGCGGATTGCAGTCGCCTATCCACCTCACCCAGTTCGAGACACCAGAAGACCCTATACCGTTGAGGCTCTCAAACGAAGCCTGAAGAGATATTGTCCGGACGAGTAAACCAACAATGATAGACTTTATTTAGTAACTGATTGGAAATATTAGAAATTTACGTGTTATTTCTTTTTCTTATAGCTAGAGTTATTCGTGTTTTGTTTAACGAAATAAACAATTATATAACTTGATCAATAATAAATTAACATCATCTATTTGATTGTAGTAATGTCTTCCTTACAAATCTTACAATCCGAATTGAACCACGCGAGACAGACAAACGCGGGATTACACACTCAGATTATTCAACTTACCCGCGAAATACAACAGATTAAAGCAACCTGGAGGGAACCAGAAAAGGTAAGCACAGAAAGGCTGGACAGAGGAGCGGCAGCTCAACCAGAGCCTGCGCACGCAAATTCGGGGACTCGAAGTCGCCCTAGCAGTCTGCCAGGAAGGGGAAGCGGTAACATACCCGCTCGTCTTCGCCCCAACCCAGATGTCGCAGAAGAACACCCGACCATTGGAACAATCTACCCTTCCAGTAAACAATCGTCGACCGGGACGTAAGGAACGGGCCCGACGTCGAGCAATCCAGCTTCAAAATCAGTAACCTGTAAACATTGCGCGCGTTGTTAAATAAATAGAGTAGTCGTGTTCTTAATTTAATTTGTTCCGTGGATATATTTATATGCTAAACCTTTGCATCATGTTACTCAACCTTAATTTCATCTCTCCGCAGGCAGATAAGCACCTAATCTTGAACGATCATGAGGGACAGAGCAAAGCGAGCATAGGTCTTCTATCGGCAGCTCGTGAACCCGAGGGTTGTCCGAGCAACTATAGTACTAGCACATGGTACTCAATTTTTGCGGACAATCCACCACTTGAACACATTACCAACGTTGCTTAGCAACGGGTGCCAAGTGGCGATTAGTATCATTTTGTATGGCGTTACGAGGGCAACCACCGATTAGTTCAAACAAACAATGAAACCCTGTAACCCACCACTTGATTTACTGATTAATTTTTAATTATTTGAGCAACATGATATATATTTTATGATTTTACAATAATTTAGTGAAATTTAATTTATGTGGGAAACATAAACTTTATTCGATTTTAGTTAGTTTTGATCAATTTTTTATTTGATATAATTTGTTGTCAGAATCAAATTGTGGTGATTTCCGACGGAAAATGTTGGGTATCGATAACAATTATGTAATACTTTAAAGAAAAATTATTTTTATTGGTAAAATTCATATTTTTATGATAATTTTAAGTGAATTTGATTGGTTGAATACGTATAGTGAATATGATCCGATTGATGGATTTTTAAGGATCTTATTCGGTTAAATATAGATTTCTAAAGAAATTTTTACAAAAAATATGTATATTGTTGGTGCATTGGGGGAAAATGTCATTTCAAGGGAAATAATTGGTTAAGAGGAAATTTTATGATATTTTAAGGGAAATACTCGATTAAGAACAAGTTTGTTGTCATTTTTAAAGGGGTTGAGTTGTTTGAATATCTGTGTTTAAAGGGTAAATATTTTCTAAATGGAGAATATAGAGGAGTAATTTATAATATTTTTAGGGGGCTTTGTTCAGATAGATATCAATATGTGGATAAATCTTTTGTGAGAGTGGAAATATTGTCATTTAAAGAGAAATGATTGGTTAAGAAGAGAATTTATGATCTTTTAAGGGGAAATAATTGGTCACGAGATGGAATTTATTTTAAGGGGATTTCAAGAAATTAATACGGTTGAATATTGATATGTCGGTGATTTTTTATGATAATAATGAATATAGATGGAATTATTGTCATTTAAAGAGAAATGATTGGTTAAGAAGAGAATTTATGATCTTTTAAGGGGAAATAATTGGTCACGAGATGGAATTTATTTTAAGAGGATTTCAAGAAATTAATACGGTTGAATATTGATATGTCGGTGATTTTTTATGATAATAATGAATATAGATGGAATTATTGTCATTTAAAGAGAAATGATTGGTTAAGAAGAGAATTTATGATCTTTTAAGGGGAAATAATTGGTCACGAGATGGAATTTATTTTAAGGGGATTTCAAGAAATTAATACGGTTGAATATTGATATGTCGGTGATTTTTTATGATAATAATGAAAATAGATGGAATTATTGTCATTTAAAGAGAAATGATTGATTGAGAGTAAGTTTTATTTTATTTTAGTGGAAATTATTGGTTAAGAAGAGAATTTATGATCTTTTAAGGGGAAATAATTGGTCACGAGATGGAATTTCAAGAAATAACATACGGTTGAATATCGATATGTCGGTGATTTTTTATGATAATAATGAATATAGATGGAATTATTGTCATTTAAAGAGAAATGATTGATTGAGAGTAAGTTTTATTTTATTTTAGTGGAAATGATTGGTAAAGAAGAGAATTTATGATCTTTTAATGGGAAATTATCGAATAAGAACAGGTTTGTTGATAATTTTAAGAGGTTGTGTCAGTTGAATTTTGTTATTTTAAAGGGAAATGATTGGTCAAGAGATGATTTTATTTTAAGGGAATTTCAACAAATTTTAGGCAATACTATGTAACACTGAAAATCAAAATTTTAATTTAATAAAATTCTTTGAAAAAAGTTTTTGAAAAATTTCTTTGAAACTTTGATCGTTATCAATATGTATAAAAAAGTCATAGTAAAAATATGTATAGAAATGGATCGATAAAACTATACTAAAAATTCTATTTAAAAATCATGTATAAAAAATGTCATTGTAAAATTATGTTAAAAATTTTATTATTTAAAAATATATATAAAAAATCTCATTGTAAAATTATACTAAAAATTTCATCTTTAAAAATCATGTATAAAAAATTCCATTGTAAAGTTATGTTAAAAATTTTATCATTCAAAAATATGTATAAAAATTAAATGTACCCTAATGTACTTAAATTGACTTTCGACCCTTTAATTTACTTTAATTCACCCTAATGTACTCTAATGTATCTTAATTTACTAGAGGAACCTTAATTTACTTAAATTGACTTTCGATCCTTTAATTTACTTTAATTTACCTTAATGTACTCTAATGTACTTTAATTTACTTTAGACCCTTTTATTTACCTTAATTTACTTTAATATACTCTTATGTACTTTAATTTACTTTAGACCCTTTAATTTACCCTAATTTACTTTAATATACTCTAATGTATCCTAATGTACTTTAATTTATCTTAATTTACTTTAGCTATTTTAAATTATTTTTATCTAGAGCCTAAATTTGCCTATGAAAATTCTGTGAACAAATATTTCAAGTTTTTTTTAAACAAGCTTATAAAATACCGCAGCCATTTTTATTTTATGCCTATATTTACCTATAGAAAGTATTCATACCAAATATTGCATTGTTTTTTATTACGAGTTAAAAATATCCCTGACTATGGTGTGTTCATCTTAGTCGATTTGAGCCAATTTTAATTTTATGCTTTTTTTTATCGTTAGGCGATTCAAGCCAATTTATTTTAGTCTTTTTCAAAAATACCTCTTGACTATGGTGTGATTGAAAAAAAATTTATTCAAAAAAAAAATATTTCAATTTTATTTCAAAAATTCGCCAAAATTTGAATTTTAAAAAAATTTTCCAAAAATTTGAATTTAAAAAAAAATCGCGCCAAAAACTCAAAAAAAAATTCACACAAAAATTAATTAAAATACACACAAAGTTAATTAACTTGATTACATCATTATGTAGTCAAGATAATCCGAAAATAATTTGTAAATAACCCCCAATCCCCCTATATTATTATGCAATGGTGTGTGGTAGCGGTGTCCTCCTAACTACCTATTAGTAGACTCTGAAAATAGGAGTTACCTATTTTTGAGACACAACAGGGGTAGCCAAGCAAAATTGATGTAATGATCAATAGTAATCAAATAATAAACAAGGTAATAATAAACAAATAATAAACAAATAAATTATGATTCTATTTCATCTCCCGTTTTTAACAAAATGACAATTGGCATTATTTTTATTAAAAAATTGGTAGTATTAACAATTTCGTTTCTCCTCTTTTCTGAATTTCGTGCGTATTACTCAGTTGGAAGCGATCATGGTTTAGAGTGATTTAAACCTTGATTTCCATTGGGGTTGGTTTCACTCGGTGATGCAATTTAAAAAAAATTAAAATTAAAATTATTCAAGATTATAATTAATTTTATCAAAGAATTTCGTCAACAAGTTAATAGAATTCACAAAATGGTACCTAAAATTATTATGTCCTGAAAAGAGTTATTATAAAAAAATTCTTTCAAATAAAATCTATCTTTGAACTTATTTTCTCATTATTAAATTATGCACACATATTTAAAATGTTTACATGGGTAAAGCCTTTATTTATGTTTATTTTGTGTTGGCTTATTTTTGTTATCCATTAAAAATTCATAAGTTATTTTAAACTAATGTTCATTATTCAAAATTCTTTTAATTTTTTATTTTTTCTTTCTGGTTTTCCCTTTGCTAGTGAAATTTTCTACTTCCAATTTTATGTCGTATTTACTTCTTCCTCATGATCATTCACTCTCAACTGAGGGTTTGACACCGAGGTTCTTGGAGAAGAGACCTGACCCGGCAAACTACAATTCACTACGGCTGCCTCCTACACAGAAGTACTAGGTCTTGACTAGTTGGTTAATTTTCATTTTTATAACTTATATGCATGTGTTCATATAATTGGTAATTTAAAAGATTAAACGATAACAATCAATAGCAATAATAATAATGGTAAATATAGTAGATTTTCTAACTTAACATCGTCTGATTTTCAATTTTTTGAGACAATAGAGAGTTGGTAAGTTACGAAATTAATGATAATATTTAATCTTAATAACAGTAATAATAATAAATGTAATGAATGATTATTAATAATATTCTAATTTTAACTTTGTTCAAATTTATTAATCATACTTGAGAGTTGGTCATGATGCATCTAGTATAGGCCAAGTACCATAGAAGCGAAGTTTTCATGAGACTCGATCGATGCGAGGAAAATTTATCATTTATTTAATTGCTAAAAGCCTATATTTAATGATTTTTCATTCATTTGAATTTTGCGCGCCCCAAATTTTATCGGATGTCGTGCCAGATAAACAAATTTTTTAAACCTTAGTTTTTGCCCAACAATAAGATCCACCCTTACGAATACAGATCCTATTTTGCTTGACAATGGGCTCTGAGTCCAAAGCAAAAAACACTTGTATGAGTTTGTCTGGGTAATGTCCATATAGTTCAAACTTCAACAACCAGAAACCCAATAATATAAATGAGGGATTTCCGTTATTGCAATAATTGCATAATTCTTTTTTAGTCTGTTTCCTGATATTTTAGGAGTTTAATTGATGGCAAATAATTTATTTTTAGTTGACGTAGTTTAATATTTATTTGCTACGTTACATTTTCATTGAAACAAACCATTAGTATCCCCGTAAATTCTAAAATCGTGGAGAATGGCAAAAATTGACAAAGATTTCATTCCACTATAAATTAATAATATTATATTATTATCAGTAAACTGCAGTGTTTAAAATGAAATGTAATCTCAAAGTCCATGAAATTTCTAAGTTTATTTTCTAAATAATATTTTCCTAAGAAAAAGTAATTTTATAGTTTTCGATTTGTTTTATTGATTAAGTTATTATAATGACCTTGTAATATTCAAACAATATCCTTGATATTATATTTATTATATTTTTTAAAAATATTTTTTTGCTTTCTTCATTTGTCTATAATTAAAATTTAAATGCAGAATAATTTTCTTTGTGAATAGCAATTTTGTAATAATGGTAATACAATTTTATTAAATAGTCCTGTAAACTATTTTTAGAAGTTACTTTGTTGTTTTGGAAAAAATAAAAGTATTAAATTTAATTTGTTTGATTATTAAATTAATTATTGAAAGAAAAAAAAAGTAAATCTACTTCAGAGAATTTCAAGCAAAGTAATCGTGAACAGTTAAATATAAGCAAAAATGGAATTATTAATAACAATCTTATTAATCAAAATGCAAATAACAGAAATAAGCAGAATTCTCCATCCACAGTAGACAGAAAGAATCGGGTCGCAACGAATATTCAACAGAAAAAAGATTATAAAGAGAATACAAAACTTCGTAAAAATGAAAATATAGTAATTCTAAATAGTTATATAAAACGCATTAAAGATGCACATTTAAAGAATTCCTCAAATAAAGTTCAATTGGGCACACACAGAATAGATCGAAATCAAATAGTTCAGCCAGCTGTGAAAATAAGAGTTGAAAATACTGTAAATGAAGTCAACCGCTGGAACAGAAAATATCCAAACCATTCAGCTATAGAACATAAAATTATCGATAAAATTCCTCGGAATCTCAATCAATCATTGTCGAATTCCTCAAAAGCAGCTCAAACTGATGCACAGAGAAGAGATACTCATCCAACAGTTCAGTCAATGAATCAAAAGAAAGATGGAATTAATGTAAATGTAGCCTACCGCCGGAACAGCAAACAACCACTGATAAAACATGGAAATACCGATAAACCCCTCCAGAACATCCATAAATCAGTGTCGGTTACCAGCCTGATTCATAAACCTTTAACTGGCAGAAAGAGAAATATTGAAATGCGAAAATTTTCCCATTTAAGCAAGGAAACTTGTATCGATTCTTCACCAACTGACCGAAATTCACAAAGTGACAGTAATAAATTTCACTTTACTGCCGGTGAATGCTTCCGTTCAGATCAAACCAGCTGCCTTATTGATAACTCCAAGTTGAAGATGTTGAATGCTGACTCAAAATCAGTTAGGAAGAATTCGGAATATTTTGATCATTCGATGTTTGATATTTCCAATAAGGAAATAATTGAATTTCCGGATAATCGAAATTCACATACAAATCTCGTCGATGACGATTACACGTTTGACACTGGTTATTATTGATTTTTATTATTATTATTATTATTATTATTATTATTATTATTATTATTATTATTATTATTATTATTATTGTTATTGTTATTAATATTATTAATATAATTATTTATTATTATTAACTATTATTGTTATTATTATTCAAAATTTTATTATATATATAACAAGTCTTTTACATTAATAAGAAAATACTTTACATGAAGCATGTAATTCATACTGCAATCGCAATAAAGATTTAGAAATCAAATGTTATTATTATTATTATTATTATTGTTAAGATCAAAAAGGAGTTGTGGGGGACTAAGATCTTAACACAGTTCGTTATCTGACTCCAAATCAATAACAATAAATTAATATACCAAATATAAACTGATCAAAATATAAAATATAAAAAGGTCTGTTGTGGTCCTATGCAAATAAATAAGACAAATCCAATTAATTACCTATAAAATTTATTAGGCGTTACAAATAAAATTTACAACTGTATATGTGTATAAGTTACAAGATTGCAAAGAAAACTGGATCAAATGATCCCTGCCAAATGGCCCGCAAGAAGTCGATGGTCACTATGCAAACGCAACGACTTATCCTAATAAACAGAGGGCAAGTAAGTATAGATTTTGAGGCACCCTAAGTATCCGAAAGCGGTTAACTGCTTTAGATACTTATGATTTTAGAAATTATTTTAATTATTTTAATTAAACCGGATTGAAGAATCCGCTTATTCCTTTTTTAAATTTATAATAGAAAATTACCAAAAGAAAATCAGGATAAAGATGTATCCATTTTGCACTATCCCGTAATCTCTTTGAAATATTCTCTGTGGAATTACAATTGTCTTGTAACTGTTAGAAATGTCTGGCTGCTTCTATTCTTCCTTTTCTCGCAATCCTCTCTTTCGTAGATATAGGTATATATACTGATTTGGAAGATTTTCTGCTGGTGGGTTTCCTTTTCTTCTGTGAATTATAAGTGTCAATAGATAATTTTCTGCTGGTTGGTTCTCTTCTGGAAATTGTAAGTGTCAAATAATTTTCTGCTGGTTGGTTTTCTTCTGGGAATTGTAAATAATTTTCTTCGGCCGTAATTGTTGGTTTTCCAAAATTCAATGTTGATTTACTTAACTAATTTTCTCGTACAATCACTTTGTCTGGGTTCTGTATAATTTTTTGTTATCGACTCCAATATAAGTTTCTTTTTTTGCATCGGACTTTTACAAATGAATGTTTCTCTATTTATATTGATTAATAAAAATTAATAAAAATAAAAATTACTATTTTTGTATTTTAGGGTTTAATTAATTACTAAATTTATATCTACGTCATCAGAAATCCAAATTTAGTAATTTTCTGATGACGTATTTCAAATTTTAGTAATTTTTCTGTGACGTATTTGATAAATTTTCCAGTGACGACGCTAAACTTCATCTTATTAACACCGTTTAGTGACGTCAGTATTACTAATATTTTTAGGCTAAGAGCCTGTACTTGACTTTATTATTATTATTATTATTATTATTATTATTGTTATTTTTTTTATTATTATTATTATTATTTTTTATTATTATTATTTTTATTATTATTATTATAAATTAATTATTATTTTTATTCTTCTTCTTCTTCTTATTAATATTATTATTATTATTATTATTATTATTATTATTATTATATTGATTATTATTTTTATTATTTTTAATAATAATATCATTAATATTATTTATATTTATTAATATCATTATTTATTTTTATTCTTAATATTATTATTTATTATTATTATTATTATTATTCAAAATTTTATTATATATAACAAGTCTTTTACATTGATAAGAAAATACTTTAAATGAAGCATGCAATTCATACTGCAATCACAATAAAGATTTAGAAATCAAATGTTATTATTATTATTATTGATTTTTTTTTATTAATATTATTATATATTATTATTTTTTTTATTATTATTATTATTATTTATTATTTTTATTATAATTAAAAATAATAATTTTTTTTAATAGTATTATTATAATTATTTTTATTATTATTATAAATTGTTTTTTAAAATTTTTTATAAATTGTATTATTACTAATATTATTAATAATTGTTTTAATTTTTATTATTATTAATTTTAATTATTTTTATTATAATTTTATTTTATTTATATAATTGTATAAAACTTGAAATAAATATGTATGTTTAATCGCAAGATAATTTATTAAATCAAAAATATCAACAGCTCCACCTCTATTTAATAATGTTCTAGAACTAATTTTATTTTGGATTGCAAATGTGACTTTTGATTAGGGCAGGGCTAGAGATTGCTATAAATCATTCTACTGATATTGAAGTATTTCATACATTAGAAATGCATGTTAATATAAATGAAACCGTGAATGATGGAGACCAGGATAGCCATGAATCATTAATCAGTGAAGAACATACCATACCGATTATCAACAAGGAAATCTTGTTTTGTTTTAATTCGAAATAAAATAGGTACAGATCACTCAAAAACAAAATTTTATTTATTTTAGGCCAAAATATTTCTTATTTCCTTTTATGTATAAAAATTGCGGAAATTGGCTTAAATATTTATTTATCTAAATTTGATTTATATAAATGATTTCTAAAAAGCAGCTCAAACTGATGCACAGAGAAGAGATACTCATCCAACAGTTCAGTCAATAAATCAAAAGAAAGATCGAATTAATGTAAATGTAGCCTACCGCCGGAACAGCAAACAACCACTGATAAAACATGGAAATACCGATAAACCCCTCCAGAACATCCATAAATCAGTGTCGGTTACCAGCCTGATTCATAAACCTTTAACTGGCAGAAAGAGAAATATTGAAATGCGAAAATTTTCCCATTTAAGCAAGGAAACTTGTATCGATTCTTCACCAACTGACCGAAATTCACAAAGTGACAGTAATAAATTTCACTTTACTGCCGGTGAATGCTTCCGTTCAGATGAAACCAGCTGCCTTATTGATAACTCCAAGTTGAAGATGTTGAATGCTGACTCAAAATCAGTTAGGAAGAATTCGGAATATTTTGATCATTCGATGTTTGATATTTCCAATAAGGAAATAATTGAATTTCCGGATAATCGAAATTCACATACAAATCACGTCAATGACGATTGCACAATTGACACTGGTTATTATTGATTATTATTATTATTATTGATTTTTATTATTATTATTATTATTATTATTATTATTATTATTATTATTATTATTATTATTAATTTTTTATTAAAGTTAATATTTATTAATTTTAGTTATTATTATTTCTAAAATTATTATTATTATTATTATTATTATTATTATTATTATTATTATTATTATTAATATTATTATTATTATTTCTAAAATTATTATTATTATTATTATTATTATTATTATTATTATTATTATTATTATTATTATTATTATTATTAGTATTATTGTTTATTTATTTTTATTATTCACCTCCTATAATAAATTTGAGAATTAAATCTAATAAATTATAATACTTGTCTAAAATACAACAACAATAATCATAATAATTCATATATTTGTTAGTTCTAATTAGTAATAAATATTTAATGATTATATATAATTTGGTTTTTCCAAAAATGATGTAATTTTATAAAAATAGTAATTACTTAAATTATCTTACTAGAAATAGGATATAAATTTTCAATTTGGGAAAACCAAAAATCCTTAAATCTTGATTGGTCAATGGACTAATAAATTTAGTATTTAAACATCCTCGAAATTCATTATTTTTGAACACTTGTTTGTCTTATTAAACTTGATATAGACTAGCTTAATAAAGGATTCCTATCCAAATGGACAAAAGGTAAATTAAAAAATCCCAGGATTATATCAAGTATTTTAAAAGGATCTAAATCAGGTGAGAAGCTGTCTAAATACTTTCCATTAGCTTATCAGTTTGTGAGTTATAGTGAGATAAGGAAATTAAATTATTTATCTTCCCTCTATGTTTAATTAATTGATCAGGAAACGTAGATCCGATCGACTTGTTAACCTTAGGACCATATAATATAGACTCTTTACCTTGCTTCAATAGCTAACCCCAAACTAAATTATTTCTGTCCAATTGTATTTATTATTATTATTATTATTATTATTATTATTATTATTGTTATATTTAAAATTTTTTATTATTATAAACTGTTTTTTTAAAATGTTTTATAAATTCTATTGTTATTAATAATTATTAATTATTGTTTTAATTTTTATTATTATTAATTTTCATTTTTATGTTATTTTTGTTGCTTATTTATTTGTTATTATTTGTATAATTTCTATTATTATTAATTTTAATTATTTTTATTATTTTTGTTATATTTTTATTTTATTTAAATAATTGTATAAAACTTGAAATAAATATGTATGTTTAATCGCAAGATAATTTATTAAATCAAAAATATCAACAGCTCCACCTCTATTTAATGATGTTTTGGAACTAATTTTATTTTGGATAGCAAATGTGACGTTTGATTAGGGCAGGGCTAGAGATTGCTATAAATCATTCTACTGATATTGAAGTATTTCATACATTAGAAATGGATGTTTGTATAAATGAAACCGTGAATGATGGAGACCAGGATAGCCATGAATCATTCATCAGTGAGGAACATAGCATACCGATTATCAACAAGGAAATCTATTATCCAGAGTTCGAGTATTCCGGAAATAACGAAAATCAAATATTTCTTCAAGGTAACTATTGAAATTTTGATTGATTTTATTGGCAACTTTTTCTAGAGGAAAATAATTCTTCACAACATTGTTTTGTTTTGATTCGAAATAAAATAGGTACAGATCACTCAAAAACAAAATTTTATTTATTTTAGGCCAAAATATTTCTTATTTCCTTTTATGTATAAAAATTGCGGAAATTGGCTTAAATATTTATTTATCTAAATTTGATTTATATAAATGATTTCGTTATCGATAATAAAATAATCACTATTTTAAAGTTCATTATTATTATTGCTATTATTTATTTTTATTTTTTTGTTATTTTTAATAAATTTTATTGTTATTAATAATTATTATTAATTGTTTCAATTTTTATTATTATTAATTTTCATTTTTATGTTATTTTTAATGCTTATTTATTTGTTATTATTTGTATAATTTCTATTATTATTAATTTTAATTATTTTTATTATATTTTTATTTTATTTATCTAATTCTATCAAACTTGAAATAAATATGTATGTTTAATCGCAAGATAATTTATTAAATAAAAAATATCAACAGCTCCACCTCTATTTAATAATGTTCTAGAACTAATTTTATTTTGGATAGCAAATGTGACGTTTGATTAGGGCAGGGCTAGAGATTGCTATAAATCATTCTACTGATATTGAAGTATTTCATACATTAGAAATGGATGTTTGTATAAATGAAACCGTGAATGATGGAGACCAGGATAACCATGAAATATTCATCAGTGAAGAACATAGCATACCGATTATCAATAAGGAAATCTATTATCCAAAGTTCGAGTATTCCGGAAATAACGAAAATCAAATATTTCTTCAAGGTAACTATTGAAATTTTGATTGATTTTATTGGCAACTTTTTCTAGATGAAAATGAATTGAAACGTTTATCAGTTGCATCTGCAATAAGTTAAATTCTTTTATTTTTGTCTCAACATTGATTCATTTTACTTTACAATTTATATATTTTTCATTTATTTTATTCCTAATATTATTATCATTTATTTGACAAGAATTTTCGAGAGTTGAAAACTATAATTTATTATCAAACGTAGAGATTTGATCAGTAGAAAAGATATTGCCTTGATAATTATTATTACAAACAGAATACTAACATAAAATTCACTACAACAAAAGGCATTTAATAGGACCTGATAGGACATATTTATTAGCACCTTGGGATTGTTAAAATATTTTGAAAGTAAGAAAATTTATAAAATTTATTGAAAATTAATGTAAAGATCAATTTTATTAATTTTTAATGATTTTAAAAATTCTGGATTTATACCAAAAACAAGCCAAATCATCAATTCTCTTAATATTTTTTCGTTTATTAGACATTTTGTTAATCTTTTCATAAGATATTAAATTTTTAAAATTAACATAATCGTGATTCTGGATCTCTTTTATAACTCCTTAACAGATTATAGCATCTCAAATAGGAAAGGCACTGGAAGACAGGAAAATTTTATTCTTATAGCATTTTTAATTCTGCTAAAATCTTTTCAATAAATTCAAATATTCGTTTCGCACACATTTAGTACACAGCCTATTCCTGGACATAAATATAGGCAGCAGAGTTAACTCTAAGGTTTTGTGAAAATTTTAGGATGAACCACCTATCCTGTATTATCTATTACCAAAGGAGGAATGATGTGTGCGATCGCCCACTCCCCGAAAGAAGATCCTGACGTTTCTTTCTTGCAAATAAAATTAGTCAAAATAAAACAATCGTCAAAATATTTGTGTTCATAACTATACATATTACTTATCAGAAAACAAACAAGATTAGAAAACAATCATTATATATTTGTGTTCATTTTTACTACCCAATCTACACTAAATGCACCTGACAACTTTAACATAAACCTATCATTATTTTATTGCAATCTCCTAAACGAAACGACAAATTAATCTTATTAATGTTCTTAACTTTGACTCTGAAGATTATTTATTACAAGAAGACAATATTTAATCCATTTTTTTTTAAAATTTTTGGACTTAAACATTTTTATTCCTAAAATCTTGAAAACTCTTGCCGAATTTGCTCTCCTTCAAAACATCAATCAAATCTCGAAAAATTTAGCAATAGTGATGAACAAAGATGCATTGGTATTTAAATATCAGCTTTCTCAAAAATTACAAATATTTTTAAAGTCTGTTTATCAATCTGGTTGTTTATCCTCATTTTTGATAAAAATCATTTCAATATTGGATAAGGACATGTTCCTCCCTCTATCTTAATAAGCTATTATCCTCTAACAGTAAGTGTTGCTTCCGCCGAGAGGACCTTTTTCACTTTGAAGAAGTAAAAAACTAATTTGACAAATCAAATTTTTTGATTTTTGATAAAATATTTTTGAGAATTTAAAAGCAGAAATTTGTTTAAATAACAATGATTTACTCTAAATAGTTTAAAGTTCAAGACTACCAGTCAAAGAACGTTATTCAGTCGAAATATATTGTAGCTGAATATATATTTTGGATTGCTGTTGTTATTCTTTAATTTAGTTCATTACCAACTTTGTTTAATTCTATTTTATAAATAATTATTTGTATTTTAAAACTTATAATGTTAAAACCTTACAAAACTGATTTTTAGTAAGCATAATATGAGAACCAACATGTAAATAATCAAAATTTTAAAATAAAGAAAAATTGAGTAAAAAATGTCTGGTCATAGATAGAAAATTGTTTCTTTTAACAACACATAAAATATATACGCAATAATAGTTTAACATGCAAACATATATATATTTTCAAGTGATCAACCCCCCTAAAAAATCCTGGATCCGTCCCTTTCTATAACCCATAGACCTAGAAAGTTTCACGAAAATTTATATGCATAACTGTTGAAGCTTCGAAATATTCTGCTGGAATTTGTTTAATAACCTTTTAATTCTATCACGTTCTGTTGTTTTTCTGACATAAATTGTCTTTTCCTTACTATGACAAATTTATGAATGGTGTTTTTATTGAAATAATTTCTAATTATTACATTTGAAATATAGAAATTTTATGCAAGTGACCTCATTGATTTTCTAGGATTATTCTTAATGATTTGTTGCCTAGAAATTAGGATAAGCTAATGATTTCAAATCATTTGGAATGTTTTTACCCTTTGATATTGGTAAAATATTTCCATCTTCGGTCTCTAATTCTTTATGAACATTGTAGACTTTTAAAAGATGAGATGTTTTAAAAATGCTTTGCTCATTTCATTAGTAAACTGAGTGTCTGCCATTATTATGGGATCGCCATAAAAACATTAAATTTGATAAAATGGGACAAATTTTACAGGTATCTTGTCGAATATCTACACCTTTTCAACTGAATAACAAATTTTAAAATCCTACCTGATTACAGCTTGAATAACTTGAAATAAGCGGAAATTAGATTGTTTAGATTTATTTCTATGAAATGTAGCTCAAGTTAATTTTAAACAAAATTTATAATATATAATTATAATATATAGTGTTACTATTCATTCGAATTATTTCATTTATGGAAAGTTTATGTGTCTTTTGACTATGTGTTGTATTAGTGTGTTAAATTTATTTTTTCTACTTTCTCACTTTTTATACTAAGGTCATTATTCTATCGAACAAATTACATCACCACACGGGCAAATCTGTATGTCTATATAATATAAAGATATTGATTTTTTTCTTATATATTAACTAAATTAAATTTTGAATTTCCAGTAAGTCATTATTTAGTATTTTAATCTACTTAATAATGAAAATTACTAAGCCAAGTAAGCTGAAGCTTATTTTCCTAATATTTTAATTCGTTGTATTATTGAAAGTATAATGAAAACTAGGGTAAAGTTTTCTTTAAAAGAATAAACCTGTAATTGAGAATAATTTAGGAAAATATTCAGGTTTTAGTAAATAGTTACATCATAATTGTTGATCTTAACAAAATTAAATTTTTAAATTCTCAAAAAATTAAAATTGAAGCCAAACCTGAGTCGGAAAATAATTTATATATTTATTTTTGTTTAATTCCTCATTTCTTTTATGCTTATTTGAATGTAAAATTATTAAGGTTCAAATTTCTCATTTGGTTCAGCTAAAGGTTTGAATAATCCAAAAGGATATGTAAGAATATTTAACATTATAAATTTAACCTATATATATATATATATATATATATTGGTAATGTTATATTATTTATACATTTAATTCATCGGCTTCCAACTTTTCTAATCTCGTAACCCATTAATGACATTTGTAAAGTCATGGAGACCCAAACGATAAAATTAATCAGTTGCTCTTCGTTTACTGCATATTTGCAATTACCTATTAGGTATTTGATTTCTAAAACATCTGATAATTTATAAGCACCATGTTTTTTATTTATATATTTTAAATTATCAATACAACAATTAGTTATATTTTTTGATAAAAATTATTAAAAATGATAAATATTTCTTCGTGTTTTATTTAATAAATAAGATTCAATCATACTAAAACTTAAGTTATCTCTGCATGCACAGAGTGTACCTAACCAAGTTAGCTGTAGTTACACCGTCAATAACCCAAATAATTTTAATAAAAATTATCCAATTAAACCTAGATTTACTCAGGTCGCATCAATAAAATTATAGTAGGGTCGAAGCAGAACTTTAGAAACAGTACATATTTCTTGTTCATAAATTCATTGTTAAATCAAATTTCACCAGAAAATTCAACCCTTCTCACTCTTAGTAAAACAAACATGTTGATTCTAACCTGAAATAAATCTAGCTTACCATTAAGTTTTAATCCGTAAAACTTTCCACCATAAAATGACTATAAACCAGCCTAGCCAAACATTGGTCCTTCCGATTTTAATATTTTACCTTTAAATTCTTTATTTATGTCTTGTATCACATGTACCATCAATTACCCAGTAATTTATCCATATAATCCTATCCTGTAGAAGCACCTAATGTGGAATGGTTTTATGTATAAAATTACCCAAATTACCATTTAAATAAAAATATAAAAGTTAAATTATTTTAAGTAAAAAATTTTAAACTCAAATTATAAAATCAGAATTATAAAACTTGATTAAATCTAAATTCTAAATTAATGTTAACTTTATAAATATAAATAAGATAAGTGAGTAACAAAATATAATTATTACGTTGCAAAAAGGGCTTATTTTGTAACTCACTTATCTGATGTACTAACTTATGCTGCTACCAAGGAATCACCGTTTTATACTTACACTTATAAATAATTAAGTTAAATTAACATTATCATCAATGAAATATTTTCTTGTATATTTATTGAAAGTTTATGTGATACTAAATCCAATTAATAGAAAACTAAAGTAAATCATAAAAAACGAAATTAGCATTACAATTGTTAGTAAATATTTAATTTATTTAAGAAATTCAGATATTATTTTAATTTTCTCATATTATCACAATTTTAAATTATTATTATTTTGTTTTCAATTTCTCCAAAGTGGTAAGAATATATAGAAATAATATTTATTAAAATAATATCTCAATAAAAGTAATTTCAAACACCCTAGAAACCTATTATACCGTGTAATTTTCATTATTTTAATAAGGTTCCTGTTTTTCAATAATTTTACATTTCATCCTATTTTTACATTTAATCACGAAAATGTCTAACTGTTGAGAAATTATAAAAAGTTAATATTTACTTTTGATAGATGCTGTGAAAACATCTTCATTTAAATCAAAATTTGTATTCATTCAAAGTTCATACTTTATTCAAATCAAAGTTATATCTTTCATATTTCCGAAAATTTAAACAAAATTAACAACAGCATTTAAATTTTATTTTATTTAATAATTTTATTTTATTTAATTATTTATTTATTTAAATTTTATTTTATGTTATATTTTGATAATTAATATTTAATAATTAATATAATAATTTATAATCAGATATTTAAAATATTTTTATCTAATTTTTCAAAAGTTAATTTAAATCTTATTTTTAATTTTAAACATTTTAAAACTTAATTTATGTCCAATTTAGTGTTTCCTCAATTCTGTGATCCAAGTTCTTCGAGGTTGTCATAAATTTCACAGCGGTATTTGCAAATATCACGAGGAAAGCGGAATCAAAGATACGAAAGAACAAGATGATGTTAAGATAATATTTGTAATTAGTAAGTATCTTTTAATTTTAATACATATTCCAATAAAATTCATAAAATAAAGTTGCATTTTTACCTGAACTTAGTCACAGTGGTCACTCAAGAATTCATTATAAAAATTGCGCAATATATAAAAAATATAAAAATTTGTTACTAAAATATGCGTTGCAAATCTTTATCAACATTCTGAGCCTCTCAGAAAATTATTCGTCACATAGAACACAAGTGAACTTTTTTCGCAGTATGGCAAACTCTTTTTTCTATAGAAGGTTTTGCTTTTTTGTATGGGTTTGAAAATTATCGTCTTCACAATCCATTATGAGTTCCTCGAATAATATCTCTAAAAACTCTCTTGTTGAATGATTTTTTGCTGAAAAACCTTGATTTTTTTCAATATACAACTGGAAAGTGGTTTTGCAGCGATATCAAGGATATTGTAAAAAAATAACCATTGTCCAACGCGTAGTAGACCTTTTAGTCAATTAATATCTAACTAGCTGGTCTAGTGTATTTATATTTGTTTTTATCAAGCATTAATTCATTATGATCTCAGGTTTACAGGTCACATTAGTTATTCCAGGTCTTCTATGTTGAGTGTTAAACATCATTAAATTGAATTTGAATTGGATTTGGATTGAATTGCACAAGAACAATCTTATATTGGAAAAGGAATTTACTGTCATTCTTTTTGTCTCTTTGCGTTTGAAATTATGGAACTAAAAATCTTTTGTTCCTTCTCAAAGTTCCAACAGTTGTTATCTGTATCTAGAGTAAATATCTTAATGACAGAGGGGTAGTATTTATTTTAAGAAATATATAAATTTTACTATTGATAAGGTTTAATGAGACTTTTCACCCAATTAAGGACTAAGCAGACAAATCTTCCTGGTTTTCGTGATCTTTGTATTTGTCTGAGGTAATGGACATGAATACATTTCAAGTGAAAGTCTATTAAAAGTACTGATCTATAAATATGACACAATATGCACAAATAGATTATATGACTAATAGAATGCTAATTTGTAATGTTAGTCATCAATAGACATCTTCTCGTGTATAAAACCAAACTAAAGAAAGTTTTAATTTATCAAGTCATAGAGGTTTGATTTGGATGAATCTTTTGCTAGACAAATTCAACTTGCTATTGTTGTTGAAATGTAAATAACCTTTTGTGGTGGTCGTGGGAATTCGGTTGACATGAATGTTACCACAAATTTCAATTGGAACTTCTAATTCTGATAAATTATTTTGATTTAAAAATATTTCCTTGTCCTTTAAACATAGTGTTCGCATCTTATCTCCTTTTATATGTACAGTCTGGCCTGCATCCTATTACTACTTATAATCTGATTATAAAACTATCTACATTTAAATCAGAATCTGGCTTTTTTTTGACAAAAAATATCTTTTTTGTAAAGAATGTTTTATGGATTTTTTTATATTGCAAAAAGAATGATTCAAGCTTTTAATCAAAAAATTATCAAAAAGTTAAAATGACGGGTAAAATTTCTTTTTTAGATTTGCGCTGAACAATCGCTTTGACTGATATAGAAATCGAATAAGCAAGTAATAAGGATCAATAGTACGATTGCTAGAATATCACGTTAATCAGACGATTAATTATTTCCAAAATAATCTCTTTTTATATAACATTGTCTTGGCGACTGTCTTCGGCTGCTGAAAAATAGAGCTTTTGTTGTGGTAGTTTGTGATATTCACACAGTAGTATAATACTAATTATTCTTTTCAGCAATTCATCATTTAGAGTAAAGTTATGATAATTTTTCTGTTTGATGTGTACTTTAGATTCTTTATTCATAAGATTTTGTGGTGGCCGGACAAAATGTCATGGACAAAATGGCATGGACAAAATGTCATGGGGACAAAATGTCAGCGGACAAAATGTCACGGACAAAATATAGTTATTAAAATTAAGTCCTAATGTAATTTATTATTGTAATAATATTTAGCCTATAACAATAATAGTCAGATATTCAGTTATTATTATTATTATTATTATTATTATTATTATTATTATTATTATTATTATTATTATTATTATTAATATTTTATTTTTAATTGTTATTATTTTTATTATTATTATTATTATTATTATTATAATTATTTTATTTTTATTATTTTTATTATTATTATTATTATTATTATTATTATTATTACTAATATTTTATTTTTATTATTATTATTTTTATTATTATTATAATTATTTTATTTTTATTATTTTTATTATTATTTTTATTATTATTTTATTTATTATTATTATTACTATTATTATTATTATTATTATTATTATTATTATTATTATTATTATTATTGTTATTGTTATTATTATTATTGTTATTGTTATTATTATTATTGTTATTATTATTATTATTGTTATTATTATTATTATTATTATTATTGTTATTAACATCTTATATTTTGTCCCCATGACATTTTGTCCGTGACATTTTGTCCGTGACATTTTTTCCTAGCACCGATTTTGTACTTTGGAAGAAAAAAACAATTCAAAAAGCGCAGTTTCATCCAATTATGAGCAAGCTGGCAGCATACTTTTCGTGCATGTCCCATAGAAGGCGGTTTTCAAGTCTTCATAATAATTATAATTTGATTCCCATTTTGATTCCGTATATTTCAGCCAGCTCTCGAATAAGATCATCACCAAAGCCATCCTCATCTGTATTTTCATCAATATCTTTTGGTAATATAACCAATTAAGTTATGTACCGTATGAAATGGTTCGCAATCTCCTTAGCGGTTTGTTTGGATATTACTCTCATCATTTAAAAAGAAAATTTCATAATCATCTATGATCAATAAATACCAGAGTAAACATAACATTTATTGAAATCTTTATTTTATGGATGCCAACAGAAACATGCGCTTTTAATAAGTTTGAGAAATCGTCTGTACAACTCAGCAACTATTCATTCGTTTTCCAAAATATAATAACAGCTATAATAAAAGACTCATCTATAATAAGATCTGTAATAATAAGACGCATAAATCCTTAAAATTCATGTGATCTAGAAAAAATCTAAGTAGTCCTAGTAAATAATATTACAGACCATTGAAAGCACTTTCAAAATATTGAAAACGCGTTTTTTCTGTGATGATGTCATAAAACTAGCAGAGTAGACCATTTCAAAAAAGATCTGTACAGAAAACCTTTAAATAACGCGTTTAAGTTTTACCACGTTAAGTGAAACCCCTGAAAAATTTAATTAATTAAAAGCATTTTCTGATTGCTATTTTATTTTTTGTCAGATTTTTTAGCACCATAAAACTGAGAACTACAAATGAAGAAAATTACCCAAATTATCAATATTGCTCAATTACGATATCAGAAATTAAGTGAGGTAAAAAGCACTTTATTAAACAGTAATCTCAATATCTTTTATGTAATAAAATCATACTTCATTACTTTTTATTATAAACCATAATGTGGGATAGTTTTTCCATTGACAAATGAATTCCCCCCCGCACCCTGAATTTGAAATATGAAGATGTATATGAAAGGAAATAGGGGAATTACTTGTTTATTTCATCCATATAGTGTCATAGGTAAACTTCTTTCAATATTGAAATTATTTATTTTTTTCCATATTTTTGTAAAATTTCGATTGATTTTATTCTTTCTAGATTTTTGTAGTCTTTTTTATAAATTGAAGATCAAGCGTCCCATTGATGACCATTTAAATGAAATTCAGCAATATTTTATTTCCTCTTCTTCGGGGTAAGTCATATGTTATAATTAAATTTAAAACAAATAATTATTAAAAAATGTTTGTTCCTATTTCGACGAAACTAACTGTTAAGAATATATTTTTTTAATTTCACATCCGAATTGTTGTGGTAAATTAGTTGTCCATGAGATATAAAATTTACACTTATCGATCTGGCTCTGAGCGTGCCTTAAAATATTAATAACAATAACAAATTACGGGATATTCTTAATATTTATTGTCCATCACAATTACAATCAATTTGACTTTGCTAACACGACTATACAAGAGATTCACTCCTCAAGATTCGATACTAAGGATTTATTATGTCACACATTGAGTGAATAGCCATTCAGTAATTGCTAACTGCTTCTTTAATTAAAATCCTCGATATACTCGTATCACTCAACGGGAAAGTACTTCGCCTTTTCCTACCACCCAGCACCAGTCAATTTTGTGCTAATGCCGTAGAATTTCAATAGATTTACGATTTCTTCAATGGTTGTGTGAGACACTCCCAATTTATTGAAAACCCGTTGATTTTTATCGATAAAGTCATTTAATTGAAAATTTAAATCTTTAATTGTTTCATTGGAATTAATTTTCAACAATAATTCCATTTCTTCTGATATTTCATGGATTGTCGAAAACAAACTATAATATAATTCTTGGTCCCATCGCATGGATTTATTGACATGTTTTACTACATTTTTCGTGCAACGCTTGACATTTTCCTTAACTAACAAAACTCGCAACTTCGGTATCTAAATGTTTTCTTTAATCACCAATTCTTCTGTGGTGTACCATGGACAGTTTGTTCACCGCGAAATGCATACCTTGAAATCAATTGAAGGTGAGACTCTAATAAATTTCCCAATCCTCCACATGGTACGGCAACCACCAACGTATCGCTAACTTTTTCAGCTATTTGTAAGTAAATACAAAGCATGTAGAGCCATTTGACATAAAATTCGGCCGCAATTAATAGAATTGAGACACGAGATGTTAAACAATTTCATATATTCATTATCAGAATTAATAAACCGAAAATAGTCTTCTATTTCATCGCAAGTACCAAGGCATCCAATCGCAAAGCCGTTCTTACTATTTACTGTAGTCATTTGTAATATTTGAGTTGGTGTAATTCTATCATTCGGAAATAAAACATAGACACGTTAAGTATCCGTGTAAAATCTTGATTCCTCTAATACACTGCTGCCAGTATCATTAGTCGTTGCTATTAACAGATTTTGTTTTTTCATAACATCTTTATTTTCTATAATTTTAATAGCTTTGTCAATAAGATAAGCTAACGGAAACAATGGGTAATCCTTAAATTCTTTCGTGAAATAATTCGACAAAACATTCTTTTAACTTCTGTATTCTACAGTCTTTTTACAAAATTTAGTAACTGTTTCTTTACTTCTATCAGAAACATCTTCAAAAACTGGATTATTTTTATCCACAATGAATTTCCAAAACTCTTCTATAAAATAAGGATAACTTAAATTTTTCGAACTTTCAAGTTGAACAATCGTCAACTTTGGCAAATATTCTGGCACTAATAAACCATCGTCTGGACATAACCCTGTAAGAATTGTATCTGAAAATGAAGAAACTTACCTCCGTTTTTACTTATGAATTTCATCGATTATTTAACAATAAGAAAGAAAAGTTATCTTCCATATTTTTTAATTACATTTTTAAACACACTTTACATTTCATACTTCTTAAATTCTAAGCATTTACCACCAGTATTTAAACAAAAAAACTTACATAGCAAAACTTTCAGATCACATAAACTTTACAAAAGAATTTAATTATTTTTTTAAATCTTTTTTTAAATAAACATTTTTAATCACATTTAATCGATCAATATTTTGTTAAGTTTTTAATTTCCTATCAGATTCTGAATTAGATAAAAGCATGTGTGTCGGTTGTGATTTCGATTGACTTGAACTGATTTGATTCATTTTGATCTTTGAGGCCAATAAATTCAGTTGGATAATACACTGGAACAAAATGCACTTTTTTACATTATTTATATTTTTATAACTATTTCTTAAATCAATAATGATGTATTTTTTAGTGATGATGTTAATAAATGCTTCATGAATTTACTCTCGACCATCAATGATGTCATAAAAAATCCAAAATCAGGGTAAGGATATTTCATTAGAATGATTTGAAATAGAGCCTGTTATTTAATTATTTAAGGATATAACTGCAATAAACCAAATGCTTGTTAATAACATATAACAGTAAAAAGATTTAATAAATAAATTATATAAAACAAAATAAAAATTAAAAAATACTTAAATAATCATTTGTAATATGAAAATAAAAAAATTAGTAATTCTTTACGGAAACTCTTACACAAACCAAGCAAAAATGCGTATTTGGACAAGAAAGTCCATCGGTTTAAAATCAAATATTATGAAGTATGAAAAACAATCTAGAGCTGATGTAAATGTAAAAATTATACCGTCACATTTCTAAACCTTTTTATGGATTATTATAATAATATTTAGGAATATTACAATATATTACAATCGTTTTTGTATTAATATAACACGCGTTTTGCATTAAATGTAAATATGAAAATGACAAAAGAATAACCTTAAAGTCAACGGCTAATTTGTTGTGCGATGAAAGTCTAATTTAATTTATGAAACTGAGTGTTTTTAAAGAAATATCAATTAGTGATCATCTTGGATTTTAATTCAATAAACATAAGGGCTTCGGAATGCATAAATATTAAGGTTGATAAAATGGTCATTACGACATGTAACTGACTTCTGACATGTGGATGCACCGCGGATGAAAAGGGTGGGGGCAAAGGTATATCAGGTATAAATGAACTAATTATAATTAATAATCTGTTATAGTCGGACTGTGTTCTCATACATTATCCTAGTTTCCATTAATTTTAGATTGATTAAAACAAGTTAAATAGCATAAAGTGTTATACCTTATAAAATGCATTTGTGTCTTTTGTAATAAATTCATGACAGTAATAAATTAATATTTTGCGTTTAATGGTAGTGGAAAGTTACATTATACTTTATGAGCGATGAAAAACTAAAGAATTTGCTCAATATAAATAATATAAATAATCATTAGTGCACAATTATTAGTGACGGCATTGACTATATGAAACAAACTGAAAGTGCTGGTTGTCTATCAAAGCATTCATATTTTATTTTTAATGACACCCGTTTTAAAATTAAATTTAAAATATTTTTAATCTGGTCGAAATTTAATCTGTCATTATACTGTAGTTATTCAGTTTAATGAATATAATTATTTTTTGAATATAGTTAATATTTATAAAGCAAATGATAAAAGTGATGCTGAAAAAACTTATCAAACATATAAAAATATGAATTGTGGATTTCTTTAGTTATTTATTTTTAAGAATATTGTAAACAAGGATAATCAAAGAATATTTTATAAATTATAAAGGACCAGAACAGGTGATTGCATATGGATCAAAAACCATGGACAAGCATGAAATTGAATATTGCATTATTAGCAAAGAATTGCCGGCAATTTATATGAGAAAATATTCACTTTAAGAACTGACCACACAACAATAACATTTATGATTACGACAAAAAACCCATTAATGTTCAATTCCAGACATGTATAAATTATTTTAGTGGATTGGATATAAAGCTGGAATACCGAAAAGGGGATTTACATGCAAACACGGATGCTTTATCGAATAATAATTGTACCACGTGTAACCAGTGTCAGATGATTCACGAAAACACAAAAACAGAAAAGGATGTTAGCAATCGACAAGTCAAAAGATAATGAAGAAAAAGAACTTAGTAAAAGTAAAAAATTGTTATTCAATGATGTCACACTGGTGTATGAAAAACAAATGTATTTGAAAAAAAATTTAAATTTAAATAATAATGAAAAAGAGGTCAAGAATGTTAACAAAACTGTAAGATATGGTCAGGAAAAACCAAGGAAATGGTTATAAGACAAACACCGATGAACTTTTTAAAGAGATATTCATTGATTTTTATTGGCATTTAATAAAACATTACGCAGTAAGAAAAATATTTTGGCAATCATTGATCAATTTAGCAGATATACTTCACTGGCAGTAGATGATCAACAAGATGAAAAGACTACTGCTAAAGTTTTAAGAGAAAATGGTTATTGGATTATTGGAACATTTGAATCTCGATCATTGTTAGAATCATTGAACCCAAGTCATATTAAAATAAGATACTCAAGTCCTTATCATCATAACACAAATGGGTTAGTAGAGAGACAATTTAGAACCATAAGAGATGCAATAGCTATTAAATTGAAAGAAAAAAGATATACAGATTGATCATAAATATTATCAGATGTTGAGTTCATGTTAAATGCAACAATATAGCAGACAACGGGATTTTCACCTGCAGAAATAGTATTTGGTCAGACGATATGTGACTAGTGGACTGAAACAGAAAATCTTTATTCAGAAAGTATCAATATAGACAAAAGGAGAAACTAAATTTGAGAACAAATTATAAATCAACAAAATAAGGAAGTAAATAAAATAATAACTTCAAGAAATTTCAAAATATGAGGTCATGTATTAGTAAATCGAGAAAATACAAGGTGGATGAACGTTATCATTGATAACTTATCAAAGGAGAGAATGAAACTATAGAACAGATTCATGAAAAAGTTATAAATTTGGAGATATAAACTGAAATGAAATTATTCGAAACGTGGATTGGTTATAGGTTTTTATAAAGGCGGAGGATGTAAAGAAGAATTAAAGAATATTTTATAACTAATTAAATTGTCATATTACGTAATACTATGTCAAGATTGTAGTTTGAAGGTCAGAAGTTGGTTATGATGTTTGATGATTGTGTTTAAACATGTATGTTGTGTTTTTTGTATCAATAATCAGAAAACCAACAAATTCTCATGTTGATGTTACGCAACGAAGAGTTATAAAAGTGTGTATTGATGATGCATCCTTTGTCTCTTTTTAATTAATATAATTGTTTTATTAATATAGTTAATATTTATAGAACAAATGATAAAAGTGATGCCGAAAAAACTTATCAAACATATAAAAATATGAATTATGGATTTCTTTTTGGTAAGTTTTATTCCGTATGTAACTAAACCTATAATTTTCTCTAATCTGTTTTTATAGAATAATAAAGTGCAATTTAACTGTGCTATAGCTGATGTTAGGCTTAAACCCTTCAAACCTAGAATTGGAAGTATGTCGTCAAAAAAACAGGCATCACTGAGTAGAGCCAGTTTAATTTTTATTTAGGATTAAAGAACATTTTTCGTTCGAATTCTACCATATCCTGATAGGACTAGAGTAGTCGCGAGTCTAATGTCTTATAGCAGGACTTACAATTTTTGTCACCTATATGCGCTTCAAATTGACCGCAAACCCTATCTGCAAGCAGACATATATTCAGTAAATTTGATGAATAGTTTCCGTTTGATGATAGTCTAAACCTCCGTGATAATATCTCCCAGAGCAACCATATTTTAACATAAAATCCTTTAAAGATCTGATTGGAATACATAAGTTTTGCAATTATAAAAATTCCATTGACAATCAAAATGGCCGAAATGTACAATGTTATCGTGTGACAATTATTGTTTCAGTTTAGGTCAGTAGCTAAAGTTATCAAATGCAACATGCATCATCTATTCACATCTATCAAAATGGCTTAAAGTATATATTTAAAAGTTAAATAATAAATGTAAAGATTAATTCTGTAAAATATTTTTTAAATTAGTATTTCTAAATTAACACATTTTATAAATTTTAAATAATAAATTTACTATGTTAAAGTGAGTAAAATGTATAAAGCAGTGCGCCGCAACCAGTATGCCATGGCACACTAGCGTACCTGGAAATGGTATTAGGTGTTTTGCGGTAAACAATTCAAATAACTATTTAATAATTCTTTCAGGATTTTTTTTTAATATTAAATATATTTTAAATTATATATAAATTTTATATATATATATATATATATATATATATATATATGCAGCTAAGCGTTTGGTTATAATTTTTTGTGTTTATTGCGATAAATAAAATATATTATTTTGTGTTAATTGTGCTATTTCTTAGATTCTTTTATAGCATTTTAAATTTGGATAAGTTTTTGTGGAGAGAACGTTAAAAACAAAAGTTTTTGAAGAGGCAGTAAAATGAAGTGTATAAATAATTTATGTTTACTTGGTGTGGTTTTAAAATAGTTCCGAAACCAGAATATGTCATTTGCAGAGAACAGCTTTCAAACAAGTCAATGGTACCAAGTAAAATGATTCGCCATCTTAATTCAAAACATTCTAGTTGTGCCAAAAGGACAAGCAATATTTTCAGCGACTTTTAAGTCAAAATGTAAAACAGAACCAATTTTGTAACAGTTTCTGACAAAGCATTAGAAGCTAGTTACCATATTGCAAAGTTAATTGGATTTCAGAAAAACAACATACAATCGGCGAAACTCTTAATAAATTGGAAATTGTTCGAATTATGCTTGGACTTGATGAAGTTGAGAAAGTGAGTAGAGTTTTGTTATCGGCTGATACTGTTAAAAGACGTATTGATGATATGCCATGCGACATTCTGGAAACGCTGATTACAAAATTGAAAAAAACCTGAAAATTTTCTTTTCAAATTGGCAAATCAACAGATATTAAAAACCGAGCACAATTGGTAATTATGGTACGTTTCGTTGATGAAGAATCCATAAAAGAGCACTATTTTTTGCAAAGAGATTTCAGAAAGAACTACCTGCGAAGAGATCTTTCGAGAAACTTTGGATATTTAATGAATTAATTGTATTAGTATTTGCACAGATGGCACTGCAGTTAAGATTGGCAATAAAAAGAGTTTTGTCCTATGTGTAAAGTGACAAAATCCGGTAATAGAAATCACACATTGCTGCATACATAGAAAAGCATTAACAGTCCGAAATCTAGCAGAGGAACTATTACAAACCATCAACGAATGCGTCAATATTATTAAATCCATGGCCATAAATTCGCGAATTTTTGAAATGCTCTGTACAGTAATGGGTTCAGAATATAAATCCTTGTTATTTTTCACTGAAGTACTCTAGCTGTCACTTGGAAAGGTTCTGGCTAGATTATTTGAACTACGATGCAAGGTTAGTGAGTTTCTAAAAAAATGTCCGAACTACACCAGCTCTTTGAAAATCATCATTCGGTGGTCAAACTTGAGTATATGACAGATATTTTCGAGCATCTGAACGAATTCAATAAAAAAATGCAAAGTAGAAATGAAAATTTATTGACGTGTTTAGATAAATTAAACGGGTTAAAAAAAATTTACAGCGAGGATCACTAGAAATGTTTCAAAAGACCCATCAGATCAAGATCGAGAAGAAGCAAATAATTTTGGATTTGGCTCAAGAACATTTGACATTACTGCAACAAAAATATGAGCACCACTTTCCTACAATAAATACTAATCAATATAATTGGATTCACTTTCTCTCTTAAAATCGAGAGGGATTTGTGGAATTAAGGGCTGTCGGGACTCTGAAACTGAAGTTCAACGAATTTTCATTGGATTACAATTAAGGAGGAATATCCATACGATTTCTACTGTTCTTCTTCCATTTACTTATGTAAAATAAGTTTTTCAACTTAAGTTTTAATAAAAAATGATAAGAGGTCATGCTAAATGGCCTTGATCAAGAACTTCATGTTCCACTTTCACATATCGAACCGAATATAAAATATTTGTGTTCACTGAAGCAATAACAGATATCACATTAGTTATTAATAATGAATTTGTACCCAATTAATAACAGTGATATGTAAGAAAATAAATGTATTTTTTCATTATAAATATTTTATACAAAAATGTTTTTTATACTTTCTTTTTTGGTGTGCCCCGGATTTCTAAAATAAATTGTGTGCCGTATGGAAATCAAGGTTGCGGAACACTGGTATAAAGAATGAAATCTGTCGTTCTGAAAATATCATTATTTTACAGTTAAGAAAAATTCTCAAAAGTATTATGTTTGAATGATATCGGATCGTTTTTTTGAATTTTTTAAAAATAAATTATTTTTGAAAGTGCTTTACTTATGGATGTTATAAACAGCAAATCTGTGGTAGCTAATAATGACAATTTTGAGGAAATTTTAAATTCGTGTGTTTTCTGATTTTAATGCAGTAATGTAACGACATTTATATTATTACTTCACTTTTGAGTTGAATTAATTTATTATTTGTTACGATTTTGATATATATTATTTATTTTGTGTCAAAAAATGAAAATAACATATAAAATATCTATTTATAAATAATAAATCTGTCGGTTGTTTACCAAATTTGGCGATAATTATTTCAATGATGAACGCCAATTCTGCAAAGCTAGTTTAATTCACATTTTTATTTATAATTATTTTTTAATGTTTATTTCAAGATTTTCAATCATTTTTAGATTGTTTTTATGGACTGTTGTCATTCGCGTTGACGTGCGAAAAATGTAAATTTATTGTCAGCAACAGATTCCAATTGTTGAAATCTTTATGTCTTCCAGTTCCAGTTTGTTTTTATATGTTCAATAATATATTATTTTATTATTTATTTTGAATACTTATATTCAAGAAATTATTCATTTCTATTAATTTATTTCTATAATTTTGTATTTTATTTATAAGTAAATTTTGATAAATTTCCATTTAATAAGTTAGCCTGTCCTAATGTAGTATTGGAAAATTACTTAGCTATTTATGTCAAAGTTTAATATGTATAATTCCCAATCTGATACATGAAAATTTCTCTAGAAAACCAGTGACATTATCAAATTGGAAAATTGTTTAGAATTACTCTTTGAAAAATCTAAAGTTGAAATTGAAGATGCTATGGTAATATTTTGTTATTATTATTATTCTTTTGAATCTAAATATCGAAAAAATGATGGTCCATTATTAATACAAACTCGAAAACGCCAAATTTAAGAAATATATTTCGAGGAAATTATCCTCATCTTCAGTCTGCCATCATAATCTTTGTATAAATTTTCATGTAATGGGTGCAATGCCACATACATAAGAGAGACTTCCCGTCATCTTCGCACACGAGTTCAGTAACATAGCCGCTTGAGAGGTGTGAGTAATATTATTGAGAATAGAAAAATGTACAACGGCACAACTGATTTAAAATATTTTAAAATTTTATATAAAAACTTCAATAATAAGAGAGAAAGAATTTTATGTGGCGTTTGTGATTAAATCACAATACTCTAAAATAAACGTTCAATCAGCAACAAATTTATTTAGATTATTTAATTAAATCATTAAATTGTAACTATTACATCATTATTATTATAAAACGGTGATTCCTTGGTAGCAGCATAAATTAAATATCAGATAAGTGAGTAACAAAGTAAGCCCTTGCTGCGAAGTAATAATTATATTTTTTTAAAAAAAGTTTCGATTATTAAATAATCCTCATTATTGTTTCTGTATATAACATTTAACAAAAATTATGATGGCAGACTGAAGATGAGGATAATTTCCTCGAAATATATATTTGGCGTTTTCGAGTTTTTATTATTATTTTTTGGTTTAAAAAGATATGTTTAGTTGTTCAATAAAACTCAGTAAATTATAAATAATATAAATTTTGAATGTAAATTAAACGGTTTAGAAATGCAATTGTGTCGATGGAACAAAAGAGGTTTCATTAATTAATGAAATAGCAATCGGTCCAAAATATTTATTTGTCTGTAAGAAAATGAATGTTTAATTATATTTGTTTGATCAGATTTAGACCGAGGATCTCTTATGATTGATGGTGAAAAAAAAACTACCTTTGTGACATGTTCTGATTTCATTGAGATTCAAAGTTTTTTTAGTTATTATTATTGCTTAATTTTAATTTAATGATCAGCTACAAGTAAAATACTTCAATACCAATTAATATCTGTAATAGATCATATCGGGACAAGTGTCAACGGACATTATTTTTGTAAATGTAATTATGAAACAGAGAATTGGTATATACTAAATGACACTGAGTAAGTTTATTATTATTATTATTGTTATTATTAATATTATTATTATTATTATTATTATATTATTATTATTATTATTATTATTATTATTATTATTATTTAATTATTATTATTATTATTATTATTATTATTATTATTATTATTATTATTATTATTATTATTATTATTATTATTATTAATATTGTTGGAATTCTTGGTTTAATTATTAGTAATAACTTACATGTACCAAAAAATGCCCCAAATTTTAAAATCGATTTTTAAGTGCAACTATTGATTTTTGAATACGATTTCTAAAAACAATCTTAATTTTGAGACAACACATAATTACTTCATCGACTTATAATTTTTATTTTATTTTCCCAAAATAAATTTTGTTTAAAATTTATCATGAGTTAAATAATTTTTAAAAAATTACTTATTTTTTGTGATATCAAAACTAGTTTTTAAAAACATTCTAACTATTTTCTCTGTATCACTAATTATATTTTTTTAAGAATCCAAAGTTTTCACGTAGAAGTAATTTCCAAAGTTAACTTATAATATGCAGTAAAATGTCGGTATATCCATAATTTATGAATATAGCAAATTTGGAAAATTATGAAGAGGTAGGAAAGGTAGCAGCAAACAGTGAATTTGTAAAGAAAAATAAAGGATTTTAATTTTTTATATAATATTTCATTAGTTAAAATTGATCTCAACCAATTTATATCGTGATATATACAAAAAAATTATAATTTCTTGAAAATTCTGAAAAATTATTAACAAAGTAATAAAATAATATTTTATCTAATGCTGATCTAATATATTTATGAAATCAAAAGAAAATCCTTAACCCGTATGTAACCACCGGGGGGGGGGTATTTTACCCCTAGGGCTAATCTTTTTAGGTTTGTGTCAAAACCAATTGGATTTTTCTTAAATGCTTTTATAACTTTTCCTGTGTTTGCCTGGGCTACAAGGGGATGCAAAATTTAGATATATACATGGATGCGTTTGTTGAGTAATCCCAGTGTAATCATGTCACGGTAACCGGAAAGTATGTATCTAGAAATGTTACTGGTAATTTGCTAATGTATGTGTTAAGTATTCAAGTAATTTTCAGTTCTATGTTTACTAACTGCAACTTATACTCTTATTTACTTACTTTTCTTGCTTATTTCTTTGTTTATTTATTCTTTGTATGACGTCATTGCAACCATTTGTAAACAACAAAATTGTTGTAATTATTTCATTGTAAAACAGATATACATTCATCCTGCAGGTAAAATTATGATTTTTGATCTGTAATAAATGCTGTCTTTTGATTTTTATTCTGTTGGAATAATCCACGCACACGCAGTATATGCGTTAATAACTGTCCCTTTTCTTCCTACCCCAGTGCCCAGTATATTACTGATAATGATAGGCAAAATAAAAGATACAAACTGTAAATTATTCATGGATGCAACTCCATTTTATATGTTTTTAGTATAAAAAGTACAGTTATCATCACAACAACAATTTATCCACAAAAAATGCCATTCAACGTATTTTCCATTCCAGCTTATGCCATTTAACACAGATGTACAAAGTGCAGTCAGTTCGTTTGCGGAAAGCACGTAGAAAGTAATTGACATATACTTGTCTGAAGTGTCCGTTAACATGTGATGCAGATGACATTGACTGAACTGATAACCTTATTGATAAAAAACTGTTACCAGTTTGCATGTTATAAAGTACAATATGTGGTTGATTTGTGTTAGTTCAACAGCACTGAACATTAGTTGTACGTAGTTTACTGTCAAAGTCATCTGCATTAACCAAGTTTTGAACAGTTATTGCCCTACTTTCAAATGTTATTTTGTATTTCCCGATATCTAGCATGAGATGCTTCATATCCAATGGGGAGTAATTTTACCCCCACTCCGGTGGTTACAAATGTAGGCAAAATATCGTGGTATATGAGGGTTAAAGATTTCTTAGCTATAATTTTAACTTATTTGTCATCTCAAAAATGGCTGAAATCCGCATGATTTGTGAAAGCTGATGAGTCACCAAGTGGAATTTTCTATCAACTTGTATTATACAGTGTATCTCATTGAATTTCCGTGTGGCTCTGATAATGTGCCACTAGCATGCGTCTTACCCGCGTAACAAAATCTATATATATTTATGTGAATTTATAATTTTGAATTAAGATTTAAATATTTTACTAATTTAATGAAATATAATTTTTGTCAGTTGTAGATTTTTGGGTCCATGTTCAACTGATAAAATTGTTACGAAAAATGCGATTGTTTTTATGTTGAAAAAACTTACATAAGAGTTTATGGTAAGATTTTTAATTAATTATTTATATTTTCCAGTTTAACTGTTTTTATAATCAAATTAAAATTGTTTATAAACTTTTTATTTGTTAGGGGGAAATATTTAATAAATTTTATGAATTCTGTTTAATAAATTTATAAAATTAGAAATAGGAAATATTCACTAAATACCCATTTTAAATTTTTTTTTACACATACCAAAATAAAAAATTTTATTCACCTTAAATTAAAAAATTTATTCATTTTATCAAATTATCATATAATAATTCAATCAATAAAAAAGCAATTTCAAATTAATAAAATTTAGTCGATAAATTTATTCAAATCTACTTTTCATTCGCCTTGTTTTAGGCTTTCCTTCTGATCTTCTTTAATTATTGCTGATCTAACCAAGTTTTTTGACTAAAGCGGGTTTATTCTCGTATTATAACAAGGTGAATAAAGTTTTTATATGATGTGTGTAAAAATAATTTAAAAATAATATTGACTAAGAAATTCTTATTTACCAAGTGTTAGAAAAATTGAAATTTTTCTCAGATTAGGATTTTAAGAAATCATAGTTAACATATAAACGTTCATGAAAATGAAATTTATCTTCATGAAAATTCAACTAAAACAGTTTGAATAAATTAATTGTTCCAAAAAATCCTAATTATAAATTGAATTAAATTAAATTTTTTTCGTTTTTTTAAACGTAAAACATTCTAAAAACATTTCAATTTAAAAATTATTTTGTAGCGAATAAAAGTTCAAATCGATAATATGCACTTATTTATAATTCATAAATTATTTATTTTTAATTAAATTTGTTTTGTAGACAAAATCAGAATGTTTTCTGTAATGCCTTTTATGTCTGTTTCCAGATTTTACGCTTTATTATTTCGCTTTAGGTTTAGATTTCCTATGGGAAAGATTTGGAAATTTTTACACTTATTTTATAATAAACAAAGATGTTTCTTTTATTTTGATTGCATAGTTTTATAATGTCACCAAATTATATTGAATTATTATAGATTCTATTTAATTTTCACATATCCACAAGTATTTATGACAGTGGTTCCTAAAGTGGTGCTCCCCAGATTACTAATCAATAGTTTCCAGAAGAGTTAAAAAATTTAATTTTTATATTAAAAATGGTGAATTCATTTGAATGTTACATACCAAATATTCAAACAAATCCTATAGAAACAAAAGAGCTTATTGTATTCTCATAAATTTTGGCCGCTCTTATTAGTACTTTTAAGTGAGTGGTTCGTGATCAGGTCTGTTGTCAGGATGGTTATGGTGCAGTTGTAAACGTCGCCAAGATTCGTTATTTCCAATGACAAGGCTTTTAAATTTTGATTACTGTAACGATTTCGGTAAAAACTGATGATGGTAACTTTTTGTTTGTTCAGGAAGTGATTAAAAATACAAAACCAGTGAAAAAGGAAATTAAAACGTTGAGGCGACTAAATGGATTATGAAATTCACATAATCAATTGAATTTATCATCAGAAAGTGGAATTCTACTTTCATTTGGATCAATCGTACAGAAGGGACAATTTTCTGCAGCTGCTTGGTTTATAGACTAAACAAAGAAACGTTGATGTTCCAACATCAAGATAGTCTTTTTAGGCTCTCATCCCTTTTTCTCGAACATTTAAAATGAGGTTAATATTAATAAAAAAACAAAAGCAAAGTCTTCTAAAAATATATTCTAAAAGGTTCGAACAATATTCCAATAATTCAAAAAGTTCGAACAGATATCCAACTCGATGGCACAATAAAATCTTTGACATACTGACAATTGATTCACTGACTAGCGTCTATGTGCGCACTTAATACTAATCGAATAAAAACTATTGTTCACATAGGTGCGTTAACCGAAATGCGAATCAGCATTTTCCAAACGTTGGTCGCGGCCAAATCAAAATCGAACATACATTTTATCAATATTTGATAACTCTTTCCATTTTTAACGTCCTTCTTTTGTACACACTTGCAATTTGTCTATCATACTCAATCTTTTTTTAACTTCCCCGGTTTTGTGATCTGTACGGTATTCCAATCTTGTTGTTTCAGGTGGGATACCGTTTCCTTCTTATTTTTAAAGAAACTTAATACATTTATTCTTGGGTGTTGTGGATTGTTTTGAAGTATCTGTTGTGTTATCATTCTTATCTGTCAAAAGGTTCTGATTTATGTTACCTTATTTCATTTATATTCCTTCGTGATTTCTTCTTCCTGGTCATACGTATTTCCTAAAAACAAAGGTAAAAATTATTTTTCTTCACATTTACTTTTTCTTTAGAATAGAGTTGTAGTCAATCTGCTGATATTTCATCATATCTTCCACAAGTTTCATCAACAGCAGAATGTTATTAGTAGTGTGATTTTAGGGAGAACGACTCCGACCGCCCTGATGCCAGGGTATCCCAAATGTAACTGCCAAATTGTCAACTGAACAATTTTTCATCTTTGGACCACTTGGAAATTTCCCACTTGTAAATTTACAACTGTAAGTTTTCTAGTGTCAATTTCCATTCTGGGAAATGACAATTTGAGAAAATCTGAATTGTCAACACGAAACCCGTTCTCCCTGAAATCACACTACTTGTTTAATTGACAATATTTAAATTTTGAAATATTCACTTTTAAATTTTTCACTTTCAAACATTCACAGTGATAAAATATTTATTGTGTAATTGTAAATTTTCATTTTTGCAATTCAAGTGTGAAATCACAAGTTGTCGGGTAGAAAAAAAATGATTATATAAATTTCCGACTCTATTATTATTTTAATAAATATTGCTTAAATTATTATGATTTGGTTCATAGTTATTTTTTTCCATTTTATCATTAAATTCATTATTGTTGGCTCTATTGGGCTTGTGTGCATCCACACTACCATAGTGTGTGGGTCCACTAAGGTTTTTATTGTTATCTTCCTCATTTTGGATTGTTTTCAGGAAGTTTCGCCATTTACTGTCAGCGTACTTCTCCCTGAGGTTCATCATTATTTTAGTAATTCCTCTGTGTAGTTTTCCGTTGTAATATTTATCTCCATCTGCAAATATTTTCTCCATGTATGTGTCTTATTCTGATCTTGGCCAATCTAAGCCGGCTCGTAGTCGGTTTTAGCTTCTTCTGGCAGCTGCCGTCTCTCCTACTAGATAGTTTAATATGCAAATAACATCACCTTTGAATAGTGTATGAGAAGCACTATCCGGTCTCCGTTGTAGCAGCCAGAGAGATCGCTGTTGCATTTTGCTTCGACTTTTTGGTCCCATCTGACTGCTCCTCCGATGTACGCAGCTGTAACAGATTTGGGGCTGAGTAGCTGCGTCCGTAAACGGTTCCAGCTATCCCCGAATCCAGCT
Source organism: Schmidtea mediterranea (assembly GCA_022537955.1). Lineage (NCBI taxonomy): Eukaryota > Metazoa > Platyhelminthes > Tricladida > Dugesiidae > Schmidtea > Schmidtea mediterranea. Next base: position 103,647,649 of record CM039679.1, read on the forward strand.
GTTAGTCGGGCTATCTGCAATTAAAAATAATCCTTCAAAATCTAAACATACGAGCAGATCATTTCTGCCCGGTGCTGTTCGAATGTTAATGTGTAAATAGCCATTTTTTTCGGGATTATTTTTTAAAACAATCCGCCGCTGGGTGCAGGCAGGCGATGTGGGATGCCGGATTCACGGTCTCTCTAGTAAAAGAATTCAGAGAAGGATGTTTAGATGAACACAAAGAAATGGATCTCCATATATCGCTATCAAGCGGGAGCTGAGCAGAACCCCAGCCCTTGAGAGCAGACAACGTGCGGAGTACATTCTGGCTCGACTCGAGCAAAGGCAGAAGCAGACGAACTGGCAGGTCGAAATGGCGAGACGACACCTGGCCAGGATCAATGTGGACATCCCTGCGGGAAGGTATCCCCAGCACAGACGGCATATCATACGAAATGGACGATCCGATGTTAACAGAATCTATGCGGCCAATGAATGTAGTAATTCCAAGAAGACTAATACCAAAAGAAACTCGATATGCAGATAGAAGCCCAGTAGGAAGGCAGAAGCACTCGTATGCTTGGAAGCAACACGAAATCAAGCTGGATTCTTATCGCCGGAATCCAAGATATTAATAGCATGTTTTTATTAATAAATTATTGAGTTAAAATCTTAATCATTAACTACTGATTATGCTCATAGTGCTGACTTAAAGACCGACGTAATAAGGACTATAAAGGAGTTTAGAAGATTATTATAACACACAATAGACGACATTTAATTGAATAATTTTAAATGAACAATAAGAGCGATAGCTGAAGAGAACGCCATAACTAAAGAGATGAGATTTATTAATGAATAATATAATTTTAGATATGAATACAATCAACACTCTGGCTAAAGAGCTAGCAACGTCACACCAAGAGAATGCGGAGCTTCACTCCCAGTTGCTCCAAATAAATCGGGAAATTCAACAAATTCGAGCCACGTGGGTTGAACCGGCAAAGGCAAAGAGGATCTATCACAGATTTACGGCCGCCCAACATGGGCAGATGAGAAACAGCTCGGACAAACACAAAAGATCCAAATTCGCATTTTGGAGCTGGCGTTATCGGCTTGCCAGGAAGGTAATGCCGTAACCTACCCACTTGTATTCGCACTGGCCTAGCTAGCCTACCGAGAAGCAACGAACATGTTGCAAGTCGGCGGTAAGGAAATCTTCTCAGTGACGCCCAAAGAAGGCGGAACGCAAGCGTCGAGCACTGCAAGCCAGATATTAATCTGAACTATAAGTGTCTTAACCAAATAAATGATCGTTGTTATTTCCCTAGTTTCGTTTGTTTTATTCTATCTATTTATTAATAGTAGACTTAAATCCGTTTGATGGAAGCTATAAAAAGTGGTTCGTATGATAATTAGCTGTTAAGAGTGTCAAGTACATACGGAAGGGACCGGAATAGGAAAATCGCACACAGACCTTCTATCGGTAGTGCGTTGAACCCATCATGAGATCGGGCCTTAGTAGTTATTTAGTAGCGCTCACCTTTAGTGATCTCATAACCAGTGGTTGTAGTACCAACGTTGCTTAGCAACGAGTAACCATTAGATGGCAGAAAACGTTATATGTAAGGGGTTAAGGTTAATCAATGTGCCTCAGAGTATTTTCAGTCACTGTGATGTGGCTCATCATAAAATAAAAACCACCCATTTGGGCACATTTTCATTTTCACTTGTGAAGGTGTCGAATGGTTATTTTTATACGTGTACCTGGCCGGCGTCCCTTTAAACATTGGAGCACGAATGATTTTCATTCCCAATCAGGTACCCAGCAACTATATGACATGCACGTACCTGATAAGAAACCTGATAAGAAATCTGAAATGTGTGTGTAAGAAATTTATTATGGTGGGTTTCTGGGTGTTGATATTTGAGACTATATGGTTGTTACCTAGACAACACCATACAAATATTTTTCGCTTACCACTCGGCACCCGTTGCAAAGCAACGTTGGAACTGTGTTCGAGTGGGTAGATCGTCCGCAAAAAGTGAGCGCTATTGCTAATGCTATGATTGACCGAACGATCTATGGGTCCAACGAACTGCCAATAGAAGGCCTGAGCTCGATTTTGATTTTTAGGTTCCATTATTCTATTATTTCCTTTTAACTTTAACTTATAATCTCATATCATTTATCTTTATGTCTATTCCCATAGTTATTCTTATCATTTTCCGTGTTGATGAGTATTCTATGGCCTGTACGCCCTTTGTTATGTTAAATACTTCCACAGTATACCTCTTACCCTTATCCCTGTTATAACTACAATGTTCCCTATTATTATTACTAACATTATCATTGATGCTATTATATGTATTACCTTTATTATTTGTTACTACTATTACATTTATTATTATTTTTATTTCTATAATTACCATAATATTTATTATTATTACTATTATTATTATTATTATTATTATTATTATTATTATTATTATTATTATTATTATTATTATTATTATTATTATTATTATTATTATTATTATTATTATTATTATTATTATTAGTTTTATTATTATTATTATTATTATTGTTATTATTATTATTATTTTTATTATTATTATTATTATTATTATTATTATTATTATTATTATTATTATTATTATCCTTATCATTATTATTATTATTATTATTATTATAAGTACCATTATCCTTATCATTATTATTATTATTATCCTCATTATTATCATTGTTATTATAAATTTTTAGTAGGGATCCATCCTTATTCCTCAGCTTTGTGTAAATGCTTTGCTTATATAAAAATTTAGCCGTAATCCATCCTTTTGGCAAAGTATTTTCCGTGAGTCGAAAGATTTTAGCAGCGTAACGCCCTTATTTTACAGTTTTATGAGGATATTATACTAACAATTGAACAACATTCCACTTTTACTTTACTATTTTTGATAAGTTTTTTAATTAATTTGGAAAATTTGAGCAGCGATCCGCCTTTAATTTGTGGTTCCAATAAAAAATAATACTAACAATTGAACAACATTCCACTTTTACTTTACTATTTTTGATAAGTTTTTTAATTAATTTGGAAAATTTGAGCAGCGATCCGCCTTTAATTTGTGGTTCCAATAAAAAATAATACTAACAATTGAACAACATTTCACTTTTACTTTACTATTTTTGATAAGTATTTTAATCAATTTGGAAAATTTGAGCAGCGTTCTGCCCATATTTTCCGTTTCAATTCAACATAATTAATTTAATTCTTATACATTATTTAAAAACATTATTTTTCATGATTTTAGTCGTTCGGATTAATCTTTTCCCGATGGCTATTCATTTAAACTGTTGCAACGATTTCGCAATTTTCCCCGCTACCCATTTCCTCTCTTTGTCCTTAAGATCTATGTATGTTCATTTCATAGTTAATGAGTGCCCACTAGACTACTCAGTGTTGGTGATTTTTAGCCGATTATTATTCGTGATTTTAGGTCTATTTTTCAGGAAACGAAGGAGCAGCCAAAAAACTACTTCCCCACCTCCCAATTTCCCCTATAAATGGACAATATTGATGTTCCAACTACTGCGTTCTCACGCCATAGCCTTCACGGGCACGAACTATTGGCGGACTTACACCGCACTTACACAGTTCGATGGTTATGTGTAATTTTACTATCTTGCGATATGTTTTGGCTGTGGGCCTAAAAAGAAATAAAAAATAAATTTTATCATATCAGTTGAGTAAAAGTTTCGAGCATAGTACGGTTTATTTGACATGAAATATTTCACATAAATATCGGACGTCTATTGGCATCATCATTGTTCATTGCTTTATCCCAATATATTTAATCCAATTGGAGAAGAAATTCATGCAGTATTCACTGATTAGTCAAATAATCCATTAAGTATCCATCTATCTCGCTTCACACAGCAATGTACAGCAACTGAGAGTTGTCGTGTTCAGGCAAAACACTTACTAGTGTTAATTGCCTGAAAGCACGGCTCACAGTTGCAACGCATACCATCTCAGTTTAGACTGGAATTTTTTTCTCTGAAAATTAAGACTGAAAATTTGTCAAAACACATTTGTATATATACCTATAATTTGGTCTTAACCTTGCGTGTTAATTTTATTGGGATTAAACAAAATTCGACCTTGAAATTATTTGTGTTATCTAAATTACATTTTTATTAATTTCTTAATTTAAATTGGTAATTTATTTTTTTAAATTTTTAATTAAATTTATTCAACCAAAAATATTTTTTGTTATTCATTAATTTTTACTTTTAAATAAATGGTCATTTTACGGTCAAATTTTCTTGTTATTATGTTATTATTTAGGTAGATTTTGTGCGATTCTTGATGCATTTGTATTTATTTTATTTTACTTTTATGTTTTTGATTTTATATTTATTTATATTCTCTCAAATTTTTATATATTTAGATGGTGTTGTATATTGTATTTTAAGTTATCTTGGTGCTGGGTTTTCGTGATGTCTTACTGATGCATTTAAACAATTCTCAAGTGCTGGTCCAACAATTTTAATCAGGTACCCATTATTTTTTTAATTTTTCACTTTTTATAGAATAGTGTTGCCAAGTAAGATAAACAAAATTATTTTTACTCAGTTTTTGTCCAGCTTTAATAAGTTAGATCTTAAATTATTGAAGTTTTCCAATATTTTAGAATATTCAGTTTGGTTATCAAAGTATTTACTTTGGTTCACACTCTTCTCTGATTAAATATTTTAAGATATTAGATATTATAATTTGTTTGTTTGTACTATTTATATCATTCATTTTTAACTCTTAATTTGAAATTAAATATTAAATTTTAAATTATTAAAAAAAATTCATAATTTTAGGTATAATTTTAAAGTGTTAATTTATATTTTAGAGTGCCTTGTAAGTGAAATAATTTACAAAATTTAGTGAAGCAAATTTCAAGAATAGGTAATTCCAGTAATAGAGTCTATCGAATAAAAGCTACAAAAATTAGGGAATTATTTTCTAAAATGAATGCTAATAAAACGGAAAAAGATGTTGATATCAGTGATAAGACGAAGAGACACAAACTTAGTAAATCTCTACCAAATATAGCAGAAATAAATGACGCAGATCAATATGATGAGATCTATTCGAATAAAAGGACACAAAGAACAAATGATATTAATTTAAAAAAGAATGAACCAAGAATTGGTTATCGGGACGGGCCATTTTTGGATAACCAAGAAGTTTACTCCGAGGTCATTGAACCTTATGATGTTATTCAAGCCTTAAATGATTTAACTAAAATAAACGACATAAAAGATATTTTGCAAAGAAAGTGTCCATTATGTCTTGACTGCTTTCCGTTGTCAAAGGTAAAATAATCATTTTTTAAATGTTTGAGTAGTTATTTGATATTCATGAAATGAAGCTATTTCTAACTGGCGTAGAACCTCCAAATAATAAGTTTATAATAAAAATCCTTTTCTTAAAATCATTTATACTTACTAAAATGGATTATTAATTCCAAATTTTAATGGAAGCTGAAATTTATATAATAAATAAGTCATTGTTGATTGGCTTGAAAAAAATAGCATAAATTGTTTTAACAAAATAATCCTGAACTCATTTGAAAGTAAGATCAAATTCAAATTAGGTGGATTCAGTTCCATATCTTTTCAATCTATATTCGATGTGCTGGAGAAAGCACTAGATAACGAGCTGAGGAAAGAAGATTAAAGGAATTTGATTAATTATTTTGTACATATTTGGAGATTTTTTCCAACATGTATAAAAATATAACAATTTTTTTGATGATTTTCAGCTTCCAATGCATTGACGAGCAAATCGAAAGGCTTAGTTGATTGCATTCATTTTTAAAGGCTGATTCGAAAATTTCTTTGTGTGATATATTGAAATTTATATAAAAAACAAAAATCAGGATTTTAAAGTGTTGTTACTAATAGATAATGGATCTTCTCATCCTAAGGCTTTGCATCATCCAAATATAAACTTTTAATTATTTCCTCCAAACACCACATCTTTTTAGCAGCCATTAGATCAAGGTGTCATTTCGACTTTCAAGACCTATTACATCCGGGAATCATTTCAAACAATTTTAAATAAAAATCAAATAAACAAAAAATCCAATTAGATTATGACTCTTACACAAGCCTGGAAAGAATTTACCGTATTAGCTAGTGTAAATATTGTAAATTCAGCTTTAAAAGAAATTAAACATTCAACAACCATTACAATTTCGGAAATCAAAACGAGTAGAGTAGTAGACACAGAATGCAACATAATTATCATTGCAGTTCAACGTATTGGAGATGAAGGGCTTGATTATATTAGCGTCAAACATGTAGAGGAATTATTTGAAAAACCAACAATGAACAAAGAAGACTTAATTGAACTGATCAATATTCAAAAAACCGCCTCAAATAATGATGATAAAAGAAATTATGAAGTTTCTAGAAATTTTACCTTAACGAAATAAAAGAAGACACTCGTTGGAATTTTATTTTAGGAAAAAAGATCTTTTCTGTTGTGAGAATTTCAGAATGGTCTGGTTCCATATCCGAGAAGTACTCAGAGGTTTACATAACCAACCAACACCTTTCAGATCCAGAACATCTCGAATGGTAAAATTAAAAACTGATGAGGATATTTTAATATATAGTGTATAGAGAAGTGGTATGTCAGGAAATTTGTAAGAACCCACCTGGAAAATCTGTCTGGGTGTCATGGCTGTGTAAGTTTAAGAGAAAACATCAAATTCCATCGGAGCTCTAGCTCATCATAAATTATGAAGAATCTCTCTCGCTTCTTGGACATGATTTCAGTTAATGCCGAAAAATCAAATTCACAGAACCAAGAAAATGAAAATAGAGTTTTAACTGTCTTCAAACTAATTAAAGGATAAACTTAAGAACATTTTGTTTTGGTTGATTTTAAAATTCTATAATAACTTCAAAGCTCAAAAACCCTAGAATTTTAAAATGTGTTTTTGAAAATCTCGCCACACACAGATTGAGAATCACTGTGTTAACGAAATAAAAGTTATTAGATAACAAAGGAACATAAAAATTTTTAACTGATCAGAGTAAAAGTTACAAATTATTTAAACAGATCTTAAAAATGTTTTTAAAATTTTTAGAATGCAATTTGCAATTTTAAAAATTTAAGTAAATCTATATTTTAAAATCAGTTGAGTGAAACAAAATATCTATAAGAGAAGAAGAATCAAAAAGCGAAAGAGTTGTTAAATTTTGTCTATGAGTGATCATGGCATGTGGAGGTCGAAATATTTCATTTTATGAATAAATAATGCGGAAATTGACTTAGACAGTTATTTATCTAAATTATATTTAAAAAATTAATTAGTTGGAAATTTTTAAAGTTTTAAAAGAAAATTATTATTAAATTAAAAAATGAAAAGCTACTGAAATTTTACTGTAAAATAAAAATAAAAATTTCTGAATTTACAAACAATGATAGCTCCAAATCGCTGTTATAAAGGTCCTTATTGGTCCTGAATTGTAAATATATTTCCTATTAAAAGTAATTCTTTCGTGATTTAATAAGTTATTTTTCTAGATGCATAGTATGCTTTATTGTGCTTGTCAGTTTTGCAAAACTTGTTACAAAGACTGGGTTAAGGAGGTAATAATGAACAGCAGTTGCGATAAGTTGTTGTGTCCCTCTTGTCCGGAAATGAATTTTGCAAAAAAAAATACGAGTTTGTATTTCCTTTCTTTCCAAGAAATAGTTAATTCTGATGAAACTCTGAGAAATGTTTACTATGAGAAACGGATGTCTGAATTTATTGATAGAGATGCAAATACTATGTGGTGCACTAATGATAGAGTAAGAAATACTATTTTTATTTATATTTTTGGGTTCAATAATATTTATAAAGTTTTTAACTCACAGAAATCTGAAAAGCTCTAAAGAATAAATTTTTTATATGAATTTATCAAAAATCTTTCTAGAATTCTATACTTTAACAGCTGGCTAATAGCGCAACGGTTGCATAGGAACATGCCTATAATTTTGAGTATATAATGTAAAGTTTTCAAGTTTTATATGTGCGTGAATGTGTCGGCCGATACGAGGACAAGATCTACATCCAAATTTAACAAAGATTTATTGAACTAACATCATATTAAAATAAGATACTGTAGCCCTTATCATCAAAACACGAAAGGGTTAGTAGAGAGACAATTTAGAACCATAAGGTATGCAATAGCCATTACATTGATAGAAAAACGATTTAAAGATTGGCCAGAAATATTACCAGATGTTGAATTCGTGTTAAATGCAATAATACAGCAGACAACGGGATTTTCACCCGCAAAAATAGTGTTTGGTCAGACGATATTCCACCAATGGAATAAAACAAAATCTTGATTCAGAAAATATCAATATAGAAAAAAGGAGAAACGAAGAAATTATAAATAATCAAAATTAATAACTATATAAAATGTAAATAACTTCTAAGAAATTCAAGATAGGAGATCATTTATTATTAAAGCGAGAAAATATAAGAAAGATGGATGAATGATATCAAGGACCGTATGAAATTCTAGAACAAATTCACAAAAATCGATTCTTGTTCATGAAAATCAAAATCTTATCATTTATCGATACCGAAGCAGTTGACTTTTCGTTCTTGAAGGATGACATTTGGTTGTTACAAGTTACGTTTTTGAGGGATCTCTTCGACAAACTGAATGAAATGAATTTAAGTCTACAAGGTGCTCAGGAAAACTTCATCAAATGTTCAAGAAAAATGAAAGCGTTTGGAGAAAAGCTCGTTTTATGGATTTCAAAAGTTAGTAAATCGAACTTCTTATCTTTTCCAAATGTCGAATTGAATCCGTCAAAAATCCAAATCAAGCAAGAAATTGAAGGAACTTTGAAGTCTTTGTCAAAATATCTTGAGAAGTATTTCCCTAATCTTTATGTTTCGGACATGGAATGGATAATAAACCCATTCATGAACTTTGATGTGACGAACCTTGAAGAAGATGAAGAACAATTAATTTATTTAAAAAATGATTTGATTTTCAAAAGAATGTTCTCAGAAATAGAGCTTACAGAATTCTGGTTAAGTTTGGACAAACTTCCTCAATTGGCAACAAAGCAGTTGAACTGTTGTTGCCGTTCGAAAGCTCTTATCTCTGTGAGCATGGATTTTCCGCACACATGGAAATTGAAAGCAAGAAACGCGAGATACTGTGAATGATCGACGATGAAATGCGTGCATGCCTATCAAAAATTGAACCTCACATTAATCTAATTTGTGATAAAAAACAATCGCAGCGTTCACATTAATAAAAATTAAGTTTTTCTGATATTGATTTAACATTTAAAAATAAATTTTCTCCCGATCTTACAAAATTATAAGCTTGTTATTGGGTGTACCATGAAATATTTTTGACTTAGTGCGCCACAACCCGGAAAAGGTTGATCGACACTGATTTAGAGTATTAAAGTTTGTTTTATAAAGTCAATATTTAATGAAAATCAAAGTATATTCTATGGTTAAAACATATATTTAGATAAGCAACAGTTTACTAATCCATTAAAATCATAACTTTTATCAAATTCAATCGATGAAAACAGTTAAAGAAAATTTATTTTATACAATTAGATAAACACAGAATTACATTCTTCAATATTTACATCACAAATTTGATAGTTACGAGTAGTGCTTTGGAAACAAAAAGAACAAATTATTATATGTCCACAATAAAGCAGTATAAATTAGATATTCTTTTTGCTGAAATGGTTAAGGATAATCTTTTGGATACCTCTAATTATCCCTCTAATCATCCACTTTACTCTAAAAAACTTGATTCTGCCATAGGTAAATTTGAGGATGCAAGTAAGGGAGAAGGTTATGACGAGTGGATATTCCTCAGACCCAAGTGTTATAGTTTGTTAAGAAAATCGACATACCTAAAAGCTAAAGGACTAACATTAAAAAAGAAACAGAGTTAACCCATAAATCATATAAAAACTGTTACGAGACAAACTCTACCTTTTCTGTACCTCAATTTCGTATTGGTACAATCACCAACTCTATGGTTTTAAAACTTCAAAGATTGCCCTTGCAAATAAATATGATAAAAGGGTTTGAGTTGGAAAGAATGTACGTCTGTCATAAGGTCATTAAATGATAGAAAATAGTAGTGAATAAACAGAATCATTTCCTACATGTTTATCAAACAGCACATCAAACAGCCTATCCAACAGCTTATTTAACCACACATCAAAAAGTCTATTCAAAAGCTCATCTATAAGCTCGCCTGACTGTTCATTAAATTAATAAATGTGTATTTATATGTTTTTGTTCTTATTCATTATTTTTGTAATTGGTGTGTTTATTTTATGTTTTAGTTTGTTTTTGGGGGTACCAAAATTTGCGCCAGGTACCAACCATCTGACTTCTATAACATTTTGGTGACACAAACTAAACAGACACGATCCTTAGGACTCATTATTTTTTTAGTTTGATAGTATAAAGTTTTTATCAAAAAATTATAATATATATATATATATATATATATATATATATATATATAGTGCTCATATGGATTTGATATATCTAATCATGTCAATGACAAAATTAAATGCCCAAAATGTAATGAATTATCGTGCAAGAAGTGCAAAAATAAAGTATATAAAATTAATTTTGTAATATGTTCTTATTTTTTAATAATTAGTGGCATGAAAATGAATTTTGTGATTTTACCAAGCAAAATGGAAATCAAAATATTTTCCAAGACTTCAGTCATAAGTTAATTGGTTAGAATTATTGTAAACAATTAATTTAAATAATTAATTTTGCATTGTATATATATTGGGGATATGTAAATAATAAAGTTAACAGATTGATAACCACAGGTGTCACCGGTGACCTGCACTCAACTTGGCGGTAGCGCCGTGGACGTACCTGTCACAGTATAGAAACACATAATTAGAACAAATGCCAACATCAATTTCATTATCATTACATTTTGATAAATACATTGCTATTTTCATTCTGAAATTGGGAATTTGAAAATGTAAGTGAAAAATAAGTCACAAAGTTTAATTGAATCGCGCGAAATCGCACTTCGGTGCCATTGGGATCACCAGTGACCTTCTTAAGATAAATTCATTCAAGCGTAATAATACATCGTAACTTATCTGTTGTAGATAATATTTCAACATTATTGTAGTGCATAATAAAAATTTCATCGTGACTCCAAAGACAATCCCTGTAAAATTAGCTAAACATTCAACGTGTTAAATAGATATTAAAGTGAGAAAAATGAGTTCATGAAAATGGATAAAAATCAAGGAAATGAATCCTGAGAAACAAAAGAGAGGAAAAATTGAAAATAAGATGCATTTAGCAAACTCAATAAAATCCATAAAATGAAATACAATAAAGTAATTTTTAATAAGAAGTAAAAATTTAAAAGAAAAACAGAAAAAACAAAGCGGAAAAACTATGTTATATCGACAGATTATCCGAAATAATAAATAAATCAAAAGAAGTATGAGGCGGAAAGAGAAATAGACACATGAACAAACTTTGTTAGGAGGAAGTATTGCCACGAAACAGCATTAAAAACTCTCAATACATTTTCTGGGTATTCTTTATACCAAACCACTCGTTAACTGTTGTCTGGCTTTTTAAAGGGTATAACTAATGTTCAATATCAATATGAATAAAATGAGTTATTCTAATCCGAAGAAAGTTAACTAAAACTTTGAATAAAATTTACATAAACCATGAAAAGGTTCAAATGCTACAGATTCAAGAAGAATACGTGAGTAGAGCAGGAGAAATTAAAGAATGGAAAATATTTTACAAAAAAGAGCATTAACGATTACAAACTAAATTAATTGATGGGACTTTTGTGGCTTCTCGTGTTTTTCTGAGAGATCATTTTCATGTCAATTGGCTCTCATTCCAGATATTTCTGCAGTATTCTGAGAATGACCTATATGAGTTTCTTCTTATTCATTGGACCTCATTTCTGAAATCTGAAATCTTCTGAGCGATGTTAGTTCTGGCGTTTCAATTTATATATTTATTTTTTGAACTATGACTTTCTACGTTTATTTTCAAAATTTATTTATAAAGTTCACAGACAATTAGTTCTTCATTTTGCTAATTATCATGGTATAGCAAAAGGGTAGGATGGATAATTGCAGATTTCATTGTGACTTTGCTCGAATCTTCAATGTTAGTTCAATAATGGTATTATATGACAAATAATCAAATAAATAACATATACGTGGGTTCCCGTTGACGATTTTAAACCGAAAAATCACTCAAAACTCGCATATTTGATTCATAACGATGATAAAACTAGAGACACTGCGATCGAAAAGAGATAGATTAAAACAAGAAATTCCAATCTAGTTTTTGAAAGGAATATCTTATTTTTCTACATACCGACTCGTGGTGAAATTTCTATATTAAGTTCCGACTTTATTTTAGGTGAAATTGGTTGATCGATTTTTGAAATTTTCAAGGAATTTTTGACAGATTTATTCCTTTGGATTTTGTTTAAATTTCGATCATTCTTCATAAATCCAGAATTTCTAAAGTTCATTTGAAACAATAATACTAATTATATAAGAATTTCTTTTATTTTTCACCACTGATTTATTTTCATTTTAAAATGACATTATTTTTTAATAAAAATGTCATCTATCATTATAAATATGGAAAATTTATTAATCAATTAATTTATTAAAATTTTGCTTAGACGATAAATAATATTATAATTTTTTTACAATCGGGCTTTAGTGAAAATTTTTAATGCAACGGAATTTTGGAAAATATTTATTTGTATAACACATTAGCTTACACTGAATGTGAATTCATATTTCAGGATAATAATTCATATAATAATATTTCTTATTTTATACTAAGGGACATGTAATAGGACCTGTGAGGACATTTCATTCCACCCTGGAATATGTAAAATGCTTTTTAAAATTAGAATTTTTTGTAAAGTAAAATTTTAATCAAATTAATTGATTAATAAATTTATCATCTAAATAATAATGACCAAATTACGGATGCAAATGACGGCGTTAATATTTTATAATACCAATTAACAATCAAGCAAACCAAAAGATAACAATTAGAAATTAATTCAATATTATTAGTAATTTATTATAAATTTAACAATTTCTATTATCAATGCAAATTGTATTTTATTAAATGTTCAATATTTTGCCGGTCATTTATTATTATAATTATATTTTATTTTCAGATTGTCCAAAATGCAAAGCCAAATTTTATTTAGACAAAGGCGGCTGTTTGCATTTAAATTGTATTAAATGCAAACATGAATTCTGTGAATGTTGTAAGAAGCAATTTGTCAGAGTAAATAACAATGATAAATTTCAGTTTTAAAAATGATTTTGTGTAGGAAGGTTGCAAGGAGCAGAATTGTCCCATGCCCAACAGCTTTCATGCTCACCATCCGAAATATTGCGCATATTTTCTGAGAGATCTAGATGTAAATGAATTGGAATCACAAATCCAGGTGAAATAATATAATTTATGTAATATTTTATAAAATTATTGACTAATTTATTAGTTTAATAAATATTCAAAACAATCAGATTTATTGCATAAAATTCAAATTATGATTTCTTTTGGTTCTTTGTAATTATTCAAACAAAATTGTTTCTAATTCAATGCATTACCATATGTTGTTGGTAATTCTCTTTGACAAAATCCCGGTTGAAATAGTGCTTAATTATTTGAAAGTATATATAATTATTTGACAAAATTTTTCTAAGTATTTAAAAACTTGTAAAAATAAAAATTTGTTGTTAATCCCTGTAGTGGCCTGCATATTACATATGAACTGTCCAGGAGTTGACACTACTTTAAATTTGATTGTATATGGTGAAGTTATTTCGTGAAACCAAAGACTTAGAAAAGTTTAATAAATTGGCTTGACCTACTTAATTAAAAATGGCTCACTAGAGAACAGTATGCGTATGAATATTGTTGGGGTTATACATATTACAAAAAATAAATTATAAAATTTCGAAATTATAAAGATCGATTAAAATTAATTAAAAATTTGAAAATTAAAAATTGATATTTTTCTGAAGGGTGAAGTGATGACCAGTGACAAATTTAATTTTGAGTACAAATAAAGTAATTTAAAATCAATATTGGATATATTGAAGGGTCAGGAACTCAAAAACAAAATTAACTTTTTGATTAAATTATTTTAGTTTATACGAACCCATTAATTAAGGACCGCAGAACTGAACGTCACCATAATGGGTTTCTCGGGATTTGGGAAATGGGCAATAAATTGTCCGACCAGTTAGAATTTGTTTTTTTTACATTAATCCAAATTAATGAGCAACCGAGAGTTATAAAATGAATAAGCAACATAATAAGTGGCCAGTCAGTCTAAGAGAGAAAAATTAAATGTTACGTTGATGATATATTTTTAGTATTTTCTAGTTCTGATGATGTTGTTTCTTTTTTAAATTATATGAATTGGCTTTATTCTAACATTAAGTTCACAGTAGAAGACAATTCATTTATCCATTTTTTGATTTATTAGTCGAAAAAACGGCTAAGGGTTTTAAAACCGAAATATATAGAAAGCCCGCAGATATAATACTTTGAAAAGCTTTTGTAACTTTAAATATAATAGAAATATGATTAAGGGTTTGATTTTGAGATCTTGGTCATTATCTTCGATGTTTGAAAAGTCTAACTAAAGTATACGAAAACTGGTTTATCTTTTGAATAAAAATGGATATTCTAAGGCGTTTGTAGAAAGACTGACTAAGGAAACCATTGATCACCTTATATTTACGCCTAATGAAAACAATGGCAACCATAGCCCACCTAATGATGGTGAACCCTCAAAATCGCATATTTTGGTAATTCTATATTCGGAAGATTTTAGAAATTTTAAATTGTCTGTCACAAATCATTATACAATTCAAATTTGTTTAAAATGGTTTCAAAATCATTAAAATCAATAAATATGTTTAGTAATAAATCTCAAACACCCAATAGGTTTAGTTTTTTCATTTAGTGTATAAATTTTCATGTAATGGGTGCAATGCTACATACATTGGGAGAGATCTCCCATTATCTTCGCACACGGGTTAAGGAACATAATCTGCAGTAATTTTTGACACTAGAATTGACTATAAAATTCTTTTCTGAGTCAACGAAAAGATGGAGTTTTTTTATCTAAATGTCCATCAATGACAGTCAAATTGTTAAGTGATACTCGCTGGGAAAGCCATGTTAATACTGTCAAAACTGTGAGATTTGAATTGCCAAAAATTTACGAAGCATTACAAGATGTTGCCAAAAAGCTAATGATTCAATCACAGTGGAATTCATTGCAGCAAAAATCACAAATTTTGATTTTTTATTTTCAATTGTGATTTGGTATGAAGTGTTCTTTGAAATTAATCTTTCCAGCAAACATTTTCAAACTCTTCCAACGAATATTTCTAAAAGCTTGCAGTCGCTTGAACGAACAATCACGTTTTTCCAACAGAACTGTAACCAAATCAAGTTTGATTCAATTGTCACAGAAGCACGAAGACTTCGAAATATTTCAAATGTTGAAAATGATTTTCTTGCAGAGGCTTTGGTACGGCAAAGAAAAAGAAGCATACAAAACAGAAGATTTTGATAAAATGTTTAGCTGTGTTATACTTTGAACGATCGATTTAAAGCATTTCAAACTGGAATTGAATATTTCAAATTTTTATTCAACGTAAAATATATTTCTTCTATGTCGGATGAAGATTTAAAAATATCATGTGAAAATTTAGAAAAAAAATAAACTGACGAAATCAAACGAGATATATCTCGGAGGAAGAATTGCAGGTGGAATTAAAATCCCTCGCATCTCGGTTCAACGAAGATGTAGATCCAGAAAAATGTATAAATTTCATTTACAAAAATAATTTAAATGAAATTTACGTATGAAATCATCAATCGCATTAAGAATTATGCTCACATTGCCTATCACAGTACTATCTGATGAAAGAAGTTTTTCCAAACTTAAAATAATTAAGAATTATTTAAGATCGACCATGAACCAAAAAAGACTAAACAACTTAGCGATGATTTCAATTGAAAGCGGCATTGCTAACAATTTAAATATTTCAGATTTACGGTTCAAGTTTGCAACATTAAAAGGCAGAAAAGTAGCATTTTCAAAATAAATACAGTATTGTATTTCCCAAATTTCTAATGTTGTTACGGTTCGTTTTTGTACTATTATATTAAATTTAAACAGAAAATTTACAATTTATTTCCATAATAAAAAATAAATAATGTTCTTATAAATTTTCAGTGAATTTTCAAAATAGACGTCAACATCAAACTTTCACACACCCTCAAAATTTGTAGCGCCAGGCCTGATAATAATAATTATCATAATAATAATTATTATAATAATAAAAATAATGATTCCTTGGTAGTAGTATAAATTAATATTATAAGGTTTTAGTCTAGCTCAGACCTTTTGAAAGTATAAGTATAAAACGATGATTCGTTGGTAGCAGCATAAATTAATAAAAAAGAAACTGAAAAGGGTTATTTAATAATCGAAACTTTTTCAAAAGTATAATTATTACGTTGCAGCAATGGCTTGTTTTGTTATTCACTTATCTAATAATAAAAATATTAATAAAAAATATATTAATGTAAGTTAAGCTATATGTTCGAACACTGGGTGAAAATTAATATGATATTTCCGATTTAGTGAGTAAAAAATTACATTAAATTTCATATTTTGAATAATTTCTTCCGATTTCTTTAATTTGATTATTTCATATGTAAGTAACTTGAATGATTACAAAAAACCTGAAACACAAAATATAAAACTTGGACTTCATTTAATCATGACACTGTGTCTAAGTTTGCTTAGAGCTTAGTTTCTATTTCACTGCAACTTGTCACAAATGTGAATTGCGATAATTCTTCGACTTCTTTTACATTCCCTCACTTGCAATACAGCATTTTACTCATTCCGTACAGTTTTCTTTCACAACATACAAATTATCACCATCTTACATTCGATTTGTAATCATAAGCATTCATATTATTAACAATTTGTAGTACATAAAGTCGTCAAACGTTATTTGGTTGTGCTTTAATTCTCTTTATTAATCCGAGAAATCATTCTCGTTACTTTTAAAATATTCGTTTAGGAAATTATTTTATAAACCAGCTCATGATAAGGGTCCTTCGGTTGAGCCATCTAGGAGGGCCACTTAAGTGATCTGACATTCTTCATTCTCATTCAAACCTCGTGGCTTTAGCTACTCAAACACTATGATTCCCTCCATATTTGGAGCTTCTAGCTTAATCACAACGAACAGCGCTCGCTATCCCCTTCGATATTTGTTTACGTTTATCTGCCATGACACACTTCGATGCATCATTCCCATTTCTGATTTTCACGTAACATACGAACAATTGACGACATCCTGATACTTGAAAATATTAACAAGGATTATTCAGTACGAGTTTCATTCATACAGAAAGATGGATTTGTACCTTTATAGGTTTTACATTTTCCACATTATTTATATATAGTAATGAATAAATAGAGAGGTTTCCACCATCATTTTATCATAGTTCGTTGGATTCAAATTATTCTACAAATAATTCCTACTATAAAAAAATTTTCAGGCGACTGTAAGATATTATCGGTCAACGTAAACCGCATTCACTACCATGAACTGATAATTATATTTCCTAAGCTCAGTATTATTTGATCAAGAGCACGTGGAGTCATATCAGTAGCTCTGTCCTACCGAACAATAATAGTTATTTACTCAAAGTTTTGATGAGCCCGAAGTGATTCATAGTCAGTTTAAAATATATTGAATTGATTTAAAGTTTATACATTATGAAATATATATATTTATAATATATATCAGGCTTTCGCAAACTTTTTAAGTTGCGCCCACATTTTCAACATATTTATTTTTGGTGCCCCCGACTAATTAAACAATCATAACGCCACAATAAAAAACACGTAAATAAAATAAACAAAGTGTATTTTTTTAATTTCTTGTAAATTGAACAAATTAAATATTAAGAAAATAACAGTTCTAATGCTTTAGCAAAAAAACAATAATACATATTCAACGAAAAATCCATACTTCGTTTGTAAAATCTAACAATTTTAAAATTTTCTGCAAAAGAATTATTACATTTTAAAATTTTCTGCGCCCCAACCCCGGGGCCTACCCCCTAGTTTGCGCACCTTTGATATATTATTTTACCAATTTGTTGGTTAACGGGTGAGTTTTTTCTCGATTTACTTTTACGTTACCATGGATCTTACATTCACTTGCTCCTGTGTGCAAATTTATTATGGCCCCCCTCTCACTCGTACACCTCATAACTTCACTTCAGATTTTATCAACAACGCCTCGCAAGTTATTCTTTCCCAATAATTACTCAGATATTAAAGGTTTAAATTCTATAATTAATGTTTAAAATGTTCAGTCTACACGTATTTTGAATGTATTTAAAGTAATTGAATGTGAATTGTGTGTATGATGTTGTAATTGTATTGGGATAATTGATTTCCCTGTTCCTTATATGTAAACCCTTATAATTAATGCTTATGATTGCCTGTATGTTTGATTGATTATTTTGATTGTCCGGGTCCTCGGATTGCATCACTGTTTATTATTTATCCAACGAGGCATGTGCTGTAGACACACATGTAGTATATATATATATATATATATATATATATATATATATATATATTGTCTGCCTGTTATTAATAAATTCTTCACACATATTGTTATTTTAATTTTTTACATTGATGTTTCCTAAAAATAATTTTTAAATTTTAAATTTTATTTTGCGATTTTAAATTTAATTAATTTTTTATTTAAATTTTATTAAATATTTAAATTTAATGAATGTTTGATTTTTATATATATTTTTAAAATTAAAATTAAATTTTGTAATTTGAGTTGAATACGATTATTATTGATTAATTTGTTTAGATTTTCCTATTTTCATATAGATTTTGTTAATGTGATTTCTGGCCTGAAGAAGACTGATAAACGGTCGTAAAATGATATTTGAAAAAGATTAATATTTTTTTGTAAATAGGATTTTGAAAAACCCACAAATTCAACCTTGACTCTCTGTGATATTGAAATTTATAACAAATCATCTAAAGCCAGCAAATGCTCCAAACCCTGTTACAAGGATACAGGATTATGCACGTAAGTTTATGTTTTTATTTTGTTATTCAAAAACTAATATGATTTGATTACGTAATTTTGGTTAAGGATGCCTAAGAATTATGTTGAGATGTTAAGCATTAGATTCCTCATTATCTTCTTTTTTAAACACTTTGAAATATTCTTACTGATTTCAATACGTTTTTACATTATGATGGATTCAACTACGTTTATGGATTCAAAAATAATTAAAGTACAAAAATTAATTCAAAATTTATAAAATTTGAAAATTAATATTGATCGGGGGAAACCGATATGGTTGAACGCCAAATCGAAAGACAAAATCAAATATAATAATAAAGATTTAGCGAGGGGTCTTCAGGTAAAAGTATAGCAAGAAACAAGCTAAATAAAATTAAGCAATCCCCTAATGGAAAACCCGAGCGATAAAGAAAACCCGAGACATGAAAATACCCAAGCTATACAGAGAGTTCAGAGAGTAAATAAAACGATTAAAATTATTGGGGAAAATTACCGCAAAAGCCGACCGAGTAAATCAGTTGTTCAAAAACAATTAATCAGACAGTTACATTTAATTTCAGGAAAGATTGTGTATCAACAATTACAAAATTTTCGAATAGATAAAATGAATTACCAGTTGGTTGAAGAAAACTACGAAAAGAGATTTGTGATATTGAGAATCTAGAAACATCTGCCTTCATGTTTGTGAATCAATATCCGATAGAATAGTGCGAATCGTGTTACAAGTTGTAAACTTTGTGAACGAAATTTATAAACGTATTGTGTTGGGATTTGGTTATTTGATAAATAATTGAAGGAACACCAGAAATCAGAGATTGGCAGACTTGAAAATAATAACCCAACTCTATTATTTGCTCATAAAACATCAACTAAGACAATTATTTTTAACCCATCTACTTAAAACTTAGTTTTATTAAAGTACTGGATTATATTGAAAATTTATATTCTCAATATTGTGTGCAAATTGGATTTCTCAAATGTGTCCTTTAAACTGCACATTATGTGTCTAGGCTTATTAGGCCTGGTCAGAACACCCCAACATTCTGATTTCTGCTCAATAACTCTGTCATCATCAGCTGAATTATGATTCCTTAACCAAGTTTTAACATATTTTTTAGCATTCCATCTGTCAAGTGGTGGTCCAACCATATTATCAGTCATTAAACTAGAAATAGGTTCTACCGAAAGATTAGCTCTTTTCTTTTCACAAATGATACTCGTTAATGAAAACCCTCGTTCGGCCTCTACTGAACTTATAGCAATAGTATTAATTTTATTTTTAGCTATTTGAATTGTATGCATTACGTAGTTTTTACCTTCAATTATGTTTTGTACATAATCTCTGAAATCGTTTATGAGAATTTCATACCTAATTATTTCATTCAAATTTCTCAATTTTTCTGCTCCATAAATCCACGGGCACGTAACTTCTTCCAAATTCAAATCACTTCCTTTTAGTAAATTAAATAATTCAGCTGCATCATTTTTCCCCATTTTTGTACATTCTTATATGTCCACAATTTAACATTCGAGAATTCATTTTGTCAATTATTGTTTCAATAAGTTTTTTTCGTGGGATACTTTCAAATTTTTAATTTTCTTTTAAAGGAATATCTGTAAATGCAGGTGATGATAATATTTCTTCAACTTATTTTTCAAATATTCCTAAATTTTCTTTCATTTGTATCATAACATTTACAGTTCTATTTACTAGTTTGGTTGCCTTTGGAGGAGAAACAAACCTGGCTTGAAACCCTATTGATAAATAAGAAATTTCTTGAAGAATATCGATCATTAGCGCTAAATCCTTTAAAAAATATTGATTTTCTAGTCGGTTTGCCATACCAAGATATTGTGAATTTTCGGTAAAAAATTTATAAAGTGGTACATAAGCACGCTAAACAGCCAAAGCAGATCTCAAGTTGCATGCTGCCCATCTTGGACCTAAGACACGGCATATTTTGATTATTTCAATTCCCAAATCGCATGATATATTTTGTAAAAGTAATTGATTTTTTATTTGATTGATAAAAAATAACATAAATTTTATCGATAAATGATTTAAGTAGTGTGTTTTTTATATTTCCAGCTTTCGACCCTACCCGAGATACCCGAAATATCCGAATTTCTCAAAATTTCCAATTTTTTCCAAATCTATGACTTTGGCTATATGGTAAATTATAAACTTTCACAAATCTTCAATTCCTCATAAAGGGTGCTTGCCGGAAACGCTTAAAAACACACTACTTGACTACAGGATGTTAAAAATAAATTTCTTAAATTTCTCAAGATTTTAAATTTCTTGAATTTTCAAATTTTTATTTCTCGATTACGGGTTTTGGATATTCTTGATTACCAATCTTGGATATTTCTTGAATATTTCTTGAATTTTTATATTTTTAATTTTAAAAATATGGTAATTCGAGAAAAATGTCTTTCTAATTCTTGTAATAAATATCTTTCAAAAGCTCACAAAGCTGAACATGAAAAAACTAAAATCCACCAAAGAAAAGCGACTTCTACGGGACCACAAACGACTATTCTTTGAGCGCAAGCGACTTTTATGGAATAAGATCTTCAACCTTCAAAATTTGTATCTGCTTTATTAAAACATTTTATTGAATAATGTTCATATGGAAAAGTTGTAATTCCATCATCTAAAATCCATCTTTTATCATCATAATTATCCAATGTTGTTTTTAAAGATTTCTCAAGATAAATTTCATGACTTGTTGACCTAAGATTATGAATTATTTCAACTTGTTTCCCATATTTACCTTCAACACAATTTTTAAAATCACTAAATTTTATTTTTTTACTTACAGATTTTTTAACATCTTTATTTTAATTTTCTTCACCCTTAATCATTTTTAATGCATATTGGTTTGATCTAGTAGCAACAAAACTGAATATTTGATTTCCAGGTTTTTTATCTTTATATGTAAATAATTCTCCGGATTCATTTATTAAATTATTTAATTTTTTTATTTCTTCAAATAAATCTTAACAGGGTTCATCTCGTTTAATTTCTAAAAACATTGAATCAGTATCCATTAAATGTAAAGAAATTCTATCTTGTAAATATGGTTGTAATACATCATAATACATTTCATACATTTGTAATTTTGACAATTCTAGAATACTGAATTCAACATACATTGGTATATTATATGTTTTGGTATAATTTCCCATTTCAATAGCAACCAATTCATTTGAAAATGTTTCACAATCTTTAAATGTTGTTATAAGGACTTTTTTGTTTTTCACCTCTGATTTCTTTATAAGTGACATAATATTTTCTACAAATTTGACTATGAATCATATTTATTTAAGGTATTCACGAATTTTCGGCACGGCATTTTTTAAGTTATTTTCACTTGAAAAAGGCTGTGCCGAAAATTCTTGAATATCTTAAATAAATCTGATTCATAGTCAAATTTTGTAGAAAATATTATGTCACTTTAAATGTTGGTCTTGAAAGCATTTTAGAATATGCTATTAAATCTTGAGGATTTTTTGTTAATAAACTTATATTTACATCCTAGTCTATATTTTCCATAGTTTTACCAAAGACAGAATTATTTAATAATTTATTTAACATTTTACCAAATTCATCTTTTTTGATGTAGTTTCTTTTCTATTTTTAATTTTATCCTCAATAAAACTTTACATAAATGGTTTTTGTTCAAAACTAATAATATTATGAACTTTTTTCAACTTCATGCCTTGTGTCAAATAAAATTGTAGAGTTCTATAATGACACAAATATTTTTCTTTATCATGTTGAGTACGTAATATTTAACTGCTGAATCTTTCTTTTCTAAATTTCTAGATTTTTGCAAGTTTGAAAGATCTTTACATTTTACTTTTTTTTATTGGTGCTAAAGGAAAATCTATTATTTTATCATGAATTTCTTCAGGATATTCCAAATCGACTTCTACAAAATATCCAATTTTTGAATCTCTCTTGGTTGATAAAATTTTATCCATGATTGTTTGATCGGATGTCTCCAGGATTTCACTTGTTGCTTCTTCCCGTTTAAAATTTGCAAATGGTAAATATTGTGTCATGATTCCTGAATATAATGCAGTTGCATCAACATATATTAAATTAGATTTATCATTCAAACATTTCATCACTTGTTAATATTCTTCTCCTTCTTTAATAGGTGTTATATCGTAAGGATATTTATTATAAGGAAATTTCTCATTTTAGGAAGTAATTAATCTATTTCCCATCACTGAACTTACTCCTCCACGAATATTATTTTTTATCATATCAAACATGTCAATATCAGTCAACAAATCCAAAACAACACCAATTTTTTTCAATATTAAATCCCAAGATAATGAAGGTGTTGAAATATAACTACAAGGATTCAACTCAAATTTTTTTTATAAAATTTTCAAAACAATCGGTTAATATAAATGTATCAAGTCTTAAATAAAGATCTGTATATTCTCCCAAATTTTTACATTTAAATAGTTTAAACATTTCCAAATATCTTGAATATTCTTCATCAGTAATATCACATTCATTTAAAATTGAATAGAAATCATCTTTGTCCACAGGATCACTTTTTTCATATTTTTCAAAAGAATCAATGTAATCATATGGATAAATTCTTTTTTCTAAATAAATTTTATATTATTCAACTGAAATATTTTAGGATTTAAAATATTTTCCATCGTGTATTTAAAATCCTCATGTTTTAAAGCTTGATCTAAACTTGCACTAAAGAAATTGATTTAATTAATAAATTTTAAACATACATATTCCACACATTTATATTTTTCCTTAGTTTTTCCTATGATATTGAAAGAATTTTTATTATTTATAGACAAAAGTTTTATAAACAAGTGGATGTCATAATTGAAGAGGTTGTGAAATGTTACTGGAATCTTTGAGGGTTTCTTGAATTTAAGATTGCAAGATTTGTGTACTGCACCTCTATAATTATTTAATTTTACAAAATTATCATGATCCCTAACTTTGGAGGGCGAAGCTAGACCATTTCTGGAACGACTGCCTTCAGAGGAGAATTCTTTTTTACAGATCCAACCATTTCCAAATTCTCGTTGTTGTTCATCAGACATGTTTAAATCATATTCAGAATCTTTCATTATTCTAAATAATTTATTTTCAATTTTATTAATATATTGAACAAATGTTTCCAAAACTTGTTCTGGATTATTTCCTCTATAAAATATTTCCTCTGACTCGATTAATTTTTGATAACAGCTTTTTAAATACAAGCAAAATGTAGATGGTATTTGATTTGTTAGAGGAATTGTGAAAGATTTCTTTATTGCAAATTAAAAGTTTTTAATTCCTTCTTGTTCATTTTCATTATATACATAATTATACTCGCCATATAAATCTGTTAAATCATATTTTTCCAAGATTTTAAGATATTTTTCTTTTAATTTTTTTTATATTAACAGCTTCAAAATCTCCATATATAACAGCTAAAGGTTGTAAAAGATTTCCACTTTGATAAAAACTTATTTCTGCTTGATCACCTACAGGCATTTTAATAAAAGCTGGTTAATTAAATTCACACAATCTTTCATGTTTTCCCTCATATGTTTTGTTGATGAATAAGATAAGCATCGTTCACAAAGATGACGTTCTTTATAATTAGAATTTTTAACCCGCTTCCTCATAAAACTTTGAAAATATTTTATCCAAGCATAATGAGAACTAATTTCTTCTTCGATTTCTGTATGAATTATTAAAAGATTAACATGTTTTCCATCTTTTTTTCTTGCACCAGTAATTTGAACTGGAATTATTACATCGTTTTCATTTTCATATTCATAAATATTTATTGATACATCATTTAATATTTCAAATTTTGAAACATCTTTTTTTTTCATTGATGTTCATATCCATCCCAAAATTTTATTTCACTTTCGTAATTTATATAATTACATAATTTATCAACATTACTTGCTGCAGGATTTAAAGCAGATAAAACAGTCCACATGAAACATTTATTATCTTTATATTTAACATTAACAATATAATTGGAAATAAATGCTTTTTAATATATGATTTTGGGGTTGGAGGTCGATGTTTCCAAATTTTTATACTAATATTTTGAAATGAATGTAGAATTAAAGCAGACTTACCCAATCCATCTTCCACAGATTCAAAATTTTTTTCTATTTCCTTTTTAATTATTTTAAGTTTAGAATTAAAATCATCTATGCTATAAAGGTAACTAATTTGTTTCACAACTAGATTCTAAGAATGTATTAGTATGTTTCCTTGATAATATTTAACATTTATTGAAAGTTTTTATTTTGGAACATAAAATCTTCCAACTTTCATAGCTTTTAAAACTCCTTGCATTGTTTGTTTTATTTCTTTCTTGTGCAAATCGATATATATATATATATATATATTTGTACTTATTGGTGATTTGATCATCTCACCAAAAGTAGTGTTAATATTATAAGTGGAATATCCAGTCTCTTTAGCTTCTTCAATTTTTTCTAAACAAACCGATTCCTTATTTTATAACACAGAGACCAAATCATTGTCGATTTTAAATGATTTCCGAAAAGTTGGTTTTGAGTAATAATTAATTAACTTGTTTGCAGAATTACATAATCTTAAATTAATTCGTTTTTTAAGATTTTCAACGGTTTTTCCGTAGAGGCTATTATTTAAAAGTTTATAATAGTTTTTATCTAAGTCATTGGTTGATCCGCTCTACGTTGTGTGTTAGTGTCTATATACTTTTTAAATATTGAATTTTGATTATATTTAATGGCTCTATGTATATGTGTAATTTTAATTTGTAAAGAAACAAAAAGCTGCAAAAGTCTCCAATGAAGAACATAATCTTTTTCAAACTCTACATCAATACAAAATTGAATCTTAACAGATCCCATATGATTGATAACATTACTTAATTTATTAATTAACTGTGTGGGTACTGTAATTAACTTTAAATTTAAATTTGAAACATCCATTCTAACAATGGCATGTGATTTGTTTAAATAGAAGTTAACAATAGGTGTTATCGAGCCACCATATTGATTAACAATAACAGAAGAAGTATCAACAGGAAAAACATCAGAAACATCATCTGAATCAGAAATGATTATTACATAATCAACCATCTTTGATTCGTCAGAGTCAGAAAGTATAATAGTATCTATAATTTTAATAACTTTCAAAGAGCGTGGATTATTATTATTATTTGTTTTTCTTTTCTTTTTTGTAATATTATTATATTTATTATTATTATTTTTATTATTATTATTATCACCCAATGGTAATTTAAAAATATATTTTCTCTTACAGTTAAACTGTGTTAAATGTTCCTTATGATTTAAATAAAAGTCTGTATAATTCATTTTATGGGTTGTTTTACACGTGGGACAAATAAAATAGGTGATGTGGTTATAGATATGAGAATAATAATTCTCCATAATCGTATCACAATTTCCATCGTGTTGTGAAGAATTGCAAAAATTTAGGTAAAGGTTACCTGTTATAATAAAATTTAAATATATAATCATAAAATCATTAAAAATCATTAAAATAAATCACTAAAATATAAACATTAAATTAATTTTACACACAATAAATAAATGAATTTGATTGGTTAATTTTATTTTGAAAAATCTTATATAAGTAGATTAAAATAGTTTAAAATCATAAAAATGAATAAAAGTAAATGGTTTATGTAATTATTCATTAATTGTTTTTATAGAAACCTCAGTTAGAAAAGAAGCTGTCAAGTTAATTCTTGAGGAAAATCCCGTAAATGATATCAGTTTAAGCAGAAATTCTCCAGTAATGTATTTACAATATTCAATGGAATATTTAAAATTTCCAATCATATATTCATTTAGAGTAAGTATTTTCATTAAAAGTAATATTATTAATAAATTTTAATAGGAACCAACAACATTGAAACAAAGCCTAATATGAAAGTTGGTGAAATTGGGGAAATTGATCGAAAAAATATAACAGAGTTATTACTAGCAATCAACAAAGATATTAGTTTTAATGAACAATTCACTTTTATGAATTGTGAAAAAAAGAAAATGAGCATGTTATGATTAAAATAAGAATTCAAGGATATAAAGAAGGAAACCAGACTATTCGACCAATTTGGAAAATTATGGAAGCCAAATGTATTTAAATAAAATTTATTTAACTTTATTCGTCCTAGTTTTTTATTTTTTATCATATTATTTTGAATTTATTGAGTTTAAATTAATAAAATGTTAATATTAAATTTAATTCAAATATAATTAATTATCCTTTTATAATTATGATATGATAGTAAAAATTTAATAGTACTTACATTTTACAGTTTTACTTTTGCGACTCGAAGTTTTAACATTATTGTTGATAAAAAATAAAAATAATTAAAAATATGATAAAAAAGTTTGGTATTTGATAAATGTAAGTGGTTACATGATCGACCATTTAAAATTTAGTTTATAAAACACACTTAATTACATAACATCAAAAACATTTAAATACATATAATCCTCTGAACTTAATCCTTTAAAAGTAATACGTATTACATAATTCATCTTTACTTACATTTATAATTAAAAAAAAACAATTTTGAAAAGAAACTTTATTCAATAAACTCATTTATTTTTCATTGTTTTTAACCAAGTTAAGCAATGCTGTCCACATGTTTTTGTCATCGGATGTTGATAACGAATTCGATTGTATTCAATTGGCATTAACATTGATTCTAGTTTATTAATTAATATAGGGGGATAATAGAAACCCATTGGATCAAATACATTTATTTTATTTGGTTTCACATAAATTGCAAGCCAATATTCGTCACTGAGAGTAGACGATTGAGTATTTACAATCAAAGCTTCGTTAAAATCGATATATGGAATTTTATCTAGAGGGAAAACTCCAAGAAATTCTTTTCCCAATAATTTTCTACCAATAGAATCAATCTGAAAAGAACTAATAATAATTAAAAAATATATAATTAATAAAATTTCTTACTTCATACTTGACAATTAAAAAATCTCAATCTGGTTTATAGTTCAAACTAATACTGTTCGATTGGAAGTAACTTGAATTTCCTTTTCAAAAACTCCATATACTATATTACAGTAACAGATTCAGTTATGGGTGATCCAAAATTTATATCTAATCTTAAATTTCCGCTTTGTGGTAACTGACTTTGATTAAGATCGAAATCTGGCGCCAATACGAATGTAAAGAATGGATACTTATTTCTAAAGTCTGACATACTGATACCACAATTCAAATTTTTATTAAGATATCCCATATTCCTAACAATACTTTGCATATAACTTGTACTATAATTATCATTTTCAAAATCTTGACTATATTTATCACTTCCTTTACTTAAAGTTATTGATTTAACGTTAAAGTGATCAAACATAGTAAATGTATCTAAAAACGAACCACTAAATCTTTTATTTCCCTGGAAAGTTACAAGGATAAAATTAGGTAATCGTCTATCACCAAATATTTGTTCCTTATAAAAAGAAGAAGATCCAATAGGTAAAGAAAATTCAACAACTTCTTTGCTTCGCATTGCATAAATTGCATTTCTTGTAGCAAGACCTATTTGATGACCCGCTAAAACAGAAGGTTCAACAGGAACTCTTCTAACCATTAATTTTGCATCTAGCAATACTATTTTAGGTACAAATTTAGTACATGTCAGACTTTTTTCTGGATTTGTTCTTGTTAATTTATTTTGGACACTAACACCTGGTAACAAATATTTTGGTTGATCAAAGAAATCAAATTGGAGTGGTGAACATAATGAAAATGATTTTGATTTTGCAATCCATGTTTTTCGCATAAGATCATGTTCAGTGTAACCAATTCCTCCTAAAGATGTATGTTTAGTATCTTGATTATAATTTATAATAGTTTCAATTAGGGCTTTGTGTGCAAAACTATCATTTGCTCCTTAAATTTTAGTAGAATTAAAAACTAATTCAACGTCTTTAAAAAGAGTTTGAAAAAAGAAATTGTTTGCTGTTACGTCAGCTTCTTATGTAATATTTTCACCTAAGCTATTTACAACTTTCAACTGAATATATAACAAAGTATCGTTCAAATCTAAATATTCTGTTTGTGATCCGTTAATGTAAAATTGAATCGAAGAGGTACCAGCATCAGTTATTGAATTCATTGGGAAAATATCTTCAAGTGAACCATGTTCAATTACGGCTTGAGGGGATGGTCTATCAAAAAGACATAATTCAGATTTTGCACTAATCATTTTTCAAATATAGTTCCGAATCCTCTCATTCTTTTGTTTATATGCTTCTTCATAATCTTTCTACGCTTAATTGTCCCTCCTTTTTGTTCATTTTCATGATACAATACATCACTTACTTTATTAATAACACTAGGTAAAGTTTGCATAACACTAGGTAAAGATTCTTTAATTTCAGATATTGCATTTGATTTTAAAGCAGGTAAAAAATCAGAATTATTATTTATTACGTCATTTGCCGTTTTCATACCGAAATTGCCTATACGTCTAAGAATAGGCAATAAGAAGACAACTATTACTCGGTAGATTTATGCAAAAATCTTTATTCATTTATTTTTCTAAAATGTATTGATAAATGTGTTTTGGTATCTTTACTAAATTTGATTAATTTTCCACTATCATCGCGAATATTATATTTCAATATAATATTTCAATGTTGTTTATAGTTGAAGTTGAAATTGGTAAATACATTGGATTCTTAATTTTTAATTGTACAATTTCCCCTTGTTCATAGTTTTTAACCCAAATAAATTTTAATAGATGAACTCTAACATCTCCAACAGTTATTGGTTCAATAATATTCGAATAAATGAACATTTGTTGATGATGATGTAATGATCTTGGAACTTTATTACCAACGATGTCTTTATCACTAAAAGTTTGTTTATTTAATCTTAAGGTTTTGATTAAATTGTTGTCAAAATATATTTTTGAAATGTTATCTGCAAGTTTTATTTTAACCAATTCATTGTTTTCGATTTTTAGTTCTTTAAACGGAGACGGAATAAATGACAATAAATGTCCTTGTAATTCAGATAATGTGTTTATGAGTAAATTATCTTCAAAATATTTTTCAAATATTGTTTTTTTTTTCATAACTTATAATTATCCCGAATTGTTCCATAACACCATCATTTGTAAATTTTGGTAATTTTAACCGACAATGATCATCTTCATTAATGATGGCTATAGATTTTAATCCAAAACTAAACGCATGTTGAATGTCAGGGAATGTTACTTTAAATGGAACATGTGGATAGACAATAACCAATTTCTCATACTTTTCAATAAAAACATCAACATCAGGGGTATGTTTAGGGTTTATTAATTCATAAGTTTCATTTCGATTATTTATTTTCAAATATTTTATTTCAGTAACACTCTTCATCGTTTCATCACTTAGGTAAGAATTACTATAAAACGGAAATGTTTTATACACAAAAGTAAAATCAATCAAAGCAACTTCCCACTCACCATCGAAGTAAATAGGATTTTGAAATTCGACATTAAATTTACTAGCTTCATTATTAGGAAAAATAAGAGGACAACTATTACTAGGTAAAATCATATAAAACTGGTTTTCTTTCATAATATTTATTTAATTAATTGATTTTCAGATATCCAAGTTAGAGTTTCATATCCATGCCATTTAACATAGTATTGTTTATATTTACCAACATTCTTGGATTTTAATATCTTTTGAAGTCTGAATACAGTAGGGGCTTTTATAACTTGGAGTTCCTGTTCGTAGAATTTTCCACTAACTTGATTGTTTTTCTCATCTTTGATAAAATACATTAAAGGATTCTGATTCGTATCAATTTCTCAGATTTGAAATACTTCATCGCTCCAATTGTTGTCGAAATTCTTGATGAAAGGAGAAGCACTGATTTTACTTATTCTAACGTGGTTACCCACTTTATATTTAGGCTTTTTAATGATAGAATCAGATTGTTGTGATATCCAATTATCCATATTATTCGTTGAATAAACATCAATCTTTTATGCTTTTGTAATACAATTTTTTTAACTTTAGTAATGTTTACATTACCACGAACTACATTACGTTAATTCTGTACAAATGATGGAAAATTCTGTAAAATATTCATTCTTTTATTATTAGGAGCCTTCATCAAGGAATTAAAGAAGTATGGTAGACTACGTTCAACTTTCATATTAAATACATTTTTCCTCTAATTTTTTTGTTTATATTTTAATCCACTTTATCTTTAAGAATCTTCTTACTCGTTTTTATTATTTTACGTTTAATGACCCTTTTCTTTGTAACTTTTTTCTTTGTTGATTTTTCACGTTGAACAATAACTTTTTTAAACGTCATTTCAAGTAATTATTTTCAGATTTCAATTTGTTTATAAATCGTAACATCTTTCTCATTGAAAATATCAGTTCTAGTACGTAATTCATCAGGACATTGTTGTGTAAAGTCAAATAACAAATATCCGTGGGGAACCTTGATTGAAACGAATCAATTAAAAATTTTCTATCATTGGGATAAGCTTGTCTAGCAAGAAAATCTATAATGGTTGCATCTCGAGGGTTTTTAAAAATAACCAAGTATTGTACATTTAAACTACGAGTTCTATGACCGCCCCCTTGATGAAACAAGTTTTGAGTAATGAAAATAACAGTAACTCCAATATGTCAAGCAATTTTTGTAAATAAAGAAAGAAAGGTGAATTGTATATTTGGACCAGAAATATTTCCAGCATTACGTCTTCAAAAATATAATCCATCATGTGTCAATATATTTTAAAGTGGGAAAGTAGTAATACTCGGAATAAAATCCTTGGATTATAATGATTATGTGGAAAATATTAAATCAGAAATAACTATGTTAATAAATTAATAAATATTTTGTTTGAATTTGTTTTATTAAGTATTAAAAAATGTCAAAAGGTAAATCATGTATATTTAAATATGCATTTTATTTTATTATTTAGTTTATCTCTTTGAAGTAATTTTAAAGAAAATTCAGGAACTTTATCCAAGAATTAAAAATACGTTGGATTATTGTGCACCAGAGTTTCTCGCAACAAAAATTTACCATTTCACAGGGATTAACATTAAAGAACTTCTCGAGATTCACTATGACAACGTTCAGGGATCTGGTGATCGATGTGTTGCAAATTGCATTGTTTGTCAAGATAGTATGAGAGTAAAATGTTCAAATGGATGTCCATGTTGCCATGATTTCAAATGTGACCAAACAATCCATTTATTGTTGTCCGAAATGCGTAAAGCATATTACTTGGATATTTTTGATTTGAAATAAAAATTAATCTTTTTTATTTATTGTCAATAAAAATATTTGTATGGATTGAAAGTTTGTTATTTTTACAATTCAAAATTTATCGATAATTTATCTTTTTTACATTGAAAAATTATTCTTAGACTTGGAATTAAATTTTAAAAAAAAAATAAAAAATGGTAATAATAATAAAATAATAATAATATAAAATAAATAATTAAATTAATAAAAATAATAATATTAAATAAATTATTAAATGAAAATAAAAAATAATTATTTAATTCACTTCATTAAAACAATTTAATAATAATATAATTTAAAAATAAATAAAATAATTGACTTGATTAAAATTAATAATAATATAATTAAAATATAAATAAATAATATTATTGACTTAACAATTAAAATAAATAAAAATAAAAAAAAATTCATGATTTTTAGTCGACAGGCGATTTAATCCAATTTTCTTTTTATGGGTTTTTAAGTATGGAAAAAAATATTTAGGCTTTTTATTCGAAAATACTCTTCAGTACGACCAATCATAGGCGATTTAAGCCAATTTTTATTTTTTAGGCCTTTTAACCGTGAAAAAATATTTAGACTTTTTTATCATGAATTAAAAAATATTTTAAAATTTAAATTTGAACAATTAAACAAATAATAAAAAAAAATTTTTCATTCATTAAAACAAATAATTAAAAAAAATTC
Source organism: Schmidtea mediterranea (assembly GCA_022537955.1). Lineage (NCBI taxonomy): Eukaryota > Metazoa > Platyhelminthes > Tricladida > Dugesiidae > Schmidtea > Schmidtea mediterranea. The sequence continues at coordinate 103,680,936 of CM039679.1, forward strand.
AAACTCCCCCCTCACCCTGAAAAAAAATTTTAGGGGGGTCTCGGTTTTTTTTTCAAGCCAAATATGTAACGGGCATAGTCCTCATATGTCACTACTATCATGATATATATTTTATGATTTTACAATAATTTAGTGATATTTAATTTATGTGGGATATTTAAATTTTATTCGATTTTAGTCCTTTTTGATGAATTTTTTATTTGATAGAATTTGTTGCCAGAATCAAATTGTGGTGATTTTCGACGGAAATGTTGGGTATCGATAACAATTATGTAATACTTTAAAGAAAATTTATTTTTATAGGTAAAATTCATATTTTTATGATAATTTTAAGGGAATTTGATTGGTTGAATACATATAGTAAATATGATCCGAATGATGGATTTTTAAGGATCTTTTTCGGTTAAATATAGATTTCTAAAGAAATTTTTACAAAAGTACTAACATTATTTACAAATTAAGCAGTTTTATTTAAAATTTAACAACTTAAAATATTTCTCACAACTTTAATCAAATTCTAGTCACATGATAATCATAATTTAAGGATAAGTCTTATTTTTACAAAAACAAATATTTTACAGCAATTAAACATACATATTTGGATTTTTAGTAGATTTTATCAGTATCTATCAATACCTGTTCCGTCTAGGTTTTTTAAGATTTGTTAGAAATTCAACTTATTTAGTGGTTGGTCGATAATCATTTAATTTCTAGTAAATTGGTAGATATTATTATCTTTTTTATATCAGTTTTATTCAAACCTTTAGCATCTTTGAGTTAATAATTTTAAGAGTTGAATCATTTTCAATAAATACATGAAAATTTATTCCATGTACAATAAAAGTAATATATGTTTTGAGAAATTAATTTAAGAATATTTTTCTAATCAAGTTTCTTTTCACTAGCAATTAGATTAACCACTACTTGTATTTACTAATTACTTTATCATTCAGTAAACAATAAGAATTAAGGTGAAAGATCAGAAAATCTATAAAAATAAATTTAAGTAATTTTTTTTGATAATTTAGCTATTAATTTATTTAGGGGCATGTGAAAATTAAATGAAAAGTTTGACATTCATTTTTGAAAATAACTTTTAGTAATTGTTCATTGTTGGACGCAATTAAAAATATTACAAAAATAGTAGAAAAATTTCTAAGTCTTTTAACTAAGTTTTACAAAATAATTTCAATAAATCACATACAAGACTGTAAACAAAGCAATAAACTTTTATACAGAGAAAATACAACAATTGATTGAGCTTCAATGATTAATAATTTCTTGATAGCAATCTTATAACTAAGCAACCAAACAATTTGAAGACATCCAGAATCGATAAAAGAGTGGAGAAGTTAATAAAATTTGTAATTGAAATTGTATTTCTTTTGATTGTTCAAATTTTTATGTGCTTTTATTTAAAGATTTCTTGGTTAGTAAACAATTTTTGATATTGATTTATTCAGTAACTAGTTATTGATAACATATTGTGAGTGTGTGAATAACCAAGTATTTTAAGGGGAAATGATTAAGAGAAAATTTTATTTTTTAAGTGGGTTAAGTTGGTTGAATATCGGTGTTCAAAGAGTAAATATTATTTAAATATGGCATTTTAATGAATAAGTAAATTATTCAATGCCTAGTATGTATATAGAGAGTTGTACAGTACTCAGTTATTTGAATACAGTACCTAATGATTGTTGTTCAGTTATTAATCAATGAATTATTCACTGTGTATGAGTTATAAGTATTCAGAAGTTGATACCAAGTAAATATAACTATGGATTTGGTTTCAATGAATTCGATTAATTATCGCTTGATAACAACAAGTAACTAAGCAACCAAAACATTTACCAATTTGGAGATATCAATGATCGATAAAAGAGTGAAGAAGTTAATAAAATTTCAATTTGTATTTCTTTTGTTGAACCTTTTATGTGATTTATTTCAAAATTTGTTGGTCAGTAACCTATCATTAATATTTATTGGTTCAGTAACATTTTTGGGTTTATAGTCAATAACCAAGTATTTTATGTGGAAATTATCGATGTGTAACAAGTTTTAATGATATTTTTAAGGGGTTGAATTGGTCGAATATTATTATTTAAATGGTAAATACTAGCTAAATGAATATTTTTATGAAAAATAACATTTAATAGAAGAATAATTGTTCAAAATTGGATAAATTTTTAAAAATAATTGAAAAATGTTTGACTTTTAAATAATAATTTCAATGATTTCAATAAAATACAATAATCAAATAAAATATTTTATTCAGAAAAGATAATTTTTCTTGCTAACTACTCAGTAACTAAACAACCAAGTGATTTACAGATATAGAGGCATTAATGATGTGAAAGAGAGTGAAGAAAATTTTATTAATAAATTTGTATTTTTACTTGTATTTCATGTTATTGATTTACTTTTATTTAAAGTTTTGTTGGTAAGTAACCAAATATTTATTTGTTTAGTAACTAGTTATTGGTTACCTAATATGTATACAAGTAGTCGAAATGAAGTTCCCAACCGGAAAACCTCAACATGTAGTGGATAGAAGTGGAAAATATCCAATCTTATTCTTCAAGAGCGGAAAATTCAGGATAATGGGTTGCAAGAGACCATTACAGGAAGGGGATCTCAAATATCAGATTCAAGATTTACAAATTCAATCATTATCTTTGAATATTGACATGGGTTGCCGAATCAACTTTTATGATTTGTCAGCCAAAACATTGATTTACGAACCGGAACTGTTTCCAGCATTAAGACTTGTCGAGTATAATCCACTTGGTGTGAATGTATTTGCAAGCGAAAAGGTCATTGTCATGGGGATAAAAACACTGGAATACAACAGACTAGTACAAGAAATATTTAATTTTAAAAAAATTTTAATTGATAATTTTAATACCGACGAAGAAATACTTGATTATTTATTAAGCACTGATTGTATTTAAATAGATTTAATTCTGACGATTGTTAAAATTAAAAATGATCGACGAGCAAGAAGCATACGTATTCGAAACAACTCTGATGAAGATGGAAGAAATCTTTCCGAATATGAAAAACAAACTTTCGTATTGTACTCCTGAATATTTGGTTACGCGGATCTATCAAATGACAGGAATCAACATCGAAGAAATTGTACGGATACACTACGAATCAGTTTAAGGATCTGGTTTGAAATGTTTAGATGACTGCATTGTTTGTGCCGATCCTTCAACGTTGACTTGTCCATTTAGATGCAGATGCTGCAGAGACTACAAGAAAAAGGAAGTTGTACATATTTTGTCTGTGGAGCTAGGAAGAGCTTATTATAATCAGATTTGTGATGATGTAAATAAATTTTTATCTTTTACGAGTTAATTTTATGTGTTTATAGTTTTTATAGAGATTTTAATTGATTGAATTATTATTGTTATTATTATTATTATTATTATTATTATTATTATTATTATTATTATTATTATTATTATTATTATTATTATTATTATTATTATGTTAACAAACACAAAAATATGATAAAGCACACAAAATAATTACATGATTGTCTAATTAATACACACCGTAAATAATCACTAAATAATCCCCCCTATATATTATGCAATGGTGTGTTAACTACCTACTAATTTATTCATTCAAAGTTCTTCATAATCGTCATATTCTTCATTAACTTCCGAACATTCTTCTGGACTGTTACTTAAAACCACATCATCTCCCTAATAATGACCATATGCTACATTTATATTTTTCCCCACACAAACCCTTTTATCATCCTTATTTGTTAATACAGTTTTACTGTTTTAAATTGTAAATAATTGATTGTTTTACTAGTAATACGAGTTTGTGGTACCGAAAAAATTAAGTTTTTGTTATAACAATCTAGGTATGACTTATGTTTTAAGTCAGTACCCTTCAATGTTATACCCTTAGCTTTGATACTTTCAACTTCAGATAAGAGGCTATAACATTTTGGACGAAGGAACACCCACTCCTTGTTTTTAAGTCCTTTATTCTCGTCTTTGAACTTTCCAATGACAGAATCTAGGTTCCTACTATACAAGGGATGTTTTGGGTCATAATTAGAAGTATCGAGATTTTCAAGAACCATAGCAGATAAAAGAATGTCTTACAATTCTTTATTTCCAGAAAAAAGGAATAGGTGTCCCCAGCAACTATTTTAATTTCACAAGTGAATTCGTTTCGATACTTTTCTAACTATATGTATTGTTATTGATACATCCTAAGTTTAGATAAATCGAGTACAATTTGTCCAATGTAACTCAGTCGATCTAAACACACCAATTCCTTATTTAATAACACAGAGACCAAATCATTGTCGATTTTATATATGATTTCCGAAAAGTTGGTTTTGAGCAATAATTAATTAATTTGTTTGCAGAATTACATAATCTTAAATTAATTAGTTTTGTAAGATTTTCTACGGTTATTCCGTAGAGGCTATTATTTAAAAGTTTATAATAGTTTTTATCTAAGTCATTGGTTGATTGCACTCTAAGTTGTCTGTTAGTGTCTATATACTTTTTAAATATTGAATTTTGATTATATTTAATGGCTCTATGTATATGTGTAATTTTAATTTGCAAAGAAACAAAAAGCTGCAAAAGTTTTCAAATCAAGAACATAATTCTTCTTTGGATAAATCGTTAGCATTAACTTCTCAACCTTAAAACCCGGAGCCCACATCTTTTCAGCAGCTACTGGAAAATCAGTAAGTTTATCGTGAAGAAATGTTAGGATTTCTAAATCTACTTCAAATGTGACAGCAAATGACAGTGATTCAAGATCCTTATTCAAAAAACTAATTAAATTATTTAATTGATTAGTATCAGTAACTCATTCAAAATCTCCATATGGTAATGGTTGACCTAAAGCCCAGAGATTAATTAAAACTTAAAAACCGTAGAGATTATTGATGTCAATGTAAAGCAGTTCATTGTTGTTATCAGATACTATGTGATGTTTATTAACAAAGGTTAATCGACCACGGATTCCTCCTTCGAAAAAATTATACATCTCCATGTCAGTGAGAAGTTGAATTGGTTCTCCAAGAGTTATAAGAGCCGATGCCCAAGACATACCGGGAATTCTATAAAAGTTTAGTGGTTCCAATCGGTTATGAGTTAAGGACTTTGAAAGAAATTACTGGAAAATATCAGCCAAAAGAAAAACATCAAGTTTGAGGTAAACCATCATATAATCTAGTAAAGAGTTACAATTTGTTTCTTCCCAAATAGAATGAACCTTACTATATTCGGCTTCAGTTACATATTACCAAATCGGTGGAAGTTCATAAGTAGTTTCTAAAACTTCCTGAGAAGTTGCAAAGTTATAAGGGAAAATGCCTTTAGTATCGATAATGCTACCTACAAATTCCGAACGAGTTAAAGGAAGAATGGTCAATGTTTTAACTGCGTTACTTAATGAACTATTTATAAATTGACAAGAATCAATGAAACTTCTCACTTGTTACAGGAATACAACTTATTTTCCACGTGTTAAAATCACTCATACCATACTTGAGGATATGGGGAAGATCATACCCTCTCAAATTATGAAAAACAACTGGAAATTCAAATCTTATTTGTCGAGAAATATTACATTTGGAACAAGCTTCTCCCAAATATTTTCCAGTAAAGTGATCATAATCGTTAACCGGTACTGATAAAATCTTATTACACAAATAACAACAAGTTGCCAAGAAAACGAAAGAATATCTGAGTCTGTTAATAATATTTTCTTTTTATAATTATTTTGTTAAAAGGGTAAAACAGTATTAATAGAAATATTATTTATTTCTTGTAGAAAACTAACTACACAATCATCACCCAAGAAACTCTTATATGATTTTTCACCTGTAAAATTGTTAATTAAAAGTAAACCGACCGAAATTGACATATGTATTTGAAAAGGTCTGTCATCTGAAGGTATGATAGTCTAAAAATAGGCGTAAAGAACGAAAGGAGGAGTTACAGTTTTAGCCCAATTCTTAAATTCCAAGTTTTTATTTAAAGGTAATGTATAAAGAGTTGTATCTAATTTATTTTCATCACACAACCCTTTATGATTATTTAATGAAATTATATTGCGAAAACCAGTTAGACATCAATGACATCATTTATTTTGAACTCTAGTATCAGTAAAAGAATGATTTCTACAATTTAGAAGCCTATCTAATTTAGTAACAGCGATATAATGATAAGAACCATGGCTTTCTAATAAAATGAAATAAATAGGTTGCCCCCCAACAACTTTAGAACGATGAATTATTTCGGCATAAGGGTATTTGAAAACTTCAGGATTAGAAAAATTATTAATAAAATTATTTTTATTATACGTAAAGACATTAATTGAAATATTTGGATTTTTAGCTTCAAATTTTGGAATGTCACAAAGTTTCATAGGTAAATTCGAAGGTGAAAAGTCAAGTTCAGATGTGTTGTAGCTAAAGATTTCATTTCTATGATGTTTATTTTCATGATTTAAAGTAGCTAAAATACTGTAAATGAAGCATAAATTATCAGAATTAGCAACGTTTACAGTACAATGTTTATTTAATAAGGATAATGGTGTTGGAATAAATCCATGACCACTCAACCGATTTATTTGTGAAAACTTGGTAAGAACAAAATGAATTTCTTTTATTTTATTTAAAACCCAGTTAACACCTTTGTTATAAATTAATTTTATTTTTTTCGTCAAGAAGATTAGCGCCTTCATCTAAAAATGAATCACTCATTATTCTGACAGAGTTTGAAATGATGAAAGATAGTATGAGATTAACATGTTCAAATGGATGTCCATGTTGTCACGATTTCAAACGTGACCCAACAATCTATATATTGTTGGCCGAAATGCGTAAAGCATATAACTCGGATATTTTTGATTTGAAATAAAAATTAATCTTTTTTATTTAATCTTAATTGTCAATAAAAATATTTGTATGAATTGAAAGTTTGTTATTTTTACAATTCAAAATTTATCGATGATTTATCAATCTTTTTACATTGAAAAATTATTCTTAGACTTAAAATTAAATTTAATTTAATATAATTAATATAATTAAAAAAAATTATTAATAATAATAAAATAAAATAAATAATTAAATAAAAAAAATAATATTAAATAAATAATTAAATGAAAATAAAATAATAAATAATTATTTAATTCACTTCATTAAAACAAACTATTTAATTTAGTAATAATATAATTTAAAAAATAAATAAATAAAATAATTGACTTGAATTAAACAAACAATTAAAGTAAAAAAAACTTAAAAAAATATTCAGGATTTTTAATCAATCAAATATATTTTTTTATTCGACAGCAATTTGAGCCAATTTTATTTTTATGGGTTTTTAAGTATGAAAATATACTTAGGCCTTTTATTCTAGGAAATATTTTAAAATTTTTTAATCAGTAAGTGATTTTAGCCAATTTATTCGAAAATACCTCTTACTATAGTACGACCAATCGTATGCGATTTTGGGAAGTTTAGATACGGCAGTTAACGTGATAAATATGAAATAGTTTTACAATAATTTCTTAATCAGTTTTATTTATAATAGTCAGTAGAATGAATGTATAGTGTTGCACAGAGACAGACATTTTTACGAAATTATATACGAGATTATTTTTATTTTTATTATAATTTATAAATTAATAAATTAATTTTAGAGATCATTTTAAAGAATACATAGCCGTATTGATATTCAAAAAAAATCGGGAGAATTTCAAGAAAAGTAATTGTGAACAGTTAAATATAAGCAAAAATTGCAAAAATGGAATTATTAATAACAATCTTATTAATCAAAATGCAAATAACAGAAATAAGCAGAATTCTCCATCCACAGTAGACAAAAAGAATCGGGTCGCAACGAATATTCAACAGAAAAAAGATTATAAAGAGAATACAAACCTTCGTAAAAATGAAAATATAGTAATTCCAAATAGTTATATAAAACGCATTAAAAATGCACATATAAAGAATTACTCAAATAAAGTTCAATTGGGCACACACAGAATAGATCTAAATCAAATAGTTCAGCCAGCTGTGAAAATAAGAGTTGAAAATACTGTAAATGATGTCAACCGCTGGAACAGAAAATATCCAAACCATTCAGCTATAAAACATAAAATTATCGATAACATTCCTCGGAATCTCAATCAATCATTGTCGAATTCCTCAAAAGCAGCTCAAACTGATGCACAGAGAAGAGATACTCATCCAACAGTTCAGTCGATAAATCAAAAGAAAGATGGAATTAATGTAAATGTAGCCTACCGCCGGAACAGCAAACAACCACTGATAAAACATGGAAATACCGATAAACCCCTCCAGAACATCCATAAATCAGTGTCGGTTACCAGCCTGATTCATAAACCTTTAACTGGCAGAAAGAGAAATATTGAAATGCGAAAATTTTCCCATTTAAGCAAGGAAACTTGTATCGATTCTTCATCAACTGACCGAAATTCACAAAGTGACAGTAATAAATTTCACTTTACTGTCGGTGAATGCTTCCGTTTAGATGAAACCAGCTGCTTTATTGATAACTCCAAGTTGAAGATGTTGAATGCTGACTCAAAATCAGTTAGGAAGAATTCGGAATATTTTTATCATTCGATGTTTGACATTTCCAAAAAGGAAATAATTGAATTTCCGGATAATCGAAATTCACATACAAATCTCGTCGATGACGATTACACGTTTGACACTGGTTATTATTGATTTTTATTATTATTATTATTATTGATTTTTATTATTATTATTATTATTATTATTATTATTGTTATTGTTATTAATATTATTAATATAATTATTTATTATTATTAACTATTATTGTTATTATTATTCAAAATTTTATTATATATGTAACAAGTCTTTTACATTAATAAGAAAATACTTTACATGAAGCATGTAATTCATACTGCAATCGCAATAAAGATTTAGAAATCAAATGTTATTATTATTATTATTATTATTATTATTATTATTATTATTATTGTTAAGATCAAAAAGGAGTTGTGGGGGACTAAGATCTTAACACAGTTCGTTATCTGACTCCAAATCAATAACAATAAATTAATATACCAAATATAAACTGATCAAAATATAAAATATAAAAATGTCGGTTGTGGTCCTATGCAAATAAATAAGACAAAGCCAATTAATTACCTATAAAATTTATTAGGCGTTACAAATAAAATTTACAACTGTATATGTGTATAAGTTACAAGATTGTAAAGAAAACTGGATCAAATGATCCCTGCCAAATGGCCCGCAAGAAGTCGATGGTCACTATGCAAACGCAACGACTTATCCTAATAAACAAAGGGCAAGTAAGTATAGATTTTGAGGCACCCTAAGTATCCGAAAGCGGTTAACTGCTTTAGATACTTATGGTTTTAAAAATTATTTTAATTATTTTAATTAAACCGGATTGAAGAATCCGCTTATTCCTTTTTTAAATTTATAATAGAAAATTACCAAAAGAAAATCAGGATAAAGATGTATCCATTTTGCACTATCCGTAATCTCTTTGAAATATTCTCTGTGGAATTACAATTGTCTTGTAACTGTTAGAAATGTCTGGCTGCTTCTATTCTTCCTTTTCTCGCAATCCTCTCTTTCGTAGATATAGGTATATATACTGATTTGGAAGATTTTCTGCTGATGGGTTTCCTTTTCTTCTGTGAATTATAAGTGTCAATAGATAATTTTCTGCTGGTTGGTTCTCTTCTGGAAATTGTAAGTGTCAAATAATTTTCTGCTGGTTGGTTTTCTTCTGGGAATTGTAAATAATTTTCTTCGGCCGTAATTGTTGGTTTTCCAAAATTCAATGTTGGGTTACTTAACTAATTTTCTCGTACAATCACTTTGTCTGGGTTCTGTATAATTTTTTGTTATCGACTCCAATATAAGTTTCTTTTTTTGCATCGGACTTTTACAAATGAATGTTTCTCTATTTATATTGATTAATAAAAATTAATAAAAATTAAAATTACTATTTTTGTATTTTAGGGTTTAATTAATTACTAAATTTATATCTACGTCATCAGAAATCCAAATTTAGTAATTTTCTGATGACGTATTTCCAATTTTAGTAATTTTTCTGTGACGTATTTGATAAATTTTCCAGTGACGACGCTAAACGTCATCTTATTAACACCGTTTTTTGACGTCAGTATTACTAATATTTTTAGGCTAAGAGCCTGTACTTGACTTTATTATTATTATTATTATTATTATTATTATTATTATTATTATTATTGTTATTTTTATTATTATTATTATTATTTTTTTTTATTATTATTTTTATTATTATTATTATAAATTAATTATTATTTTTATTCTTCTTCTTCTTCTTATTATTAATATTATTATTATTATTATTATATTGATTATTATTTTTATTATTTTTAATAATAATATCATTAATATTATTTATATTTATTAATATCATTATTTTTTTATTATTATTATAAAATAGTTATTATTTTTATTCTTAATATTATTATTTATTATTATTATTATTATTATTATTCAAAATTTTATTATATATAACAAGTCTTTTACATTGATAAGAAAATACTTTAAATGAAGCATGCAATTCATACTGCAATCACAATAAAGATTTAGAAATCAAATGTTATTATTATTATTATTATTTTTTATTTTTTATTAATATTATTATATATTATTATATTTTTTATTATTATTATTATTATTTATTATTTTTATTATTTTTATTTTAATTAAAAATAATAATTTTTTTTAATAGTATTATTATAATTATTTTTATTATTAATATTATTATTATTATTTTTTATTATTGTTATTTTTATTATTATTATAAATTGTTTTTTAAAATTTTTTTAAATTGTATTATTACTAATATTATTAATAATTGTTTTAATTTTTATTATTATTAATTTTAATTATTTTTATTATAATTTTATTTTATTTATATAATTGTATAAAACTTGAAATAAATATGTATGTTTAATCGCAAGATAATTTATTAAATCAAAAATATCAACAGCTCCACCTCTATTTAATAATGTTCTAGAACTAATTTTATTTTGGATAGCAAATGTGACTTTTGATTAGGGCAGGGCTAGAGATTGCTATAAATCACACTATTGCTATTGAAGTATTTCATACATTAGAAATGCATGTTAATATAAATGAAACCGTGAATGATGGAGACCAGGATAGCCATGAATCATTAATCAGTGAAGAATATACCATACCGATTATCAACAAGGAAATCTTGTTTTGTTTTAATTCGAAATAAAATAGGTACAGATCACTCAAAAACAAAATTTTATTTATTTTAGGCCAAAATATTTCTTATTTCCTTTTATGTATAAAAATTGCGGAAATTGGCTTAAATATTTATTTATCTAAATTTGATTTATATAAATGATTTCTAAAAAGCAGCTCAAACTGATGCACAGAGAAGAGATACTCATCCAACAGTTCAGTCGATAAATCAAAAGAAAGATGGAATTAATGTAAATGTAGCCTACCGCCGGAACAGCAAACAACCACTGATAAAACATGGAAATACCGATAAACCCCTCCAGAACATCCATAAATCAGTGTCGGTTACCAGCCTGATTCATAAACCTTTAACTGGCAGAAAGAGAAATATTGAAATGCGAAAATTTTCCCATTTAAGCAAGGAAACTTGTATCGATTCTTCATCAACTGACCGAAATTCACAAAGTGACAGTAATAAATTTCACTTTACTGTCGGTGAATGCTTCCGTTTAGATGAAACCAGCTGCTTTATTGATAACTCCAAGTTGAAGATGTTGAATGCTGACTCAAAATCAGTTAGGAAGAATCGGAATATTTTTATCATTCGATGTTTGACATTTCCAAAAGGAAATAATTGAATTTCCGGATAATCGAAATTCACATACAAATCTCGTCGATGACGATTACACGTTTGACACTGGTTATTATTGATTTTTATTATTATTATTATTATTGATTTTATATTATTATTATTATATTATTATATTATTGTTATTGTTATTAATATTATTAATATAATTATTTATTATTATTAACTATTATTGTTATTATTATTCAAAATTTTATTATATATGTAACAAGTCTTTTACATTAATAAGAAAATACTTTACATGAAGCATGTAATTCATACTGCAATCGCAATAAAGATTTAGAAATCAAATGTTATTATTATTATTATTATTATTATTATTATTATTATTATTATTATTATTATTATTATTATTATTGTTAAGATCAAAAAGGAGTTGTGGGGGACTAAGATCTTAACACAGTTCGTTATCTGACTCCAAATCAATAACAATAAATTAATATACCAAATATAAACTGATCAAAATATAAAATATAAAAATGTCGGTTGTGGTCCTATGCAAATAAATAAGACAAAGCCAATTAATTACCTATAAAATTTATTAGGCGTTACAAATAAAATTTACAACTGTATATGTGTATAAGTTACAAGATTGTAAAGAAAACTGGATCAAATGATCCCTGCCAAATGGCCCGCAAGAAGTCGATGGTCACTATGCAAACGCAACGACTTATCCTAATAAACAAAGGGCAAGTAAGTATAGATTTTGAGGCACCCTAAGTATCCGAAAGCGGTTAACTGCTTTAGATACTTATGGTTTTAAAAATTATTTTAATTATTTTAATTAAACCGGATTGAAGAATCCGCTTATTCCTTTTTTAAATTTATAATAGAAAATTACCAAAAGAAAATCAGGATAAAGATGTATCCATTTTGCACTATCCCGTAATCTCTTTGAAATATTCTCTGTGGAATTACAATTGTCTTGTAACTGTTAGAAATGTCTGGCTGCTTCTATTCTTCCTTTTCTCGCAATCCTCTCTTTCGTAGATATAGGTATATATACTGATTTGGAAGATTTTCTGCTGATGGGTTTCCTTTTCTTCTGTGAATTATAAGTGTCAATAGATAATTTTCTGCTGGTTGGTTCTCTTCTGGAAATTGTAAGTGTCAAATAATTTCTGCTGGTTGGTTTTCTTCTGGAATTGTAAATAATTTTCTTCGGCCGTAATTGTTGGTTTTCCAAAATTCAATGTTGGGTTACTTAACTAATTTTCTCGTACAATCACTTTGTCTGGGTTCTGTATAATTTTTTGTTATCGACTCCAATATAAGTTTCTTTTTTTGCATCGGACTTTTACAAATGAATGTTTCTCTATTTATATTGATTAATAAAAATTAATAAAAATTAAAATTACTATTTTGTATTTAGGTTTAATTAATTACTAAATTATATCTACGTCATCAGAAATCCAAATTTAGTAATTTTCTGATGACGTATTTCCAATTTTAGTAATTTTTCTGTGACGTATTGATAAATTTTCCAGTGACGACGCTAAACGTCATCTTATTAACACCGTTTTTTGACGTCAGTATTACTAATATTTTAGGCTAAGAGCCTGTACTTGACTTTATTATTATATTATTATTATTATTATTATTATTATTATTATTATTGTTATTTTATTATTATTATTATTATTTTTTTATTATTATTTTTATTATTATTATTATAAATTAATTATTATTTTATTCTTCTTCTTCTTCTTATTATTAATATTATTATTATTATTATTATATTGATTATTATTTTTATTATTTTTAATAATAATATCATTAATATTATTTATATTTATTAATATCATTATTTTTTATTATTATTATAAAATAGTTATTATTTTTATTCTTAATATTATTATTATTATTATTATATTATTATTCAAAATTTATTATATATAACAAGTCTTTACATTGATAAGAAAATACTTTAAATGAAGCATGCAATTCATACTGCAATCACAATAAAGATTTAGAAATCAAATGTTATTATTATTATTATTATTTTTTATTTTTATTAATATTATTATATATTATTATATTTTTATTATTATTATTATTATTATATTTTATTATTTTTATTTAATTAAAAATAATAATTTTTTTTAATAGTATTATATAATTATTTTATTATTAATATTATTATTATTATTTTTTATTATTGTTATTTTTATTATTATTATAAATTGTTTTTAAAATTTTTTTAAATTGTATTATTACTAATATTATTAATAATTGTTTTAATTTTTATTATTATTAATTTAATTATTTTATTATAATTTTATTTATTATATAATTGTATAAAACTTGAAATAAATATGTATGTTTAATCGCAAGATAATTTATTAAATCAAAAATATCAACAGCTCCACCTCTATTTAATAATGTTCTAGAACTAATTTTATTTGGATAGCAAATGTGACTTTGATTAGGGCAGGGCTAGAGATTGCTATAAATCACACTATTGCTATTGAAGTATTTCATACATTAGAAATGCATGTTAATATAAATGAAACCGTGAATGATGGAGACCAGGATAGCCATGAATCATTAATCAGTGAAGAATATACCATACCGATTATCAACAAGGAAATCTTGTTTTGTTTAATTCGAAATAAAATAGTACAGATCACTCAAAAACAAAATTTATTTATTTAGGCCAAAATATTCTTATTTCCTTTTATGTATAAAAATTGCGGAAATTGGCTTAAATATTTATTTATCTAAATTTGATTTATATAAATGATTTCTAAAAAGCAGCTCAAACTGATGCACAGAGAAGAGATACTCATCCAACAGTTCAGTCGATAAATCAAAAGAAAGATGGAATTAATGTAAATGTAGCCTACCGCCGGAACAGCAAACAACCACTGATAAAACATGGAAATACCGATAAACCCCTCCAGAACATCCATAAATCAGTGTCGGTTACCAGCCTGATTCATAAACCTTTAACTGGCAGAAAGAGAAATATTGAAATGCGAAAATTTTCCCATTTAAGCAAGGAAACTTGTATCGATTCTTCATCAACTGACCGAAATCACAAAGTGACAGTAATAAATTTCACTTTACTGTCGGTGAATGCTTCCGTTTAGATGAAACCAGCTGCTTTATTGATAACTCCAAGTTGAAGATGTTGAATGCTGACTCAAAATCAGTTAGGAAGAATTCGGAATATTTTTATCATTCGATGTTTGACATTTCCAAAAGGAAATAATTGAATTTCCGGATAATCGAAATTCACATACAAATCTCGTCGATGACGATTACACGTTTGACACTGGTTATTATTGATTTTTATTATTATATTATTATTGATTTTATTATTATTATTATTATTATTATTATTATTGTATTGTTATTAATATTATTAATATAATTATTATTATTATTAACTATTATTGTTATTATTATTCAAAATTTTATTATATATGTAACAAGTCTTTTACATTAATAAGAAAATACTTTACATGAAGCATGTAATTCATACTGCAATCGCAATAAAGATTTAGAAATCAAATGTTATTATTATTATTATTATATATTATTATTATTATTATTATTATTATTATTATATTGTTAAGATCAAAAAGGAGTTGTGGGGACTAAGATCTTAACACAGTTCGTTATCTGACTCCAAATCAATAACAATAAATTAATATACCAAATATAAACTGATCAAAATATAAAATATAAAAATGTCGGTTGTGGTCCTATGCAAATAAATAAGACAAAGCCAATTAATTACCTATAAAATTTATTAGGCGTTACAAATAAAATTTACAACTGTATATGTGTATAAGTTACAAGATTGTAAAGAAAACTGGATCAAATGATCCCTGCCAAATGGCCCGCAAGAAGTCGATGGTCACTATGCAAACGCAACGACTTATCCTAATAAACAAAGGGCAAGTAAGTATAGATTTGAGGCACCCTAAGTATCCGAAAGCGGTTAACTGCTTTAGATACTTATGGTTTTAAAAATTATTTTAATTATTTTAATTAAACCGGATTGAAGAATCCGCTTATTCCTTTTTAAATTTATAATAGAAAATTACCAAAGAAAATCAGGATAAAGATGTATCCATTTTGCACTATCCCGTAATCTCTTTGAAATATTCTCTGTGGAATTACAATTGTCTTGTAACTGTTAGAAATGTCTGGCTGCTTCTATTCTTCCTTTTCTCGCAATCCTCTCTTTCGTAGATATAGGTATATATACTGATTTGGAAGATTTTCTGCTGATGGTTTCCTTTTCTTCTGTGAATTATAAGTGTCAATAGATAATTTTCTGCTGGTTGGTTCTCTTCTGGAAATTGTAAGTGTCAAATAATTTTCTGCTGGTTGGTTTTCTTCTGGGAATTGTAAATAATTTTCTTCGGCCGTAATTGTTGGTTTTCCAAAATTCAATGTTGGGTTACTTAACTAATTTTCTCGTACAATCACTTTGTCTGGGTTCTGTATAATTTTTGTTATCGACTCCAATATAAGTTTCTTTTTTGCATCGGACTTTTACAAATGAATGTTTCTCTATTTATATTGATTAATAAAAATTAATAAAAATTAAAATTACTATTTTGTATTTTAGGGTTTAATTAATTACTAAATTTATATCTACGTCATCAGAAATCCAAATTTAGTAATTTTCTGATGACGTATTTCCAATTTTAGTAATTTTTCTGTGACGTATTTGATAAATTTTCCAGTGACGACGCTAAACGTCATCTTATTAACACCGTTTTTGACGTCAGTATTACTAATATTTTAGGCTAAGAGCCTGTACTTGACTTTATTATTATTATTTATTATTATTATTATATTATTATTATTATTATTATGTTATTTTTATTATTATTATTATTATTTTTTTATTATTATTTTATATTATTATTATAAATTAATTATTATTTTATTTCTTCTTCTTCTTATTATTATAATATTATTATTAATTATTATATATTGATTATTATTTTATTATTTTTAATAATAATATCATTAATATTATTTATATTTATTAATATCATTATTTTTTATTATTATTATAAAATAGTTATTATTTTTATTCTTAATATTATTATTTATTATTATTATTATTATTATCAAAATTTTATTATATATAACAAGTCTTTTACATTGATAAGAAAATACTTAAATGAAGCATGCAATTCATACTGCAATCACAATAAAGATTTAGAAATCAAATGTTATTATTATTATTATTATTATTTTTTATTTTTTATTAATATTATTATATATTATTATATTTTTTATTATTATTATTATTATTTATTATTTTTATTATTTTTATTTTAATTAAAATAATAATTTTTAATATATTATTATAATTATTTTATTATTAATATTATTATTATTATTTTTATTATTGTTATTTTTATTATTATTATAAATTGTTTTTTAAAATTTTTTTAAATTGTATTATTACTAATATTATTAATAATTGTTTTAATTTTTATTATTATTAATTTTAATTATTTTTATTATAATTTTATTTTATTTATATAATTGTATAAAACTTGAAATAAATATGTATGTTTAATCGCAAGATAATTTATTAAATCAAAAATATCAACAGCTCCACCTCTATTTAATAATGTTCTAGAACTAATTTTATTTTGGATAGCAAATGTGACTTTTGATTAGGGCAGGGCTAGAGATTGCTATAAATCACACTATTGCTATTGAAGTATTTCATACATTAGAAATGCATGTTAATATAAATGAAACCGTGAATGATGAGACCAGGATAGCCATGAATCATTAATCAGTGAAGAATATACCATACCGATTATCAACAAGGAAATCTTGTTTTGTTTAATTCGAAATAAAATAGGTACAGATCACTCAAAAAACAAAATTTTATTTATTTTAGGCCAAAATATTTCTTATTTCCTTTATGTATAAAAATTGCGGAAATTGGCTTAAATATTTATTTATCTAAATTTGATTTATATAAATGATTTCTAAAAAGCAGCTCAAACTGATGCACAGAGAAGAGATACTCATCCAACAGTTCAGTCGATAAATCAAAAGAAAGATGGAATTAATGTAAATGTAGCCTACCGCCGGAACAGCAAACAACCACTGATAAAACATGGAAATACCGATAAACCCCTCCAGAACATCCATAAATCAGTGTCGGTTACCAGCCTGATTCATAAACCTTTAACTGGCAGAAAGAGAAATATTGAAATGCGAAAATTTTCCCATTTAAGCAAGGAAACTTGTATCGATTCTTCATCAACTGACCGAAATTCACAAAGTGACAGTAATAAATTTCACTTTACTGTCGGTGAATGCTTCCGTTTAGATGAAACCAGCTGCTTTATTGATAACTCCAAGTTGAAGATGTTGAATGCTGACTCAAAATCAGTTAGGAAGAATTCGGAATATTTTTATCATTCGATGTTTGACATTTCCAAAAAGGAAATAATTGAATTTCCGGATAATCGAAATTCACATACAAATCTCGTCGATGACGATTACACGTTTGACACTGGTTATTATTGATTTTTATTATTATTATTATTATTGATTTTTATTATTATTATTATTATTATTATTATTATTATTGTTATTGTTATTAATATTATTAATATAATTATTTATTATTATTAACTATTATTGTTATTATTATTCAAAATTTTATTATATATGTAACAAGTCTTTTACATTAATAAGAAAATACTTTACATGAAGCATGTAATTCATACTGCAATCGCAATAAAGATTTAGAAATCAAATGTTATTATTATTATTATTATTATTATTATTATTATTATTATTATTATTATTATTATTATTATTATTATTATTATTATTATTGTTAAGATCAAAAAGGAGTTGTGGGGGACTAAGATCTTAACACAGTTCGTTATCTGACTCCAAATCAATAACAATAAATTAATATACCAAATATAAACTGATCAAAATATAAAATATAAAAATGTCGGTTGTGGTCCTATGCAAATAAATAAGACAAAGCCAATTAATTACCTATAAAATTTATTAGGCGTTACAAATAAAATTTACAACTGTATATGTGTATAAGTTACAAGATTGTAAAGAAAACTGGATCAAATGATCCCTGCCAAATGGCCCGCAAGAAGTCGATGGTCACTATGCAAACGCAACGACTTATCCTAATAAACAAAGGCAAGTAAGTATAGATTTTGAGGCACCCTAAGTATCCGAAAGCGGTTAACTGCTTTAGATACTTATGGTTTTAAAAATTATTTTAATTATTTTAATTAACCGGATTGAAGAATCCGCTTTATTCCTTTTTTAAATTTTATAATAGAAAATTACCAAAAGAAAATCAGGATAAAGATGTATCCATTTTGCACTATCCCGTAATCTCTTTGAAATATTCTCTGTGGAATTACAATTGTCTTGTAACTGTTAGAAATGTCTGGCTGCTTCTATTCTTCCTTTTCTCGCAATCCTCTCTTTCGTAGATATAGGTATATATACTGATTTGGAAGATTTTCTGCTGATGGGTTTCCTTTTCTTCTGTGAATTATAAGTGTCAATAGATAATTTTCTGCTGGTTGGTTCTCTTCTGGAAATTGTAAGTGTCAAATAATTTTCTGCTGGTTGGTTTTCTTCTGGGAATTGTAAATAATTTTTCTTCCGGCCGCTAATTGTTGGTTTTCCAAAATTCAATGTTGCGGTTACTTAACTAATTTCTCGTACAATCACTTTTCTGGGTTCTGTATAATTTTTTGTTAATCGACTCCAATATAAGTTTCTTTTTTTGCATCGGGAACTTTTACAACATGAATGTTTCTCTATTATATTGATTAAATAAAATTAATAAAAATTAAAAAATTACTATTTTTGTATTTTAGGGTTTAATTAATTTACTAAATTTATATCTACGTCATCAGAAATCCAAATTTAGTATTGTTCTGATGACGTTATTTCCAATTTTAGTAATTTTCTTGTGACGTATTTTGAAAATTTCCAGCTGACGACGCTAAACGTCATCTTATTAACACCGTTTTTTGACGTCAGTATTACTAATATTTTTAGTCTAAGAGCCGTACGTGACTTTATTATTATTATTATTATTATTATTATTATTATATTATTATTATTGTTATTTTATTATTATTATTATTTATTTTTTTTTATTATTATTTTTATTTATTATTATTATAAATTAATTATTATTTTTATTCTTCTTCTTCTTGCTTATTATTAATATTATTATTATATTATTATATTGATTATTATTTTATTATTTAATAATAATACATTAATATTATTTATTATTTATTAATATCATTATTTTATTATTATTATAAAATAGTTTATTATTTTTATTTCTTAATATATTATTTATTATTATTATTATTATTATTCAAAATTTTTATTATATATAACAGTCTTTTACATGATAAGAAAATACTTTAAATGAAGCATGCAGATTCATACTGCAATCACATAAAGATTTAGAAATCAAATGTTTATTATTAATTATTATTATTTTTTTATTTTTATTAATTATTATTATAATTATTTATATTTTTATTATTATTATTATTATTTGATATTTTTAGATTTATTTTAATTAAAAATTAATATTGTTTTTAATAGTATTATTATAATTATTTTTATTATTAATATTATTTATTATTATTTTTTTATTATTGTTTATTTTTATTTATTATTATTAAATTGTTTTTTAAAAATTTTTTTAAATGTATTATTACTAATATTATAAATAATTGTTTTAATTTTATTATGATTAATTTTAATTATTTATTATAATTTATTTTATTTATATAATTGTTATAAACTGAAATAAATATGTATGTTGTTAATCGCAAGATAATTTATTTAAATCAAAAATATCAACAGCTCCACCTTATTTAATATGTTCTAGAACTAATTTTATTTTGGATAGCAAATTGTGATTTTGATTAGGGCAGGCTAGCAGATTGCCTATAAATCACACTAGTTGCTATTGAAGTTATTTCATACATTAGAAATGCATTTAATATAAATGAAACGTGAATGAATGAAGACCAGGATAGCCATTGAAATCATTAATCAGTGAAGAATATACCATACCGATTTCATCAACAAGGAAATCTTGTTTTGTTTAATTCGAAATAAAAATAGGTACAGATCAGCTCAAAAACAAAAATTTTATTTATTTTAGGCCAAAATATTTCTTATTTCCTTTTATGTATAAAAATTGCGGAAATTGGCTTAAATATTTATTTATCTAAATTTGATTTATATAAATGATTCTAAAAGCAGCTCAAACTGATGAAACAGAGAAGAGGATACTCATTCCAACAGTTCAGTCGATAAATCAAAAGAAAGATGGAATAATGTAAATGTAGCCTACCGCCGAACAGCAAAACAACCACTGATAAAAACATGGAAATACAATAAACCCCGCCAAACATCCATAAATTCAGTGTCGGTTACCAGCTGATTCATAAACCTTTAACTTGGCAGCAAAGAGAAATATAAATGGCGAAAATTTTTCCCATTTAGCAAGGAAACTTGTATCGATTCTTCATCAACTGACCGAATTCACAAAGTGACCATAATAAATTTCACTTTACTGCTCGGTGACTGCGTTCCGTTTAGTATGAAACCAGCTGCCTTATTGATAACTCCAAGTTGAAGATGTTGAATGCTGACTCAAAATCAGTTAGGGAAGAAATTCGGAATATTTTATCATTCGATGGTTTGACATTTCCAAAAAGGGAAAATAGTTGAATTTCCAGGATAATCGAAATTCACATACAAATCTCGTCGATGACGATTACCGTTTGACACTGGTTATTATTGATTTTGATTATTATTATATATTTATGGATTTTTTTTATTTTATTTATTATTATTATTATATTATTATTGTTATTTATTAATATTATTAAATAATATTTATTATTATTAAACTATTATTTTATTATATTCAAAATTTTATTATATATGTAACAAGCTTTTACAATTATAAGAAAATACTTTGACATGAAGCATGTAATTCATACTGCAATCGCAATAAAGATTTAGAATCAAATGTTATTATTATTATTATTATTATTATTATTATTATTATATTATTATTATATTATTATTTATGTTAAGATAAAAAGGAGTTGTGGGGGACGAAGATCTTAACACAGTTCGATTATCTGGACTCCAAATCAATAACAAATAAATTAATATACCAAATATAAACTGATCAAAATATAAAATATAAAAAATGTACGGTTTTGGTTCCTATGCAAATAAATAAGACAAAGCCAATTAATTACCTATAAAATTTATTAGGGGCAGTTACAATAAAATTTACAACTGTTATATGGTATAAAGTTAACAAGATTGTAAAGAAAACTGGATCAAATGATCCCTGCCAAATGGCCGCAAGAAGTCGATGTCACTATGCAAACGCCAACGACTTATCCTAATAAAACAAAGGGCAAGTAAGTATAGAATTTTGAGGCACCCCTAAGTATCCGAAAGCGGTTAACTGCTTTAGATACTTATCGGTTTTAAAAATTATTTTTAATTATTTTAATTAACCGGATTGAAGATATCCGCTTATCCTTTTTTAAATTATAATAGAAAATTACCAAAAGAAAATTCAGGAATAAAATGTATCCATTTTGCACTAATCCCGTAAATCTCTTTGAAATATTCTCTGTGGGAATTACAATTTGTCTTGTAACTTGTTAGAATGTGCTGGCTGCTTCTTATTCTTCCTTTTCTCGCAATCCTCTCTTTCGTTAATATAGGTATAATATACTGATTGGAAGTTTCTGCTGATGGTTTCCTTTCTTTCTGTGAATTAATAAGTGTCAATAGATAATTTTCTGCTTGTTGGTTCTCTTCTGGAAATTGTAAAGTGTCAAATAATTTTCTGCTGGTTGGTTTTCTTCTGAGGAATTGTTAAATAATTTTTCTTCGGCCGTAATGTTGGTTTTCCCAAAATTTCAATGTATGGGGTTACTTAACTAATTTTCTCGTAACAATCACTTTTGTCTGGTTCTGTATAATTTTGTTATCGACTCCAATATAAGTTTCCTTTTGCATCGGACTAATTTTACAAATGAATGTTTTCCTCTATTTATATTGATTAATAAAAATTAAAATAAAAATTTAAAGTAACTATTTTGTTATTTTAGGGTTTAATTAATTTACTAAATGTTATATTCTACGTTCATCAGAATCCAATAGTTAATTTTACTGAGTGACTATTTTCCAATTTGTAGTTAAATTTTTCTGTGACCGTATTTGATAAATTTTCCAAGTGACGACGCTAAAACGTCATCTTTTAACCACCGTTTTTTTGACGTCAGTATTACTAATATTTTTAGGCTAAGAGCCTTACTTGACTTATTATTTATTATTATTATTATTATTATTGATTTTATTATTATTATTGTATTTATTATTATTATTATTATTTTTTTATTATTATTTTTATATATTATTATAAATTAATATTATTTTATTCTTCTTCTTTTTTCTTATTATTAATATTATTATTATTATTATTATATTGATTATTATTATTTATTACTTTTAATTAATAATATCATTAAATATTATTTATATTTATTAATATCATTATTTTTTATTATTATTATAAAATAGTTATTATTTTGTATTTCTTAATATTTTTATTTATTATTATTATTATATTATTCAAAATTTTATTATATATTAACAAGTCTTTTACATTATAAGAAAATACTTAAATGAAGCATGCAATTCATACTGCATCACAATAAAGGATTTAGAAATCAAATGTTTATTATTATTATTATTATATTTTTTATTTTTATTAATATTATTTATATTATTATATTTTTTATGTTATTATTATTATTATTTATTATTTTTATTATTTTTATTTAATTTAAAAATAATAATTTTTTTATAGTATTATTATAATTATTTTTTAATTATTAATATTATTATATTTATTTTTTATTATTGTTATTTTTATTATTAATTATTAAATTGTTTTTAAAATTTTTTTAAATTGTATTATTACTAATATTATTAATAATTGTTTTAATTTTTATTATTATAATTTTAATTATTTTTATTATAATTTTATTTTATTTATATAATTGTATAAAAACTTGAAATAAATATGTATGTTTAACGCAAGATAAGTTTAGTAAAATCAAAAATATCAACAGCTCCACCTCTATTTAATAATGTTCTAGAACTAATTTGATTTTGGATAGCAAATGTGACTTTTGATTAGGCAGGGCTAGAGAAATTGCTATAAAGCACACTATGCTATGTTGAAGTATTTCATACATTAGAAATGCATGTTAATTAAATGAAACCGTGAATGATGGAGACCAGGAATAGCCATGAATCATTAATCAGTTGAAAATATACCATACCGATTTATCAACAAGGAAAATCTTGTTTTGTTTTAATTCGAAATAAAATAGGTACAGATCACTCAAAAACAAAATTTTATTTATTTTAGCCAAAAATATTTCTTATTTCCTTTTATGTATAAAAAATTGCGGAAAGTGGCTAAATATTTATTTATCTAATCTTGATTTTATATAAAATGATTTCTAAAAGCAAGCTCAAACTGATGCACAGATTAAAGGATACTCATCCAACAGTTCAGTCGATAAATCAAAAGGAAAGATGAATTAATGTTGACAATGTTAAGCCTACCGCCGGAACAGCAAACAACCACTGATAACATGGAAATACCGATAAACCCTCCAGAACATCCAATAAAATGCAGTGTCCGGTTACCAGCCTGATTCATAAACTTAACTGGCAGAAAGAGAATATTGAAATGCGAAAATTTTCCCATTTAAGCAAGGAAAACTTGATCGATTCTTCATCAACTGACCGAAATCACAAAGTGACAGTATAAATTTCACTTTACTGGTCGGTGAATGCTTCCGTTTAGATGAAACCAGCTGCTTATGATAACTCCAAGTTAAGATGTTGAATGACTGACTCCCAAAATCAGTTAGGAGAATTCGGTAATATTTTTATCATTCGATGTTGGACATATTCAAAAGGAAATTTAATGAATTTCCGCGATAATCGAAATTCACATACAAATTCTCGTCGATGACGATTACACGTTTGACACTGGTTATTATTGATTTATTATTATATATTATTTGATTTTTATTATTATTATTATTATTATATTATTATTATTGTTATTGTTATTTATATTATTAATATTAATTATTATATTATTAAAACTCATTATTGTTTTATTATTCAAAATTTATATTATATATGTAACAAGTCTTTTACATTAATAAGAAAAATACTTTACATGAAGCATGTATTCATACTGCAATCGCAATAAGATTTAAAATGAAATGTTATTATTATTATTATTATTATTATTATTAATTATTATTATTATTATTATTATATTATTATATTATTATTATTATTGTAAGATCAAAATAGGAAGTTGTGGGAGACTAAGATCTTAACACAGTCGTTATCTGACTCCAAATCCAATAACAATAAATTATATATACCAAATATAAAACTGATCAAAATATAAAAATATAAAACAATGTCGGTGTGCGTTCCTATGCAAAATAAATAAGACAAAGCCAATTAATTACTATAAATTTTAGGCGTTACAAATAAAATTTACAACTGTATATGTGTATTAAGTTACAAATTGTAAAGAAAACTTGGATCAAAATGATCCCTGCCAAATGGCACCGCAAAGAAGTCGAGGGTCACT
Organism: Schmidtea mediterranea; assembly: GCA_022537955.1. Classification (NCBI taxonomy): domain Eukaryota; kingdom Metazoa; phylum Platyhelminthes; order Tricladida; family Dugesiidae; genus Schmidtea; species Schmidtea mediterranea. The sequence goes on from CM039679.1 coordinate 103,706,622, forward strand.
ATGCAAACGCACCACTTATCCTAATAAACAAAGGGCAAGTAAGTATAATTTTGAGGCACCCTAAGTTATCCGAAAGCGGTTAACTGCTTTAGATACTTATGGTTTTAAAAATTAATTTTTATTATTTTAATTAAACCGGATTGAAGAATCCGCTTATTCCTCTTTTAAATTTTATAATAGAAAATTACCAAAAGAAAAATCAGGATAAGATGTAAAATCCATTTTGCACTATCCCGTAATCTCTTTGAAATTTCTCTGTGGAATTAAATTAGTCTTGAACTGTTAGAAATGTCTGGGCTGCCTTCTATTCTTCCTTTTCTTCGCAATCCTCTCTTTCTAGATATAGTATTATATACTGATTTGGAGATTTTTGCTGATGGCGTTTCCTTTTCTTCTGTGAATTATAAAGTGTCCAATAGATAATTTTCTGCTGGTTTGGTTCTCTTCTGGAAATTGTAAGTGTCAAATAATTTTCTGGCTGGTGGTTTTCTTCGTGGGATGTTGTAATAATTTTTCTTTTCGGTTCGCGAATTGTTGTTTTCCAAAATTCAATGTTGGGTTACTTAACTAATTTTCTCGTACAATCACTTGTCTGGTTCTGTATAATTTTTTTTATCGACCTCCAATATAAGTTTCTTTTTTTGCAGCGGACTTTTAACAATGAATGTTTCTCTATTATATTGATTATAAAAATTAATAAAAAATTTAAAATTACTATTTTTGTATTTTAGGGTTTAATTAATTACTAAATTTTATATCTACGTCATCAGAAATCCAAATTTAGTAATTTTCTGATGGACGTATTTCCAATTTTAGTAATTTTTCTGTGACGTATTTGATAAATTTTCCAGTGACGACGCTAAACGTCATCTTTATTAAACACCGTTTTTTGACGTCAGTATTACTAATAATTTTTAGCTAAGAGGCCTGTACTTGACTTTATTATTATTATTTATATATTATTATTATTATATTATATTGTTATTTTTATTATTATTATTATTATTTTTTTATTTTATTTTTATTATTATATTATAAATTAATTATTATTTATTCTTCTTCTTCTTCTTATTATTAATATTATTATTATTATATTATATTGATATTATTTTTATTATTTTAAATAATAATTCATTAATATTATTTATATTATTAATATCATTATTTTATTATTATTATAAAATAGTTATTATTTTTATTTCTTAATATTATTATTTATTATTATTATTATTTATTATTTCAAAATTTTATTATATATTAACAAGTCTTTTTACATTGATAAGAAAATACTTTAAATGAAGCATGCAATTCATACTCATCACATAAAGATTTAGAAATCAAATTGTTATTATTATTATTATTATTTTATTTTTTATTAAATATTATTATATATTATTATATTTTTTATTATTATTATTATTATTTTATTATTTTTATTATTTTTTATTTTAATTAAAAATAATAATTTTTTTTTAATAGTATTATTTATAATTATTTTATTATTAATATTATATTATTATTTTTTATATTGTTATTTTTATTATTATTATAAATGTTTTTAAAATTTTTTTAAATTGTATTATTACTAATATTATTAATAATTTTTTTAATTTTTATTATTATTATTTTAATTATTTTTATTATAATTTTATTATTTATATAATGTTAAAACTTGAAATAATATGTATGTTTAATCGCAAGATAATTTTATTAAATCAAAATATCAAAGCTCCACCTCTATTTTAATAATGTTCGAGAACTAATTTTATTTTGGATAGCCAAATGTGACTTTTTGATTAGGGCAGGGCTAGAGATTGCTAATTAAATTCACACTTTGCTTTGAAGTATTTCCAACATTAGAAAAGCATGTTAATATAAATGAAACCGTGAATGAATGAGACCAGGATAGCCATGAATCATTAATCAGTTTGAAGAATATACCATACGATTATCAACAGGAAAATCTCTGTTTTGTTTTAATTGCGAAATAAAATAGGTACAGATCACTCAAAAACAAAATTTATTTATTTTAGGCCAAAATATTTCTTATTTCCTTTTATGTATAAAAATTGCGGAAAATTGCTTAAATATTTATTTATTCTAAAATTTGATTTATATTAAATGATTTCTAAAAAGCAGCTCAAACTGCATGCAAGAGAAGAGCATACTCATCCAACCAGTTCAGTCGATAAAATTCAAAAAGAAAATGAATTAATGTAAATGTAGCCTACCGCCGGAACAGCAAAACAAAACCACTGATTAAAACATGAAATACGATAAACCCCTCCAGAACATCCATAAATCAGTGTCTGTTACCAGCCCTGGATCATAAAACCTTTAACTGGCAAAGAAAATATTGAAATGCAAAAATTTTCCCATTTAAGCAAGGGAAACTTGTATCGATTCTTCATCAACTGACGAAATTCACCAAAGCTGACAGCTAATAAATTTTCACTTACTGTCGTGAATGCTTCCGTTTAGAGAACCAGCCGTATGATAACTCAAGTTGAAGATGTTGAATTGCTGACTCAAAAAATCAGTTAGAAGAATTCGGAATATTTTTATCATTCGATGTTTGACATGCCAAAAAGGAAATAATTGAATTTCCGATAATCGAAATTCACATACAAATCTCGTCGATTGACGATACACGTTTGACAACTTGCCGTTATTATTGATTTTTATTATTAATTAATTATTATGATTTTTTTATTATTATGATTATTCTATTTATTATTATTATTTATGTTATTAATATTATTAATATAATTATTATTATTATTAACTATTATTTTATTTATTATTTCAAATTTATTATATATTAACAAGTCTTTTAACATTAATAAGAAAATACTTTACATGAAGCATGAATTCATACTGCAATCGCATAAAGATTTAGAAATCAAATGTTATTATTATTATTATTATTATTATTATTTATTATTATTATGTTAAGATCAAAAAGGAGTGTGGGACTAAGATCTTAAACACAGTTCGTTATCTGACTCCAAAATCAATAAACAATAAATTTAATTATACCAAATATAAAACTGATCAAATATAAAATATAAAAATGTCGTTGGTTCTATGCATAATAAATAAGACAAAAGCCAATTAATTACCTATAAAATTTATTAGGGCGTGTACAAATTAAAATTTACAACTGTATAGTGGATAAGTTACAAGCATTGTAAAGAAAACTGGATCAAAATGATCCTGCCAAATGGCCCGCAAGAAGTCGATGGTCACTATGCAAACGCAAACGACTTATCCTAATAAACAAAGGCAAGTTAAGCTATAGATTTTGAAGGCACCCTAAGTATCCGAAAAAGCTTGTTAACTGCTTTAGATACTTATGTTTTAAAAATTATTTTAATTATTTTAATTAAACCGGATTGAAGAATCCGCTTATCCTTTTTTTAAATTTATAATAGGAAAATTACCAAAAGAAAATCAGGCATAAAGATGTATCCATTTGCACTATCCCGTAATCTCTTGTGGAAATATTCTCTGTGGAATTACAATTGTCGTGTAACTGTTAGAAAATGTCTGGCTGCTTCTATTCTTCCTTTTCTGCGCAATCCTCTCTTTCGTAGATATAGGTATATATACTGATTTGGAATTGTTTCTGCTGATGGTTTCCTTTTCTTCTGTGAATATAAGTGTCAATAGATAATTTTCTGGCTGGTTGGTTCTGCTTCTGGAAATGTAAGTGTCAATAATTTTCTGCTGGTTGGGTTTTCTTCTGGGAATTGTAAATAATTTTCTTCGCGCCCTAATTTTCGGTTTCCAAAATTCAATGTTGGGTTACTTAACTAAATTTCTCGTTACAAATCACTTTGTCTGCGTTCTGTATTTAATTTTTTGTTATCGACTCCAATATTAAGTTTCTTTTTTTGCATCGGACTTTACAAATGAAGGTTTTCTCTATTTAATAGTATATTAATTAAAAATAATAAAAATTAAAATTACTATTTTTGTATTTTTAGGTTTAATTAATTACTAAATTAATATCTACGTCATCGGAAATCCAAATTTAGTAATTTTCTGATGACGTATTTCCAAATTTTAGTAATTTTTCTGTGACGTATTTGATAAATTTCCAGTGACGACGCTAAAGTCATCTTATTAACACCGTTTTTGACGTCAGTATTACTTAATATTTTAAGGGCTAAGAGCTGTACTGACTTTATTATTATTATTATTATTATTATTATTATTATTATTATTATTATTGTTTATTTTTATTATTATTTATTATTATTTTTTTTTATTTAGTATATTTTTTATTATTAATTATTATAAATTAAATTATTATTTTATTCTTCTTCTTCTTCTTATTATTAAATATTATTATTATTATATTATATGATTATTATTTTATTATTTTTTATAATATAATATCATAATATTATTTATATTTATTAATATCATTATTTTTTATTTATTATTATTAAAATAGTTATTATTTATTCTTAATATTATTATTTTATTATTATTATTATTATTCAAAATTTTATTATATATAAACAAGTCTTTTACATTGATAAGAAAATACTTTAAATGAAAGCATGGCAATTTCATACTGCAATCACAATAAAGATTTAGAAATCCAAATGTTATTATTATTATTATTATTGTTTATTTTATTAATATTATTATATATTATTAATTTTTTATTATTATTATTTATTATTTATATTTTTATTATTTTTTATTTTAATTTAAATAATAATTAATTTTTTTTTAATAGTATTATTATAATTATTTTGATTATTAATATATTATTATTATTTTTTATTATTGTTATTTTTATTAATTATTAATAAATTGTTTTTAAAATTTTTTTAAAATTGGATTATTACTAAATATTATTAATAATTGTTTTTAATTTTTATTATTATTAATTTTAATTATTTTATTATAATTTTATTTTATTTATATAATTGTATAAAACTTGAAATAAATATGTATGTTTAATCGCAAGATAATTTATTAAATCAAAAATATTTCACAGCTCCACCTCTATTTAATAATTTCTAGAACTAATTTATTTTGGATAGCAAATTGACTTTTGATTAGGCAGGGCTAGAGATTGCTATAAATTTTCACACTATTGCTATTGAAGTATTCATACATTAGAAATTGCATGTTAATATAAATGAAAACGTGAATGATGGAGAACCAGGAATAGCCATGAATCATTAATCAGTTGAAGAAGTATACATAACCGATTATACAACAAGGAAATCTTGTTTTTGTTTAATTTCGAAATTAAAAATAAGGTTTACAGATCACTTCAAAAAACAAATTTTTATTTATTTTAGGCCAAAATATTCTTATTCCTTTTATGTATAATTGCGGAAATGGCTTAAATACTTTATTTAATCTAAATTTGATTTATTTATAAATGATTTCTAAAAAGCAGCTCAAACTGATGCACAGAGAAGAGATTACTCATCCAACAGGCAGTCGATAAATCAAAAGAAAGATGGAATTAATGAAATGTAGCCTACCGCCGGAACAGCAAACAACCACTGAATTAAAACATGGATACCGATAAACCCCTCCAGAACATCATAATCAGTGTCGGTTACCAAGCCTGATTCATAAACCTTTAACTGCAGAAAGAGAAATATTGGAATGCGAAAAATTTTTCCATTTAGCAAGGAAACTTGTATCCGATCTTCATCAACTGACCGAAATTCACAAAGTGCACTAGTAATAAATTTCACTTTACTGTCGGTGAATGCTTCCGTTTAGATGAACCAGCTGCTTTATTGCATTAACTCCAAGTTGAAGATGTTTGAATTGCTGACGTGCAAATCAGTTAGGAAGAATTCGGAATATTTATCATTCGATGTTGACATTTCCAAAAAGGAATAATTGAATTTCCGGATAATCGAAATTCACATACAAATCTCTCCGTCGATGACGCATTACACGTTTGACACTGGTTATTATTGATTTTTTATTATTATTATGATTATTGATTTTTATTATTATTTTATTATATTATTATTATTATTGTTATTGTTATTAATATTATTATTAATAATATTATTATTATTAACTATTATTTTTATTAGTATTCAAAATTTATTATATATGTAACAAGTCTTTTACATTAATTGAGAAAAATACTTTACATGAAGCATGTTAATTCATACTGCAATCCAATTAAAGATTTAGAAATCAAATGTATTATTATTATTATTAATTATTATTATTTATTATTATTATTATTGTTAAGATCAAAAAGGAGTTGTGGGAGACTAAGATCTTAACACAGTCGTTATCTGACTCCAATCAAATAACAAGTAAATTAATATACCCCAGATATATAACACTGATCAAAAATATAAAATATAAAAATGTCGGTTTGGTCCTATGCAAATAAAATATAGACCAAAGCCAATTAATTACCTATAAAATTTATTAGGCGTTTACAAATAAAATTACAAACTGTATATGTGGTATAAGTTACAAGATTGTAAAGTAAAACGATCGTAGATGGATCCCTGCCAAATGTCGCTCGCAAGGTAGTACACACAGCAACCAACACGTGGACCTAATAAAACAAAGGCGATGGTGAAATGATAGTTTTTTGAGGCACCCCTAAGTATCCGAAAGCGAGTTAACTGCTTTAGATACTTATGCGTTTTAAAAATTATTTTAAATTATTTTTAATTTAAAACCGGATTGAAGAATCGCTTATTCCTTTGTTTAAATTGTATAATAGAAAATTACCAAAAGAAAATCAATAAAGAGTATCCATTTTGCACTATCCCTATCGCTGTGAAATATCTTCTGGAATTACAATTGTCTTGTAAACTGTTAGAATAATGGTCTGGCTGCTTTCTATTCTTCCTTTTCTCGCAATCCTCTCTTGTCGTTAGATATAGGTATATATACTGATTTGGAAGATTTTCTGCTGATGGGATTTCCTTTTCTTCTGTGAGATATAAGTGTCAATTAGATAATTTTCTGCTGGTGGTTCTCTTCTGGGAAATTGTAAGTGTCAAATAATTTCTGCTGGTGGGTTTTCTTCTGGAATTGTAAATAATTTTCTTCGGCCCGTAATGTTGGTTTTCAAAATTCAATGTTGGTTACTTAACTAATTTTCTCGTACAATCACTTTTGTCTGGTTCTGTATAATTTTTGTTATCGACTCCAATATAAGTTTCTTTTTTTGCATCGGACTTTTTACAAATTGAATGTTTCTCTATTATATTGATTAATAAAAATTAATAAAAAATTAAAATTACTATTTTTGTATTTTAGGGTTTAATTAATTACTAAATTTTATATCTACGTCATCAGAAATTCCAAATTTTAGTAATTTTCGTGGATGACGTATTTCCAATTTAGTTAATTTTTCTGTGACGTATTTATTAAATGTTCCAGTGACGACGCTAAACGTCATCTTATTAATCACCGTTTTTTTGACGTCAGTATTACTAATATTTTTAGGCTAAGCCTGTACTTGACTTTATTATTATTATTATTATATTATTATTATTATTATTATTATTATTTTATTTTTATTATTATTATTATTATTTTTTTTTATTATTATTATTATTATTATTATAAAATTAATTATTATTTTATTCTTCTTCTTCTTCTTATTATTAATATTATTATTATTATTATTATATTGATTATTATTTTATTATTTTAATAATAATATCATTAATATATTTATATTATTAAATATCATTATTTTTTATTATTATTATAAAATAGTATTTATTTTTATTCTTAATATTATTATTTATTATTATTATTATTATTATTCAATTTATTATTATATAAACAATCTTTTTACATTGATAAGAAAAATACTTTAAATGAAGCATGCAATTCATTAACTGCAAATCACAATTAAAGATTTAGAAATCAAATGTTATTATTATTATTATTATTATTTTTTATTTTTATTAATATTATTATATATTATTATATTTTTTATTATATTATTATTATTTTTATTTTATTATTTTTATTTTTAATTAAAAATAATAATTTTTTTTAATAGTATTATTATAATATTTTTTTATTAATATTATTATTATTATTTTTTTATTATGTTATTTTTATTATTATTATAAATTGTTTTTTAAAATTTTTTTTTAAATGTAATTATTACTATATTATTAATAATTGTTTTAATTTTATTATTATTAATTTTTAATTATTTTTATTATAATTTTATTTATTAATATAATTGTATAAAACTTGAAATAATATGTATGTTAATCGCAAGATAATTTATTAAGATCAAAAATATCAACAGCTCCACCTCTATTTAATAATGTGCTAGACACTAATTTTATTTTTTGATACAAATGTGACTTTTGATTAGGGCAGGGCTAGAGATTGCTATAAATCACACTATTGCTAGTTGAAGTATTTCATTACATTAGAAATGCATGTTATATAAAATGAAACCGTGAATGATGGAGACCAGGAAGCCGATGAAATCATTAATCATTGAAGAAATTACCATTACCGATTTCAACAAGGAAATCTTTTTTGTTTTTATCGAAATAAAATAGGTACAGAATCACTCAAAAAACAAAATTTTATTTATTTAGGCCCAAAATATTTCTATTTCCCTTTTATGTATAAAAATTGCGGAAATGGCTTAAAATATTGTATTTATCTAAATTTGATTTATATAATGATTTCTAAAAGCAGCTCAAACTGATGCACAGAGGAAGAACGATTACTTCATCCAACAGTTCAGTCGAAAATCAAAAGAAAGATGGAATTTAATGTAATGTAGCTACCGCCGCAACAGCAAACAACCATGATAAAACATTGGAAAATACCGATTAAACCCCTCCCATAACATCCATAAATCAGTGTCGGTTACCCCAGCCTGATTCATAACCTTAACTGCAGAAAGAGAAATATTGAAAATTGCGAAAAAATTTTCCCAATTTAAGCAAGGAAACTTGTATCGATTCTTCATCAACTGACCGAAATTCACAAAGTGACAGTAATAAATTTCACTTTACTGTCGTGAATGCTTCCGTGTTTAGATGAAACCAGCTGCTTTATTGATAACTCCAAGTTGAAAGATGTGAATGCTGACTCAAAATCCAGTTAGGAATTTGAATTCGGAAATATTTTTATCATCGATGTTTGACATTTCCAAAAAGGAAATAATTGAATTTCCGGATTAATTCGAAATCACATTACCCAAATCTCGTCGATGACGATTTACACGTTGACACTGTTATTATTGATTTTTATTATTTTGATTATTATTGATTTTATTATTATTATTATTATTAATTATTATTATTATTGTTATTGTTATTAATATTATTAATATAATTATTTATTATTATTAACTATTAATTGTTATTATTATTCAAAAATTTTATTATTATATTGTAACAAAGTCTTTTACAATTAATAAGAAAAATACTTTACATGAAGCATGTAATTCATTACTGCAATCGCAATAAAGATTTAGGAAATCAAATGTTTATATTATTATTTATTATTATTATTATTATTATTATATTATTATTATATATATTCATTATTATTATTATTATTAGTGTTAAGATCAAAAAGGAGTTGTGGGCTAAGATCTTAAACACAGTTCGTTATCTGACTCCAAATCAATAACAATAAAATTAAATATACCAAATATAAACTGATTCAAAATATAAAATATAAAAAATGTCGGGTTGTGGTCCTATTGCAAAATAAATAAGACAAAGCCAATTTAATTTACCTATAAAATTTATAGGCGTTACAAATAAATATGACACCTGTATATGTGTATAAGTCAGGTTGTAAGAAAACTGATCAATGATCCCTGCAAATGCCGCAGAAGTCGATTGGTCACTATGCAAACGCAACGACTTATCCTAATAACAAAGGGCAAGTAAGTATAGATTTTGAGGGCACCCTAAGTATCCGAGCGGTTAACTGCTTTAGAACTTTGGTTTTAAAATTATTTTATTATTTTAATAACCGTATTGAGATCCGCTATTCTTTTTTAATTTATAATAGAAAATACCAAAAGAATTGGTAAAGTGTATCATTTGGCACTATCCCGTTAATCTCTTTGAAAATTGCTCGGCTGTGGTACATTGTCTTGGAACTGTTAGACATGTCTGGCTGCTTTCTATTTCTTCCTTTTCTCTGCAATCCCTTTTCGTAGATATAGTAGTATATACTGATTTGGAAATTTTCTGTGATGGGTTTCCTTTTCTGTCGGTGAATTATAAGGTCAATGTATTTCTGGCTGGTGGTCTCTTCTGGAACTTGTAAGTGTCATATTTCTGCTGGTGGTTTGTTCTGGGATTATAAATAATTTTCTTCCGGCCGTAATTGTTGGTTTTCAACTTGGGTTACTACTAATTTTCTCGTACATCACTTGTCTGGGGTCTGTATATTTTTTGTTATTCGCTCCAATATAAGGTTCTTTTGTTGCATCGGACTTTACCAATGAATGTTTTCTATTTATATGATTAATAAAAATTATAAAAATTTTAATTTACTTTTTTGTTTTTAGGGTTTAATTAATTACTAAATTAATCTACGTCAGCAGAATCCCATTTAGTATTTCTGATGCGTATTTCCAATTTTAGTTTTTCTGTGACGTAATTTGATTAATTTCCGTGACGACGCTAACGTCCTTACTTAACCCGTTTTTTGCGTCAGTATTACTAATATTTTTAGGCTAAGAGCCTGTACTTGACTTTATTATATTATATATATATTATTATTAATTATATTATTATTATTGTTATTTTATTATTATTATTATTTTTTTTTATTATTTTTTATTTTTTAATTATTATTATTTTATTCTTCTTCTTCTTCTTATATATATATTATTATTATTTATATTGATATTATTTTTATTTTATAATAATTCATTATTATTTATATAGTAATATCATATTTTTATTTATTATAAATAGTATTATTTTTCTTATTTATTATTTATTATTATTATTTATTATTTCAATTTATTATATATACAGTTTACATTGTAGAATACTTTTAAAGAGATGCTATTCAACTGCAATCACATAAATTTTAGAATCAATGTTTATTTTATTATTATATTTTATTTTTTATTGAATATATGATATATTTTATATTTTTTATATTTGTATTATTATTATTTTTATTATTTTTCTTTTAATAAATTAATATTTTTTTTAATAGATTTTATAATATTTTTATTATTAATATTTATATTATTATTTTTTATATTGTTATTTTATTATTTTTAAATGTTTTTTAAAATTTTTTTTAATGGTATTATACGTAGATATTATTATATGTTTTAATTTTATTATTAATTTGAATTATTTTTATTATAATTTTATTCTTATTATTATTGTATAAACTTTGAAATAATATGGTTATGTTTATCGCAAGATAATTTTATTATCAAATATCAGACAGCTCCACCTTCTATTTAATATTGTTCGTAGAATATTTTTATTTTGGATGCAAATGGACTTTGTAGGCAGTGCTTGAGATTGCTATAAATCACACTATTGCTATTGAGTATTTCTAATTAAGAAATGTGTATGATAAATGAAACCGTGAATGATGAGACCAGGATGAGCCATGAATCTAATCAGGAAGAATATACCATACGTTAATCAACAAGGAATCTTGTTTGTGTTTTAATTCGAAATAAATAGGTGACAGATCACTCAAACAATTTTATTTATTTTAGGCCAAAAGATTTCTGATTTCCTTTTTATGTATAATAATGTGCGGAATTGGCTTAAATATTTATCTAAATGTTGTTTATTAAATGATTTCTAAAAAGCAGCTCAAACTGATTGCACAGAGAAGATAACTATCCAACGTTTCAGTCGATAAATCAAAAAGAAGAAAGATGATTAATGTAGAATGTTAGGCTCCGCCGGACAGCAAACAACCCTGATAAAAATTGATCGATAATCTCAGGACATCCATAAGTCAGTTTCGGTTACCAGCCTGATTATAACTTTTACTGCGAAGAGATTGTGAATGCGAATCCCATTAAGCAAGGAAACTTGTATCGTTCTTCATCAGACTGCCGATTCACAATAGTGACAGTGAATAAATTTCACTTTACTGGTCGGTGAATGCTTCCCGTTTAGGTGAAACCAGCTGGCTATTGATAACTCCAAGTAAGGATGTGAATGCGGACTCAAATTCAGTTAGGAGAATTCGGAAATTTTTATCATTCGATGTTTGACATTTCCAAAAAGAAATAATGGATTTCCGGATATCGAAATTCACATACAAGAAATCTCGGTCGAATGACGATTCACGTTGACAACTGGTTATTATTGATTTTTATTATTATTATTATTATGATTTTGTATTATTTTATTCTTATTATTATTATATTATTGTTTTGTTATTAATATTATTTAAATAATTATTATGATTATTAACTTTATTATTATCTATTCAAATTTTATATATGTAAGTCTTACATTAATAAGAAAATACTTTACATGAAGATGTACTTCAACTGCAATCGCAATTAAAGATTTAGAAATCAAATTATATATGATTATTAATTTATTATTATTTATTATTAATTATTATTATTTTTTGTTAAGATCAAAAAGAGTTGTGGGGACTAAGATTAACACAGTCGTTATCTGCTCCAAGAATAAAAAATTATACCCAAATTAGAATGATCAATATAAATTAAAATGTCGGTTGTGTGATTGCAAAAATAAGACAAGCCATATTACCTATAAATTTATTAGGCGTTACAATAAATTTTTACATTGTATATGTGTAAGTTACAGATTGTAAAGAAAACTGGTCAAATGTCCTTGCCAAATGGGCCCGAAGAATCGATGGTCGCTATGCAACGCAACGACTGTTCCTTATAACAAAGGGCAAGTAAGTATAGATTTTGAGCACCCTAGTATCCCGAAGCGGTTATAATTGGCTTTAAGATACTCTATGGTATTTAAAATATTTTAATTATATTTAATTAAACCGGTTGAGAAGCCGCTTCTTCCTTTTTAAATTTTATAATAGAAAGAGTTACAAAAGAAATCAGGATAAAGAGTGTATCTTTTGCACTATCCCGTGAATCTCTTTGAAATATTCTCGTGTGGAATTACAATTGGCTTGTAACGTTAGAAATGTCTGGGCTGCTTCATTTTTCCCTTTTCTCGCAATCCTCTCTTTCGTAGATATAGTATTTTATATGTTTGGAGATTTTCTGCTGATGGGTTTCCTTTTCTTCTGTGAATATAAGCTGTCAAATAGATAATTTTTCTGCTGGTTGGTTCTCTTCTGAAATGTAAGTGTCAACATAATTTCTGCTGTTGGTTTTCTTCTGGAATGAATAATTTTCGGCCGAATTGTTGTTTTGTCCACATTCATGTTGGGTTATCTTAACTAATTTTCTCGTACATCACTTTGTCTGGGTTCGGTATTAATTTTTTGTTATTCGACTCCCAATATAGTTTCTTTTTTTGCATCGGACCTTTACAAATGCATGTTTCTCTATTTATATTTGATTAATAAAAATTAATAAAATTAAAGTACTTTTTTTGTATTTTAGGTTTAATTATTTACTAAATTTATATCTACGTCCATCAGAATCAAATTTATTTTCTGAGACTCGTATTCAATTTTAGTAATTTTTCTGTGGAGCGATTTGATAATTTTCAGTGACGACGCTAAACGGTCATCTTATTAACACCGTTTTGTTGACGTCAGTATACTAATATTTTTAGGCTAAGCTGTACTTGGACTTTATTATTATTAGTATTATGATTATTATTATTTATTATTATTGTTATATATTGTTATTTATTATATTATATTTGTTTTTATTATTTTTATTTTTATATTATGAAATTAATTATGTATTTTTTTCTTCTCTTCTTATTATATTATATATATTATTATTAATTGATTATTATTTTTATATTTTTAAAAATAATTATCATTAATTTATTTATATTTTTAATATCATATTTTATTATATTATAAATAGTTTTTTTTATTCTTAATATTATTATTTTATTTTATTATTATTATTCAAAATTATTATTATAAACAAGTCTTGTTACATTATAAGAAATACTTTAAATGAAGCATGCTAATTCAGACTGCAATTACAATAAAGATTTAGAAATCAAATGTATTATTATTATATTATTATTATTTTTATTTTTTATTAATATTATATATATTATTAATTTTTATTATTATTATTTAATTATTTTTATTATTTATTTAAATTAAAATTAATAATTTTATAGTTTGATAAATTATTTTTATTATTATATTATTATTATTTTTTTATTATTGTTATGTTTATTATTATGTATAAATTGTTTTTAAAAATTTTTTTAATGTATTATTACAATATATATATTGTTTATTTTTATTATTATTAATTTAATTATTTTTTATAATTTATTTATTTATTATAATTGTATAAACGTTGAAATAAAATATGATGTTTAATCGCAGATAATTATTTTAAATTCAAAATATCAACAGCTCCACCTCTATTTAATATGTCAGACCTATTTATTTGGATTAGCAAATGTACTTTTGATTAGGGCGGCTAGAGATTGCTATAAATCACACTATTGCTATTGAGTATTTCTAACATTAGAAATGCATTGTTAATTAAATGAAACCTGAATGATGAGACCAGGATAGCCATGAATCAGTTATCAGTGAGAATATACCATACCGATTAGCAACAGGAATCGGTTTTGGTTTTAATCGAATAAAATAGGACAGATCATCAAAAACAAAATTTTTATTTATGTTTGGCCCAATATTCTTATTTCCTTTATGTATAAAAAATTGCGGATTGGCTTAAAGTATTTATTTATCTAATTTGATTTATATAAATGATTTCGTAAAAAGAGCCAACTGGTGCACAGAGAAGAGATACTCATTCCAACAGTTCAGGTCGATAAATCAAAGAAAGATGGAATTAATGTAAATGTAGCTAACCCGACAGCAAACAACCACTGATAAAAACATGTGGAATACCGATAAACCTCCAGAACATCCATAAAATGGGCGGTTACCAGCGCTGATTCTAACCTTTAAACTGGCAGAAAGAGAAATATTGAAATGCGAAAATTTCCATTTAAGCAAGGAAATTGTTATCGTTCTTCATCAACTGACCGAAATCACAAAGTGACAGTAATAAATTCACTTTATGTCGGTTGAATGCTTCCTTATAGGTTGGAACAGCTGCTTTATTGATAACCAGGTGAGTGAAGATGTTGAATGCTGACTCAAATCAGTTAGAAATTCGGAATATTTTATCATTCGATGTTTGACATGTCCAAAAGGAAATAATTGAATTTCCGTATAATCGAAATTTCACATACAAATCTCGTCGATGACGTTACACGTTTGACACTGGTTTTATTGATTTTTATTAGTTATTATTTTATGATTTTATTTTTATTTTTATGATTATTTTTTATTTTATGTTATTAATATTTTAATAATATTTATTATTATTAATATTATTGTTATTATTATCAAATTTCTTATATATGTAACAAGTCTGTTACATTTATAAGAAATAAAAGCTTACCATGAACATGTAATTCATACTTGCAATCGCAATAAAGATTTTAGAATCAAATGTTATTATTATTATTATTTATTTATTATTATTATATTTTATATTTATTATATTATTATTTTATTTTATTATGTTAAGATCAAAAGAGTGTGGGGGGACTAGATCTTTAACACAGTTCGTTATCTGACCCAATCATAGCAATAAGATTAATTACCAAATATAAACTGATCAAAATAGAATATAAAATGTCGGTTGTGGTCCTATGCAATAAATAAGACAAAGCATTAATACTAATAATATTAGCGTTACATAAATTACAACTGTATATGGTAGAGTTACAAGATGTAAAGAAAACTGGATCAATGATCCCTGCAAATGGCCCGCAGAGTCGTGTCACTATGCAAAACGCAACGCTTATCTAAAAAAGGCAGAAGTATAGATTTTGAGCAGCCCTAAGTATCCGAAAGCGGTTACTGCTTTAGTACTTATGGGTTTAAAAATTATTGTATTATTTAATTAACCGGATTAAGATCCGCTTTATTCCTTTTTTTAATTTAATAGGAAAATTACCAAACGAAAATCAGGATAAAGATGTATCCATTTTTGCACTATCCCGTAATCCTTTGAAAATATTCTTCTGTGGAATTTACAATGGTCTGTTGTAACTGTTAGAATGTCTGGCCTGCTTCTATTCTCCTTTCTCGCAATCCTCTCTTTCGTAGATATATGTATATATACTGATTTGGAAGATTTTTCTGCGCTGATGGGTTTCCCTTTTCTCTGTGAATTATAGTGTCATAGATAATGTCTGCTGGTTGTTCTCTTCTGGAAATTGTACAGTGTCAAGATAAGTTTCTGCTGGTTGGGTTTCTGTCTGGGAAGTGTAAATATTTCTTCGGCGCCGTAATTGTTGGTTTTCCAAAATTCAATGTTGGGTTACTTAACTATTTTCTCGTACAATCACTTTGCTGGTTCTGTAATAATTTTTTGTTCATATCACCCAATTAAGTTTCTTTTTTTTGCATCGGACTTTTACAATGAAGTTTCTCTATTATATTGTTAAGTAAATTAATAAAAATTAAATTACTATTTTGTTTTTGGGTTTAATTAATTACTAAATTAGTATTCTACGTCATCAGAATCCAATTTAGTAATTTGTCTTTTATGAGTATTTCCAATTATAGTAATTTTTTCTGGTGACGTATTTGATAATTTTCCAGTTGAACGACGCTAAAACGTCATCTTATTAAGCACCGTTTTTACGTCGTATTTACTATATTTGTAGGCTAGAGCCTGTACTTGACTTTATTATTATTATTATTATTATTATTATTATTATTATTATTATTATTGTTATTTTATATTATTATTATTATTTTTTTTTATTATTATTTTATTTCATATTATAAATTGAATTATTATTTTATTCTTTTCTTTTCTTTATTAATATTATTATATTATTTTATATTGATTTTTTTATATTTTTAATAATAATTCTAAGTATTTATATTTATTAATATCTTATTTATATTATATTAGTATTATTTATTCTTATATTATTATTTATTGTTATATTATTATTCAAATTATATATAACAAGTTTACATTGATAAAGAAAAACTTTAAATGAGCATGGCAATTCTAACTGCAATCACAATAAAATTTAGAATCAAGTATTATTATTTATTTTTTATTTTTATAATATTATATTATATTAATTTTTTATTATTATTATATATTATTTTTTATTTTTTATTTTAATTAAATAATATTTTTTAATAGTATTATTAGATTATTTTATATAATATTATTTATATTATTTTTATTATTGTTTATTTTTATAGTATTTAAATTGTTTTGAAAAATTTTTTTAATTATTTACTAATATTATTAATATTGTTTTATTTTATTATTATTAATTTTAATTATTTTTATTATAATTTTGTATTTTATTTATATAAGTATAAACTTGAAATAAATATGTATGTTTATGCAAGAAATTTATTAATCAAAAAAATATCAACAGCTCACCTCTATTTATAATGTTCTAAGAACTTAAGTTGTATTTGGATAGCAAATGTGACTTATTGATTAGGGCAGGGCAGAATTTCTTATAAATCACCACTATGCTATGAAGTACTATTTCATACATTCGAATGCATGTTTAATATATAATGAAACGTATGATGGGACCAGATAGCCATGAATCATTAATCAGTTGAAGAATACCATACCGGTATCAACAGGCAATCTCGGTTTTGTTTTGAATTCGAAATTAAATAGGTACAGATCACTCAAAAACAAAATTTTAATTATTTTGGCAAAATATTTCTTATTTCCTTTTTATGTATAAAAATGCCGGAAATTGGCTTAATATTATTTATCTAAATTTGATTTATATGAATGATTTCTAAAAAGCAGTCAAACTGTTGCCAGAAAGGATGATAGCTATCCAACAGTTCGTCGATAATCAAAAGAAAGATGGAATTATGTAAATTAAGTCCTACCGCCGGAACAGCAGAACACCACTGATACATGGAAATACGATAAACCCCTCCAAACCAATCCATAAATCAGTGGCGGTTACCAGCCTGATTCATAACCGTGTAACTGCAGAAAGAGAAATATTGAAATGCGAAAATTTTCCCATTGTAAGGCAAGGAACTTGTATCGATTCTGCATCAACTGTACCGAAATTCACAAAAGTGACGAGTAATAAATTTCACTTTACTGTCGGTTGAAATGCTTCCGTTTAGATTGAAACCAGCGCTTATTTGATAACTCCAAGTTGAAGATGTGAATGCTGACTCCAAATCAGTTAGGAGATTCGGAATATTATCATTCGATGTTTGACATTTCCAAAAGGGAAAATTGATTTCCGGATAATCCGAAATTCACATACAATCTCGTCGTGAGATTACCGTTGACACTGGTTTTATTGATTTAGTATTATTTTATGATTGATTTTTATTATATTAATTTATATTATTTGATTGTTATTGTTATTATATTATTAATATATTTAATTATTAACTTTATGTTATATTATTTCAAATTTTATTATATATGTAACAGTCTTTACAATAATAGAAAATACTTTACATGAATCATGTATTCAACTGCAATCGCAATAAAAGATTAGAAATCAAATGTTAGTTTATTATTATTATTATTATTATTAATTATTTAATTATATTGTTAAAAGATTCAAAAAGGTTGTGGGGACTAAGATCTTAACACAGTTCGTTACTGACCAAATCAATAACAATAAATAAATTACCAAATATAAACTGATCCAATATAAAATATTAAAATGGCGGGTGGTCCTATTGCAAATAAATAAACAAAGCCAATATGACCTATTAAAATTTATTTAGGCGTTACAAATAAAATTTACATCTGTATATGTGTATAAGGTACAAGATTGTAAGAAAACTGGATCAAATGATCCCTGCCAAATGCCCGCAAAAGTCGATGGTCACTAGGCAACCAACGACTTAATCCTAGATAAACAAAGGGCAAGTTAAGATAGATTTTTGAGCACCCTAGAGTATCCCCGAAGCGGTTTAACTGCTTTAGATACTATGGTTTTAAAAATTATTTTAATTATTTAATTAAACCGGATGTGAAGAATCCGCTTATTCCTTTTTAAATTTATATAGAAAATTACCAAAAGAAAATCAGATAATGATCCATTTTGCACTTATCCCGATATCTCTTTGAATATGCTCGGTGGAATTACAATTGTCTTGTAAAACTGTTAGAATGTGCTGGCTGCTTCTATTCTTCCTTTTCTCGCAATCCCTCTTTCGTATATAAGGTATAATATCTGATTGAATTTCTGCTGTGGGTTTCCTTTTCTTCTGTGAATTATAAGGTCATAGATAATTTTCGCTGGTTGTTCTCTTCTGAAAGTTTTAAGTGTCAATAATTTTCTGCTGGTTGTGTTCTTCTGGAATTGTAAATAATTTCTTCGGCCGTAATTGTTGGTTTCAAAATTCAAGGTTGGTTACTTAAAACTAATTTCTCGTACAATCCACTTGTCTGGGTTCGTATATTTTTGTTATCGACTCCAATATACGTTTCTTTTTTGCATCGGGACGTCGGACTTTTTACAAATGAAATGTTCTCTATTATATTGATTAAATAAAAATTAATAAAAATAAAATTATATTTTGTATTTTTTAGTTAAATTAATTACTAAATTTAGATCTACGTCATCAGAAATCCAAATTAGTAATTTTCTGATTGACGTACTTCCACATTTTAGTAAATTTTCTGTTGGACGTATTTGATAATTTCCAGATGACGACGCTAAACGTTCACTTATTAACACCGTTGTTTATGACGTCAGTATACTAATATTTTTAGCTAAAAGACCTGACTTGACTTTATATTATTATTATTATTATTATTATTTTTATTATTATTATTATTATTACTATTATTATTTTTATTATTATAATTTATTATTTTTATTATTATTATTCATAAATTAATTATATTTATTCTTCTCTTCTCTATATTAATTTATATATGATTATATTGATATTATTTTTATATTTTTAATAATAATAATCGATAATTCTATTATATTTGATGATATATTATTTTTTATTATTATATATAAAAATATTAATTTTTTCTAATATTATATTTATTATATATTACTTATTATAATCAAAAATTTTATTATATATAAACAAGTCTTTACATTATAAGAAAAATACTTTAAATGAAGCATCATTCATAACTGCAAAATCACAATAAAATTTAGAAATCAAAGTTATTATTATTATTATATTAATTTTATTTTTAATTATATTAATATATAATATTCTTATTATTATTATATTATTTATTATTTTTATTATTTTTATTTTTAATTAAAAAAATAATTTTTTTTAAGAGTACTTATTATTAATTATTTTATTATAATATTATTATTATTATTTTTTATTATTGTTATTTTATGATTATTATAAATTGTTTTTTAAAATTTTTAAATTGTCATTATGTACAATATTATTAATAATTGTTTTATTATATTATTAATTTTAAGTATTATTATAATTTTATTTTATTTATATAATTGCTATAAAACTTGAAAAAATATGTATGTTAATCGCAGAGAATAATTATTAAATCAAAAAAATTGCAACAGCTCACCTCTATTTAATATGTTTAAACTAATTTTATTTGGATAGCAATGTGACTTTTGATTAGGCAGGGCTAAGATTGCTATAAATCACACTATTGCTATTGACAGTATTTCATACATTAGAAATGCATGTTAATATAAATGAAACCGTGAATTTGATGCAAACAGGTAAGCCATGGATCATTAATCAGTGAAGAGAGATATACCTACCGATTTCACAAGGAAATCTTGTCTTTGTTTTAATTCGAACAATAAAATAGGGTACAGATCACTCAAAAAACAAAATTTTATTTATTTTAGGCCAAAATATTTCTTATTCCTTTTATGTATAAAAAATTGCGGAAATGGCTTAAATATTTATTTATCTAAAATCTTGTATTATATAAATGATTTCTAAAAAGCAGCTCAAGATAGTGCACAGAGCAGAGATACTCATCCACAGTTCAGTCAATAAATACAAAAAGAAAAGATGGAAGAATGTAAATGTAGCCTACCGCCGGAACAGCAAACAACCACTGATAAAACATGGGAAATACCGATAAACCCCGCCAGAACATCCATAAATTCAGTGTCGGTTACCACCTGATTCAGAAACTTTAACGCGCAGAAAGAGAAATATTGAAAGCGAAAATCTTTCCCATTAAGCAAGGAAACTTGTACGATATCTTCATCAAACTGGACCGAAATTCACAAAGTGACCAGTAATAAATTTCACTTTACTGTCGTTGAATTGCTCCGTTTAGATGAAACCAGCTGCTTTATTGATAACTCCAAGTGAAGATGTTGAATGCTTACTAAAACAAATCAGGAAGAATTCGAATATTTTAGCATTCGATTTTGACATTTTCCAAAAAGAAAATAATGGAATTTCACGGGATATCGGAAAATGCACATAAAATCTCGGCGATGACGATTACACGTTTGACACTGGTATTATTGATTTTATATTATTATTATTATTGATTTTTATATTATTATATTAGTATATTATTATTATTGTTATTTTATTAATAATTATTAATATTATATATTATTATTAACTATTATTGTTTATATTATTCAAAATTTATTATATATTGGAACAAGTCTTTTACAAATTAAGAAAAACTTTACATGAAGCATGTAATCATTACTGCACGCAATAAAGATTTAGAAATCAAATATGTTATTAATTATTATTTATTAATTATTATATTATTATTATATTTTATTATTATTATATTATTATTATATATGTTAAGATCAAAAAGAGTTGTGGGGGACTAAATCTTTAACACAGTTCTATCTGACTCCAATCAATAACAATAAAATTAATAATACCAAATATAAACTGATCAAAATATAAAATATAAAATGTCGGTTGTAGTGGTCCATATGCAAATAAAATAAGACAAGCCAATTAATTACCTATAAAAATTTATTAGCGTACCAAAATTAAAATTTACAAACTTATATGTGTTATACGATACAACATTGTAAAAAAACTGTTCAAATGATCCCTGCCAAATGGCCCGCAAGAAGTCGATGGTCCTATGCAAACGCAACGACTTATCCAATAAACAAAGGCAAGTAAGTATAATTTTGAGGCACCCTAAGTATCCGAAAGCGGTTAACGCTTTAAACTTATGGGTTTAAAAATTATTATAATTATTTTAATTAAAACCGAGTGAAGAATCCGCTTATTCTTTTTTAAATTAAATAGAAAATTACCCAAAAGGAACAATCAGGATAAAGGATGTATCCATTTATGCGACTATCCCGTAACTTCTCTTTGAAATATTCTCTGTGAATTACAAATTGTCTTGAACTGTTAGAAAGTCGGCTGCTTCTATTCTTCCTTTCTCGACAATCCTCTCTTCTAGATATAGTATAAAACTGATTTGGAAAGATTCTTCTCATGTGGGTTTCCTTTCTTCTGTGAATTATAAGTGCAATAGTAATTTTCTGCTGGTTTCCTTCTGAAAAATTGCTAAGTGTCAAATAATTTTCTGCTGGTTGTTTTCTTTCTGAATTGTAAATAATTTTCTTCGGCTCGTAATTGTTTTTTCCAAATTTCAATTTGCGGTATACTTTAACTAATTTCTCGTACAATCACTTGTCTGGCTTCTTATAATTTTTGGTATCGACTCCAATATAAGTTTCTTTTTATGCTCGGACTTTTAGAAATGAAATGTTCTCTATTATATGATTAATAAAAAATTAATAAAATTAAAATTACTATTTGTATTTTAGGTTTAATTAATACTAAATTTATATCTACGTCATCAGAAATCCAAATTTAGTAATCTTCTGATGACTATTCCAATTTTTAGTAATTTTTTCTGTGACCGTTTGATAAAGTGTCCAGACCCGACGCTAAACTCATCTTATTAACCAACCGTTTTTTAGACGTCAGTATTTAGCTAATATTTTTAGGCTAAGACCTGTACTGACTTTATTATATTATTATCAATTATTAATTATTATTATTTATTATTATTGTATTTTATTTATTATTATATTTTTTTCATTATTATTTTTATTATTATTATTTAAATTAATTATTATTTTATTCTCTTCTTCTCTTATTATTAAATATTTTATTATTATTATTAAATTATTATATTTTTATATTTTTAATAATAATATCATTATATTATTATATTTATTAATATCATTATTATTATTATATAAAATAGTATTATTTATTCTTATATATATAGTTCTTATTCATTATCATTATTATTCAAAATTCTTATTATATATAACAAGTCTTACATATGATAAGAAAATACTTTAAATGAGCATGCAATTCATACTGCATCACTAAAAAGATTTAGAAATCAAATTATTATTATTATTATATTTTTTATTTTTTATTAATATTATTAATATATATTATATTTATTATATTATTATTATTTATTATTTTTATTATTTTTATTTTAATTAAAGATAATAATTTTTTTAATAGATTATTAAATTATTTTTATATTAAATTATTATTATTATTTTTTTATTGTTTTTTATTTTATATAAATTTTTTTTAAAATTTTAATTGTATTATTACTAATATTATAATAAGTTTTTAATTTTTATTATTATATTTTAATATTTTATTATAATTTTACTTCTTTATATATAATTGTATTAAAACTATGAAATAAAATGTATTTAATCGCAAAGATAAGTTTATTAAATCAAAATATCAACAGCTCCACTCTATAATAATGTGTCTAGAACTAAATTTTATTGTGGGATAGCAAATGTGACGTCTGATATAGGGCAGGCTAGATTGCGATAAATCACACTATTCTATTAGTATTTCATACATAGAAATGCATGTTAAAATTAAATGAAAAAACCGGAAGTGGAGACCAGATAGCCATGAATCATTAATCAGTGAAGAATATACCAACCGATTATCAACAAGGAAATCTTTTTGTTTAAATTCAAAAAAATAAGGTACAGATCACTCAAAAACAAAATTTACTTTATTTTTAGCCAAAATATTCTATTTTCCTTTTATTATAAAATGTGCGAAAATGCTTAAATATTTATTTATCTAAATTTGATTTATAAAAATGATTCTAAAAAAGCAGCTCAACTGATCTGCACAGAGAAAGAATACTCATCCAACCACTTCAGTCGATAAATCAAAAAGAAGATGAATTAACTGTAAATGTATCCTACCGCCGAACGCAACCAACCACTGATAAACATGATAAACCGATTAAACCCCATAACATCAAAATCAGTGTCGGTTACCAGCTGATTCATAAACCTTAACTGGCAGAAAGAGAATATTGAAATGCGAAAATTCCCATTAATCAAGAAACTTGTATCGATTCTCATCAACTACCGAAATTCACAAATGACAGTAAATAAATTTCACTTTACTGTCGGTGAATGCTTCCGTTTAGATGGAAACCAGCTGCTTTATTGATAACCCAAGTGAAGACTTTGAATGCTGACTCAAAATCAGTTGGAAGAATTCGGAATATTTTATCATCGATTGTTGACATTTCAAAAGAAAAATTGATTTTCCGAAATCGAAATGCACATACAAAATCTCGTCGATGACGATACACGTTGACACTGTATTATTTGATTCTTTATATTCAATTTATTATGATTTTTTTACTTATTCATTATATTATTATTATTATTATTTTATTGTATAATATTATTAATAATAATATTTATTATATTAACTATTATTGTATTATTATTTCAAAATTTTATATATATAACAAGTCTTTTACATTAAATAAGAAAAATACTTTACATGAAAGCATGTAATTCATACTGCAATCGCCATAAAGATTTAGGAAATCAAAATTTATTATTATATTATTATTATTATTTTATATATTATTTTAAGATCAAAAAGGAGTTGTGGGGGACTAAGATCTAACACAGTCGTTATCTGACTCCCAAATCCAATAACAATAAATTACTTATACCAAATAATAAACTGGCATCAAAATATAAAATATAAAAATTGTCGGTTGTTGGTCTATGCAAATAAATAAGACAAAGCCAATAATTACCTAAAAATTTAATTAGGCGTTACAGAAAAACAATTTACAACTGTATATGGTATAAGACAAGATGTAAAGAAAACTGGATCAAATGATCCCTGCCAAATGGCCCGCAAGAAGTCGATGGTCACTATGCAAACGCAACGACTTATCCTTAATAAACAAAGGGCAATAAGTATAGATTGAGCACCCTAAGTATCCAAAGCGGTTAACTGCTTTAGAATACTTATGGTTTTAAAAATCTTATTTTAATTATTTTAATTAAAACCGACTTGAAAGAATCCGCTTATTCCTTTTTAAATTTATAATAGAAAATTACCAAAGAAATCAGTGATAAAGATGATCCATCTTTCGCACTATCCCGTAATCTCTTTGAAATGTTCTCTGTGAATTTAACAAATTGTCTTGTAACGTTAAGAAATGTCTGCTGCTTCTATTCTTCCTTTTCTCGCAATCCTCTTTTCGTAGATATAGGATAATTACTGATTTGAAATCTTTTTGCTGATGGTTTCCTTTTCTTCTGTGAATATAAGTTCAATAGATAATTTTCTGTGGTTGTTCTTCTTCTGAAATGTACAGTCGTCAAATAATTTTCTGCTGTTGTTTTTCTTCTGGGAATTGTAAATAATTTTTCTTCGGCCGTAATTGTTGTTTCCAAAATCAATGTTTGTTACTTAACTAATTTCTCGTACAATCACTTGTCTGGTTCGATAAATTTATTTGTTAATCGGACTCCAATATAAGTTTCTTTTTTGCATTCGGATTTACAAATGAAATGTTTCTCTATTTATATTGATTAAAAAAATTAAATAAAAATTTTAAAATTACTATTTTTGTATTTTAGGTTTTAATTAAATACTAAACATTCTACCGTCATCGAAAATCCAAATTTATATTTTCTGATGACGTATTCCAATTTAGTAATTTTTGTACATTTGGATAAATTTTCCAGTGACCACGCTAAACGTCATCTATTACACCGTTTTTTGACGTCAGTATTACTAATATTTTTAGGCTAAAGCGTACTTGACTTTATTCAATTATTATTATTATTATATATTATGATTATTATTATTATGTTATTTATTATATTATTATATTTTTTTATTATTATTATATTATTATTATTTAAAATTATTATTTATTCTTCTTCTCTCTTATTATTAATATTATATATTATTATTATATGATATTATTTTATTATTTTTAATAATAAATATCATAATATTATATTATATTTATTAATACATTATTTTATTATTATGATAAAATAGTATTTCATTTTTTATCTTAATATTAGTATATTATTATTTTTATGTATATTAAATTTATTTATATATTATAACAAGTCTTTTACATTGATAAGAAAATACTTTAATGAAGCATGCAATTCATACTGCAATCACAATAAAGATTTAGAAATCAAATGTTTTATTATTATTTATTATTTTTTTATTTTTTATTAATATTATTTATAGTATTATTAGTATTTTATATATATAGTATATTTTTTTATTATTTTTATTTTAATTAAAAATAATAATTTTTTAATAGTAATTTATATTTATTTTTATTATAAATATTAATTGATTTATTTTTATTATTGTATTTTATTATTTTATAAATTGTTTTTTAAAATGTTTTTAATTGTATATTACTAAATTATTAATAATTGTTTTTAATTTTTATTATATTAATTTTATTATTTTTATTAATAATTTTTTTTTATTTTATATTGTATTAAAATTGAAATTAATATGTTATGTTTAATCGCAAGATAAATTTATTAAATCAAAATGTTATCAACAGCTCCACCTCTTATTTAATAATGTTCTAGAACTATTTTATTTGGATAGCAAATGTGACTTTGTTATGTAGCAGGGTCTAGAGATTTGTCTATAATTCACACTTATTGTATTGAAGTATTCATACATAGAAATGCATGTTAAATAAATGAACCGTGAATGAGGATGACCAGGATAGCCATGAATCATAATCAGTGAAGAATATACCATATTCCGATTATCAACAAGTGAAATCTGTTTTGTTTTATTCGAAAATAAAATAGGACAGATTCACCAAATAACAAAATTTATTTATTTATGGCAAAATATTTCTTAATTCCTTTTATGTATAAAAATTGCGGAAATTGGCTTAAATTTTATTTATTCTAAATTTGATTTGATATAAATGATTTCAAAAGCATGCTCAAACTGATGCACAGAGAAGAGATACTCATCACAGTTCAGTCGATAATCAAAAGAATAGATGGAATAATGTAAATGTTAGCCTATACCTGCCGGAACATGCAAACCCACTGATAAAACAGAAATCGATAATCCCCTCCAGAACATCCATAATCATTGTCGGTTACAGCCTGATTCATAAACCTTAACTGGCAGAAAGAGAAAATATTGAAATGCGAAAAATTTTCCCATTTAAGCAGAAACTTGTAATCGATTCTCATTCAACTGCCCGAAAATTCACAAAGTGACAGTAATAAATTTCACTTTTTAGTCCGGTGAAATTGCTCCGTTAGATGAAACAGCTGTCTTTATTGATAACTCCAAGTTGGAAGAGTTTGAATGCGACTCAATAATCAGTTTAGGAAGAATCGGAATATTTTATCATTCGATGTTTGACATTTCCAAAAGGATAATAATTTGATTTTCCGGATAATCGAAATTCAACAACATACAAATCTCTGTCGATGACGATTACACGTTTGACACTTGGTTATTATGATTTTTATTATTATTTATTATGATTTTTATTATTATTAATTTATATTATTATTATTATTGTTATTGTTATAATAATAATATAATTAATTTTTATATTAATATATTGTTATATATTCAAAATGTATTATATATGTAACAAGTCTTTAAATTAATAAGAAAATACTTTAACAGAATGCATGTAATTCAATTACTGCATATGGCAATATAAGATTTAAATCAAATTATATTATTATTATTATAATATTATTATTATATTAGTATTGTTAGAACAAAAGGAGTTGTGGGATACTAAGATCTTAACACAGTTCGTTACTGACTCCAAATCATAACAATAAATTTATATCCAAATAAAACTGAATCAAAATAAAAATATAAATGTGGTTGTGGCTGCAAATTAAATAAGACGAAAGCCAATTATTACCTATAAAATTATAGCGTTACAAAAAATTACAAACTGTATATGTGTATAAGTTACTAAGATTGTAAAGAAAACTGATCATATATCCCTGCCAAATGGCCCGCAGAAGTCGATGTCACTATGCAACGCAACGCTATCCTAATAAACAAGGGCAAAGTAAGTATAGATTTTGAGGCACCTAAGTATCCGAAAGCGGTTAACTGCTTTAGAATACTTATGGTTTTAAAAATTTTTAATTATTTTATATTATAACCGGATTGAAATCCGCTTATTCCTTTTTTTAAATTTAATGAATAGAAAATTACCAAAAAAATCAGGATAAAGATGTATCCATTTTGCATCTATCCCTAACTTTGAATATCTCTGTGGAATACAATTGTCTGTAACTGTTAGAATGTCTGGCTGCTCTATTCTTCTTTTCTCGCATCCTCTTCTTTTCGTAATATTGGTTATATAACGATTTGGAAATTTTCCTGCTGAATGGTTTCCCTTTTCTCTGTGAATTATTAAGTGTATAGATATTTTCTGCTGGTTTGGTTCTCTTCTGGTGAAATTGTAAGTGTCAAATAATTTCTGCTGTTGGTTTCTCTGGGTAATTGTAAATTTTCTTTCGGCCGTAATTGTTGTTTCCCAAAATTCAATGTTGGGTTACTTAACTAGATTTTCTCGTAACAATCACTATTGTCTGGGTTCTGTATATATTTTTTGTTATCGACTCAATATAAGTTTCTTTTTTGCATCGGACTTTTAATCAAATGAATTGTTTCCCTTTTCTATTTAATTGATAATAAAATTATAAATTAAATACTATTTTTTGTATTTTAGGGTTTAATAATTACTAAATTTATATCCTACGTCATCAGAAATCCAAATTTATAATTTCTGATGACGTATTTCAATTTATAATTTCCCGTGACGTATTGAATAAATTTTCCCATGCACGACGCTAAACGTCATCTTATAAACACCGTTTTTGACGTCAGTATTATGAAATTTTTAGGCTAAGAGCCTGTACTGACTTATATTATTATATTAATTATATTATTATATTATTATTATTATTGTATTTTATTATAATTATTATTATTTTTTTTATTTTAATATTATTATTATATAAATAATTATTATTTTATTCTTCTCTTCTTCTCTAATATTAATATTATTATATTATTATTATATGAATTAATTTTTATTATTTTTTAATAATAATATCTTAATATTATTTATATTTATTAATATCATTATTTTTATTATTATTATAAAAATAGTTATTATTTTATTCTTAATATTATTATTTATTATATTATATTATTATTCAAAAATTAATTATATATAACAAGTCTTTTAATTGATTAAGAAAATACTTTAAATGAAGCATGCAATTCATACTGCAATCACAATAAAGATAGAATCAAATTGTTATTATTATTATTATTATTTATTTTATTTAATATTATTATATATATTATATTTTTTTATTATATTATTAATTATTTATTATTTTATTATTTTTATTTTAATTAAAAATAATAATTTTTTTAATAGTAATTAATATTTATTTATAATATTAATTTTATTATTTATTATTGTTATTTTTATTATTATTAATTAAATTGTTTTAAAATTTTTTAAATTGTAATTATACTAAATAATAATTGTTTAATTTTATTATTATTAATTTTTAATTATTTTTATTATAATTTTTTATTTATATAATTGTATAAAACTTGAATAATATGTAGTTTATCGCAAGATAATTTATTAAATCAAAAAATATCAACAGCTCAACCTCTTATTTTAATATTCTAGAAACTAATTTTATTTTGGATAGCAAATGGTGACTTTTGATTAGGGCAGGCAGAGAATTGCTATAAACACACTATTGCTATTGAAGTATTTCAATACATTAGAAAATGGCAGTTAATATAAATGAAACCGGAATGATGAGACCAGGATAGCCATGAATCATTAATCAGTGAAAGAATACCATCCGATATCAACAAGGAAATCTTGTTTTGTTTTAAATTGAAATAAAATAGGTACAGATTCACCAAAACAAAATTTTATTTTATTTTAGTAGGCCAATATTTCTTATTTCCTTTTAATGTATTAAAATTGCGGAAATGGGCTTAAAATATTTATTTATCTAAATTTGATTTATATAAATGATTCTAAATAGCAGCTCAAAACTGATGCACAGAGAAGAGATGACTCATCCAACAGTTCAGTCGATAATAAAAGAAAGATGGAATAATGTAAATGTAGCCTACCTGCCGGAACAGCAAACAACCACTGATGACATTGAATTATACCGATAAACCTCCAGAACATACATAAATCAGTGTCGTTACCAAGCCTGATTCATAACCTTTAATCGGCAGAAAAGAAATATTGAAATGCGAAAAATTCCCATTTAAGCAAGGAACTTGTACGATCTTCATCAACTGACCGAAAATTCACAAAGTGAACCAGTAATAAATTTCACTTTACTGTCGGTGAAAATGCTTCCGTTTCAGATGAAAACCAGCTTCTTATTGATATACTCCAAGTTGAAAGATGTTGAAGCTGACTCAAAATCAGTTAGGAAAAATTCGGAATATTTATCATTCGAGTTTGACATTTCAAAAAGGAAATAATGAATTTCCGGATAATCGAAATTCCATACAAATCTCGTCGATGACGATTACACGTTTGACACTGGTTATTATTGAATTTTTTTTATTATTTTATATTGATTTTTATATTATTATTATATTATTATATTGATTATTGTTATTGTTATTAATATTATTTAATAAATTATTTATTATATAACTATAGTTTATTATTAAAATTTATTAATATGTAACAAGTCTTTTACATTAATAAGAAAATACTTTACATGAAGCATGTAATTCATACTGCAATCGCAATAAGATTTGAAATCAATGTTATTATTATTTATATATTAATTATATATATTATTATTATATTATTATTATTATTATTATATTATTAATTATTGTTAATGAATCAACAAAGGAGTTGTTGGGGGACTAAGATCTTAACACAGTTCGTTATCTGACTCCAATCAATAACAATAAATTAATATACCAATATAAACTGATCAAAATATAAAATATAAAAATGTCGGTTGTGTCTATGCAAATAAATAAGAACCAAAGCCAATAATACCTATAAAAAATTTTTAGGCGTTACAATAAAATTACAACTGTATTGTGTATAAGTTAAAATGTAAAGAAAACTGGATCAAATGATCCCTGCAAATGGCCCGCAGAAGTTCGATGGTTCACTATGCAAACGCAACGACTTATCCTAATAAATCAAAGGCATTAAGTAAGATTTTGAGGCACCCCTAGTATCCGAAAGCGGTTAACTGCTTTAGATACTTGGTTTTAAAAATATTTTAATTATTTTAATAAACCGATGAAGAATCCGCTTATTTTCCTTTTTAAATTTAAATAGAAAATTACCAAAAGAAAATCAGGATAAGAGTATCCATTTTGCACTATCCGTAATCTCTTTGAAATATCCTGTGAATTACAAATTGTCTTGTAACTGTAGAAATGTCTGGCGCTTCTATCTTCCTTTTCTTTCCTCCGCAATCCTCCTTTGCGTAGATATAGGTATATAATACTGATTTGAAGATTTTCTGCTGTGGGTTCCTTTTTCTTCTGTGAATTTAAGTGTCAATAGATAATTTCTGCCTGGTTGGTTCTCTTCCTGGAAATTGTAAGTGTCAAATAATTTCTGCTGGTTGGTTTCTTTCGGGAATGTTAATAATTTTCTTCGGCCGTAAATTGTTGGTTTTCCAAAATTTCATGTTGGGTTTATTAACTAATTTCCGTACAATCATTGTCCGGTCTGGTATAATTTTTATTACGATCTTCCAATATAAGGTTTCTTTATTTGCAGTCGGACTTTTACAAGAAATGTTCTCTATTATAATGATTATAAAATAATAAATTAAATTACTATTGTATTTTAGGGTTAATAATTACTAAATTTAAATCACGCATCAGATAAATTCCAAATTAGGTAATTTTCTGATGACGTATTTTCCCAATTTAGTAAAATTTTCTGTGACGTATTTTGATAAATTCCAGTGACGACGCTAAACGTATCTTATTTAACACCGTTTTGACGTCAGTAATGAACTAATATTTTTAGGCTAAAGGCCTGTACTTGACTTTTATTATTATTATTATTATTATTATTATTATTATTATTATATATGTATTTTATTATTATATATATTTTTTTTTATTATTATTTTTATATATATATAAATTAATTATTATTTTTATTTCTTCTTCTTTTAATTATTAATTTATATATTATAATATTGATTAATTATTTTATTATTTTTAATAATAATATTAAATATTATATTTTAATATATATTTTTAATTATTAATTATAAAAAGTTAATTATTTTATTCTTAATATTATTTATTATATTATATTATTATTCAAAATTTATTAATATACAGTCTTTTACATGATAAGAAATACTTTAAATGAGCATGCCAATTCATTACTGCAATCCACAAAAAGATTTAGAAATCAAATTTATTATAATTATTATATTTTTTTATTTTTAATTAATATTAATTATATATTATATATTTTTTATAATTATTTTTAATTATTTATAATTATTTTTATATTTTATTTTAATAAAAATAATATTTTTTTTTTTAAAATAGTTTATTATATATTATTTTATTTTAATATTATATTTATTATTTTTTATTATTGTTTTTATTATTATTTATAAATTGTTTTTAAAAATTTTTTTAAATTGTATTAATTACTAATATTATAATAATTGTTTTTAATTTTTATTATATAATTTTAAAATATTTATTATAATTTTATTTTATTATAAATTGTTAAAAAACTTGAAATAATACTGTATGTTTAATCGCAAATAATTATTAAATCAAAAATATCAACAGCTCCACCTCTATTAATAATGTTCTAGAACTAATTTTATTTTGGATAGCAAATGTGACTTATTTGATTAGGGCAGGCTAGAGATTGCTATAAATCACACTATTGCTATTGGAAGTATTTCAATACTTAGAAATGCATGTTAATAAAATAAAACCGTGAATGATGAGACCAGGATAGCCATGAACATTAATGTCAAGTGAAAGAATAATACCATACCGATTATCAACAAGGAAACTTGTTTGTTTAATTCGAGAAAAAATAGGTAAGATCCTCAAAAACAAAATTTATTTAATTTTAGGCCAAATATCATTTCCCTTAATGTATAAAAATTGCGGAAATTGCTAAATATTTATTTATCTAAATTTGATTTATAATAATTGATTTCTAAAAGCAGCTCAACTGATGCAACAGAGAAGAATACTCAATCCAACAGTTCATGTCGATAATCAAAAGAAAGATGGAATTAATGTAATGTTAGCCTACCGCCGGAAGAACCACACTGATAAACATGGAAATACCGATGACCCCTCCAGAACATCCATAAATCAGTGTCGTTACCAGCCTGAATTCATAAACCTTACTGGCAGAAAGAGGAAATATTGAAATGCGAAAATTTTCCCATTTAAGCAAGAAACTTGTATCGATTCTTCATCAACTGACCGAGAATTCCACAAAGTGCAATCAGTAATAATTTCACTTTACTGTCGGTGATTGCTTCGTTTAGATGAAACAGATGCTTTATTGATAACCAAGTTGAAGATGTTGAATGCTGACTCAAAATCAGATTAGGAAGAATTCGGAAATTTTATCATTCGATGTTTGGACATTTCCAAAAAGGAAAAATTGAATTCCGGATAAATCGAATTCACATACAAATCTCGTCGATGACGATTACACGGTTTGAACCTGTTATTCTTGATTTTTATTATTATTATATATTGATTTTTATTATTATTATTATATATATAATTTGTTATTGTATTATATTATTAATATAATTATTATTAATATTATATTATTGTATTATTATTCAAAATTTATTATATATCGTACAATTCTTTACATTAATAAGAAAATAACTCTTACATGAAGCATGTAATATCATACTGCGATCGCAATAAAGATTAGAAATAATGTTATTATATTATTATTATTATTATTATATAATTATTGTAGATCAAAAGGAGTTGTGGGGACTAAGATCTTAACAGAGTTCGTTATCTGACTCCAATAATAACAATAATTAATAATACCAAAATATAAACTGATCAAAAATAATATAAAATGTCGGTTGTGGTCCTTGCAAATAAATAAGACAAAGCCAATAATACCTATAAAATTTATTAGCGTTACAAATAAAATTACAAGTATATTGTATAAGTTTAGATTGTAAAGAAACTGGATCAAATGACCTAGCCAAATGGCCCGCAAGAGTCGATGGTCACTAAGCAAACGCAACGACTTAATCCTAATAAACAAAGGGCAAGTAAGTTAATAGATTTTGAGGCACCCTAAGTATCCGAAAGCGGTTACTGCCTTTAGATACTTATGGTTTAAAATTATTTTAATATTTTAATTAACGGATTTGAAGAATCCGCTTATATCCTTTTTAATTTATAATAGAAAATTACCCAAAAGAAAATCAGGAATAAAGATGTATCCATTTTGCAACTACTCCGTAATCTCTTTGAAATATTCTCTGTGGAATTACATGGTCCTTGTAACTGTTTTAGAAATGTCTGGCCTGCTTCTATTTTCCTTTCGCCTCGCAATCCTCTCTTTCGTAGATATAGGTAATATATCTGATTTGGAAGGATTTCCTGCTGATGGGGTTCCTTTTCTTCTGTGAATTATAAGTTGTCATAATAATTTCTGCTGGTTGGTTCTCTCTGGAAATTGTAGTGCAAATATTCTGCTGGTTGGTTTCTTCTGGGAATGTAAATAATTTTCTGTTCGGCCGTAATTGTGGTTTTTTCCAAAATTCATGTTGGGTTACTAACATAATTTCCGTACAATCACTTTGTCGGGTTCTGTATAATTTTTTGTTATCGACTCCAATATAAGTTTCTTTTTTTGCATGGACTTTTTACAATGAAAATGTCCTATATATTTGATTAATAAAATTAATAAAATTAAAATACTATTTTTGTATTTTTAGGGTTAATTAATTACTAATTAAATATCTAACGTCATCAGAAATCCAAATTTAGTAATTTTCTGATGACGTATCCATTTTAGTAATTTTTTCGTGAGTTATTTGTAAATTTTCCAGTGACGACGCTAATTCGTCTAATCTTATTAACACCGTTTTGACGTCAGTATTACTAATATTTTTGGCTAGAGCCCTGTACTGACTTATATATTATATTATTATTATTATTATTATTATTATATTATTGTTATTTTTTATTATTATATATTAATTTTTTTTTTATTATTATTTTTTTATTATTATTATTATAAATTAAATATTATTTTATTCTTCTCTTCTTCTTATTATATATTATATTATATTAATTTTATTGATTATAATTTTATTATTTTTAAATAATAATATCATTAATATTATTATAATTTATTAATATCATTATTTTTTATTAATTATTATAAAAAGTTATTTTTTATTCTAATATATTAATTATTATTATTAATTATTATTATTCAAAAATTTTAATTATATATAACAAGTCTTACATTGATAAGAAAATACTTTAATGACATGCATTCATACTACGCAATCAACAATAAAGATTTAGAAATCAAATTTTATTATTACTTATTATAATTTTTTATTTTTTTATTAAATTATAATTATTATATTTTTATTATTATTATTATTATTATTATTTTTATTATTTTTATTTTAATTAAAAATAATTTTTTAATAGTATTATTATAATTATTTATTATAATATTTATTAATTATTATTTTTATTATTTGTTATTTTTATATTATTATTAAAATTTGTTTTAATAATTTTTTAAATTGTATATTACATAATATTATTAATAATTGTTTTAAATTTTATTATTATTAATTTAATTATTTATATAATTTATTTATTTATATAATTGTATAAAACTTGAAATAAATATGTATTGTTAATCGCAAGATAATTTATTAAATCAAAATACAACAGTCCACCTCTATTTAATGAATGTTCTAGAACTATTTAATTTTGGATAGCAAATGTTGACTTTTGATTAGGGCAGGCTAGAGATTGCTATAAATCACACTATTGCTATTGAAGTATTCCATACATTAGAAATGCATGTTAATATAAAGAAGACCGTGAATGATGAGACAGGATAGCCTGAATCATTAATCAGTGAGAATTACCATACCGATTATCAACAAGGAAATCTTGTTTGTTTAATTTCGTAAATAAATAGGTAGCAGACACTCAAAACAAAATTTTATTTATTTTAGGCCAAAATATTTCTTATTTCCTTTTTATGTATAAGAAAATGCGTGAAATTGGCTTAATATTTAATTTATCTAAATTTGATTTAATATAATGATTCTAAAAGCAGCTCAAACTGATGCACAGAGAAGAGAATACTCATCCACAGTTTCAGTCCGATAAAAATAAAGGAAAGATGGAATTAATGTAAATGTAGTGCCTACGCCGGATACAGCTAAACACCACTGAAACAATGAAATACGAATAAACCCCTCCAGAACATCCATAAATCAGTGTCGGTTACCAGCCTGATTCAATAAACCTTTAACTGGCAGAAAGAGAAATATGAAATTGCGAATTTTCCCATTTAAGCAAGGAAACTTGTATCGATTCTCATTCCTGACGAATTCACAAAAGTGACAGAAAATTTCACTTACGTCGGTGAATGGCTTCCGTTCAATGAAAACCACTGCTTTATGATAACTCCAAGTTGAAATGTTGAATCTGACTCAAATCAGTTAGGAAGAATTCGGAATATTTTTATCATTCGATGTTGACATTTCTCCAAAAAGGAAATATTGAATTTTACCGGATAATGATTCACATACAAATCTGCGTCGATGACGATTACACGTTGACCACTGGTTATTATTGATTTTTATTATTA
The DNA here is from genome assembly GCA_022537955.1 of Schmidtea mediterranea. NCBI lineage: Eukaryota > Metazoa > Platyhelminthes > Tricladida > Dugesiidae > Schmidtea > Schmidtea mediterranea. The sequence continues at coordinate 103,744,081 of CM039679.1, forward strand.
TTATTATTATTGATTTTTTTATTATTATTATTATTTTATATTATTATATTATTGTTATTGTTATTAATATTATTAATATAATTATTTATTAATTAACATATGTTATTATTATCAAAATTTATATATATGTAAGTCTTTACATTAATAAGAATACTATTACATGAAGCATGTATCATACTGCATCGCAATAAAGATTTAGAAATCAAATGTTATTATTATTATTATTATATTATTATTATTATTATTATTATGAAGAATCAAAAGGAGTTGGGGGCTAAGATCTTAACAAGTTTCGTTATCTGACTCCAAATCAATAACAATAAATTAATATACAAAAAAAACCGATCAAATATAAAATATAAAAATGTCGGTTGTGGTCCAGACAAATATAATAGACACTAAGCCAATAATTACCTATAAAATTTGTATTAAGCCCCCCGGTTTAAAATAAATTTACAATTCTGTATATGTGTAATAAGTTACAAGAATGTAAAAGAAAACTGGATCAAATGACCTGCCAAATGTGCCGCAGAAAGTCGATGCACTATGGCAACGCAACGGACTTAAATCCTAATAACAAAGGGCAAGTAAGTATAGATTTGAGGCACCTAAGTATCCGAAAGCGGTTAAACTGCTTTAGATACTTATGGTTTTTAAAAATTATTTTAAATTATTTTAATTTAAACCGGATGAAGATCCGCTTATTCCTTTTTTAAATTTAATAAAATAAACCAAAAGAAATCAGGATAAAGATGTTATCTCATTTTGCACTATCCCTATCTCTTTGAAATATCTCTGTGAATTACAATTGTCTTGTAACTGTTAGAAATGTCTGGCTGCTTCTATTCTTCTTTTCTCGCATCCTCCTTCCGAGATTAGGTATATATCTTGATTTGGAAGATTCCTGCTGATGGGTTCCTTTTCTTCTGTGAATTATAAAGTGTCAATAGAATAATTTTTCTGCTGGTTGGTTCTCTCTGGAAATTGTAAGTGGTCAAATAATTTCTGCTGGGTTGTTGTTCTTCTGGAATTGTAAATAATTTCTTCGGCCGATGTTGGTTTTCCCAAGATTCAATGTGGGTTACTTAACTAATTTTCTCGTACAATCATTTGTCTGGGTTCTGTAAATTTTTTAGATCCAATATAAGTTTCGTTTTTTTGCATCGACGGACTTTACATAATGAATGTTTCTCTCTATTTATATTGATTAATAAAAATTAATAAAAATTAAAATTACTATTTTGTATTAGGGTTTAATTAATACTAAATTTATAATCTACGTCTCAAAATCCAAATTTAGTAATTTCTGATGAACGTATTTCCAATTTAAGTAATTTTTTTCCTGTGACGTATTTTGATAAATTTTCCAGTGACGACGCTAAACGTCATCTATTACACGTTTTGACGCTCAGTATTACTAATATTTTAGGCTAGAACCGTACGTTGACTTTATATTATTAATTATTATTATTATATATTAATATTATATTATTATGTTATTTTTATTATTATTAATTATAAATTTTTTTTTTATTATTATTTATATTATTATTAAATTATTATTATTTTTACTTCTTCTTCTTCTTATTATAAATATTATTAATTAATTATAATGATTATATTATTTTATTATTTTAATAATAATATCATTATATATTATATTATTACTATCATTATTTTTTATTATTATTATAAAAATAGTATTATTTTATATTCTTAATATATTATTATTATTATTAATATTAATTATTCAAAATTTATTAATATACAAGTCTTTTACATTGATAAAGAAAATCTTTAAATGAAGCATGCAATTCATACTCGCAATCACAATAAAGATTTAGAAATCAAATGTTATTATATTATTATTATTATTTTTTATTTTTTATAAATATTATTATAATATTATAATTTTTATTATTATTATTATTATTATTATTTTTATTATTTTTATTTAATTAAAATAATAATTTTTTTAATAGTATTATTATAATATTTCATTATTAATATTATATTTATTATTTTTATTATTGTTATTTTATTTAATTATTTAAATTGTTTTTTTAAAATTTTTTAAAATTGTATTATTACTAAATATTAATTAATAATGGTTTAATTTTTATATTATTAATTTAATTTTTATTATAATTTATTTTATTTATATAATTGTATAAAATGAAATAAATATGTAGTTTAACTCGCAAGATAATTAATTAAATCAAGAAATATCAACAGCCCACTCTATTTAATAAGTCTATGAACTAATTTATTTGGATAGCAAATGTGACTTTTGATTAGGTTCAGGGCTAGTATGTATTTGCTATAAATCACACAATTGCTATTGAAGTATTTTCATACATAGAAATGCAATGTAATAAATGAACGTGAATGATGAGACCAGGATAGCCATGAATCATAATCATGAAGAATATACCATACCGATTATCAACAATGAAATCCTTGTTTTGTTTTAATTCCGAATAAAAATAGGTACAGATCACTCAAAACAAAATTTTATTTATTTTAGGCCAAAAATTTTCTTATTTCCTTTTATGTATAAAAATGCGGAAATTGGTTAAATATTTATTTATCTAAAATTTGATTTAATAAATGATTTCTAAAAAGCAGCTCAAACTGATGCACAGAGGAAGAGATACTCATCCAACAGTTCAAGTCGATAAAATCAAAGAAAGAATGAATTAATGTAATGTAGCTACCGCGGAAACACAAACATACCACTGATAAAAAGGGAAATACCGAAAACCCTCCAGAACATCCATAATATAGTGTCGGTTACCAGCCTGATTCATAAACCTTAACTGGCAAGAAAAGAGAATATTGAAATGGCGAAAATTTTTCCCATTTAATGCAAGGAAACTTTGTATCGATCTTCCATCAACTGACCGAAATTCACTAAAGTGACAGTTAATAAATTTCATTTACGTCGGTGAATGCTCCGTTTAGATGACACCAGGCTGCTTTATTATAACTCCAAGTTGAAGATGTGAATGCTGATCAAATCAGTAGGAAGAATCGGAATATTATCATTCGATGTTGAGCATTTCCAAAAAGGAATAATTGATTTTCCCGGATAATCGAAATCACATACAAATCTCGTCGATGACGATTCACGTTTGACACTCGGTTATTATTGATTTTATGTATTATTATTATTATTGATTTTTATTATATATTAATTATTATATTATTAATTTGTTATTGTTATTAATATTATTAATAATATTATTAGTATATTACTATTATTGTTTATTATTATTCAAAATTTATTATATTAACAAGTACTTTTACATTAATAAGAATACTTACATGAAGCATGTAATTCATACTGCAATCGCAATAAAGATTAGAAATCAAATGTATTATTATATTATTATTATTATTATTATATTTATTAATATTATTATTATTATTATATTATTATTATTATTATTATTGTTTTAAGAATCAAAGGATTGTGGGGACTAAGATCTTAACACACGTCGTTACTGAACTCCATATCAATAACATAATTAATATAACAAATATAACTGATCAAAATATAAAATATAAAAATGTCGTTGTGGTGCTATGAAATAAATAAGATCAAAGCCATTAATTACCTAATAAAATTATTAGGCGTACAAATAAATTTACAACTGTAATACTGTGTATAGTTACAAGATTGTAAAAGAAAACATGGATCAAATGATCCCTGCCAATGGCCCGCAAGAAGTCGATGTCAGCTATGCAAACGCAGACTTATCCTAATAAACAAAGGGCAAGTAAGTAATAGATTTTGAAGGCAACCCTAAATTCCGAGAAGGGTTAACTGCTTAGATACCTTATGGTTTTAAATAAATTATTTTAATTTTATTTTTAATTAAAACCGGATTGAAGAAGCCGCTTATTCTTTTTTAAATTTATAATTAGAATACCAAAAGAAAATCAGAAAAAGATGTATCCATTTTGCACTATCCCACGTAATCCCTTTGAAATATTCTTGTGGAATTACATTGTCCTTGTAACTGTTAGAATGTCTGGCTGCTTCTATTCTTCCTTTTCTCGCAATCCTCTCTTTCGTAGATATAAGGTAATTATACTGATTTGGAAGATGTTCTGCTGATTGGTTTTCCTTTCTTTCTGTGAATTAAAGGTTCCAATAGATAATTTTCCTGGTTGGTTCTCTCTGGAAATTTAAGTGTCAAATAATTTTCTGCTGGTTGGTTTCTTCTGGGAATTGTAAAATAATTTTCTTCGGGCCGTAATTGTGTTTTCCAAATTCAAATGTTGGGTTAACTTAACTAATTTCTCGTACAATCATTTGTCTGGGTTCTGTATAATTTTTTTATCGACTCATATAAGTTTCTTTTTTGCACATCGGGACTTTTACAAATGAATGTTTCTCTATTTATATGATTAATAAAAATTAATAAAAATTAAAATTACTATTTTGTATTTAGGGTTTAATAAATTACTAAATTAACTACGTCATCAGAAATCCCAATTTAAGTATTTTCTGATGAGATTTCCAATTTTAGTAATTTTTCTGTGGACGTAATTTGATAAATTTTCCAGTGACGACGCTACGTCATCCTTAATTACACGTTTTTTGACGTCAGATTACTAAAATTTTTAGGCTAAGGCCTGTACTTGACTATTATTATTATTATTATTATTATTAATATTATTATTAAATTATTATTTGTTATTTTTTATTATTATTATATTTTTTTTTATTATATTTTTAATTATTATTATTATAAAATTAATATTATTTTATTCTTCTTCTTCTTCTTATATTAATATTATTATTATTATTATTATATGATTATATTTTTATATTAATAATAATATCATTATAATTTTTATATTTTTAATATCATTATTTTTATTATTATTAAAATAGTTATTATTTTTATTCTTAATATTATTATTATTATTATTTTATTATTATTTCAAAATTTTATTATATAACAAGTCTTTTACATTGATAAGAAAATACTTTATGAAGCATAGCAATTCATACTGCAATCACAATAAAGATTTAGAAATCAAATGTTATTATTATTATTATATTTTTTATTTTTTTAATTAATATATATTATTATATTTTTTATTAGTATTATATATATTTGTTTATATTTTAATTATAATAATTTTTTTAAGTTTATTATAATTATTTTTATTTTAATATTATTATTATTATTTTTATTATGTTATTTATTATTATTATATATAATGTTTTTTTAAAATTTTTTTAAATTGTATTATACTAATATATTAAATAATTGTTTTAATTTTTATTATTATATTAATTATTTTTATAAATTTATTTTATTTATATAATGTATAAAAAACTGAAATAAATATGTAGTTTAAAATCGCAAGATAATTTATTAAATCAAAATTCAACAGCTCCACCTCTATTTAATAAGTTCTAGAACTAATTTAATTTTGGATAGCAATGTGACTTTGATTAGGGCAGGGCTAGAGATGCTATAATCAACACTATTGCTATTGAAGTATTCATACATTAGAAATGCATGTTAATATAAATGAAACGTGATGATGGAGACCAGGATAGCATGAAATACATTAATCAGTGAGAATTACCATACGATATCAACAAGGAAATCTTTGTTTTGTTTTAATTCGAAATAAAATAGGTACAGATCACTCAAAAACAAAATTATTATTTTTTAGGCCAAAATATTTCCTTATTCCTTTTATGTATAAAAAATTGCGGAAATTGGCTTAAATATTATTTATCTAAATTTGATTTATATAAATTGATTCTAAAAGCAGCTACAAACTGATGCACAGAGAAGGGATACCTCATCCAACAGTCAGATCGATAAATCAAAAAGAAAGATGGAATAATGTAAATTAGCCTATCTGCCGGAACAGCAAACAACTCACTGATAAAACCATGGACCGCATAAACCCCTCCAGAACATCCATTAAATCAGTTGGTTGACCAGCCCCGATTCCATAAACCTTTAAACTGGCAGAAGAGAAAATATTGAAATGCGAAAAATTTTACCCATTTAAGCAAGGAACTTGTATCGATTCTTCATCAACTGACCGAATTCACAAAGTGACATGAATAAATTTCACTTACTGTCGGAATGCTTCGTTTAGATAACGCAGCTGCTTATTGATAACTCAAGTTGAAGATGTTGATGGCTGACTCAAAATCAGTTAGGAAGAATTCGGAAATATTTTTATCATTCGATGTTTGACCATTCCAAAAAGGAAATAATTGAATTTCCTCCGGATCATCGAATTCACATACAAATCTCGTCCGATGACGATTAACACGTTTGACACTGGTTATTAATTGATTTTTTATTATTTTATTATTATGATTTTTATTATTATATTATTATAATTTATTATTTATCTATTGTATTGTTATTAATATTGATAATATATATTTTTATTTATTAACTATTATGTATTATATTCAAAATTTTATATATAATGTAAAGTCTTTTCATTAATAAGAAAATACTTACATGGAAGCAGGTAAATTCATACTGCAATCGCAATATAAGATTTAGAAATCAAATGTATTATTATATATATTATTATTATTATATTATATTATTATATTATTAATATTATTATTATTATTATTATTATTGTTAAGATCAAAAAGGAGTGTGGGGGACAGATCTTAAACAGTTCGTTATCTACTCCAAATCAATAACATAAAAATATACCAAAATATACAACTGATCAAAAATATAAAATATAAAAATTCGGTTGTGGTCCATGCAAATAAATAAAGACAAGCCATTAATTACCTAATAAAATTTAAATAGGCGTACAAATAAAATTTTTACAACTGTATATGTGTATAAGTTACAAGATGTAAAGAAAACTGGATCAAATGATCCCTGCCAAATGGGCCACAAGAAGTCAGGTCATATGCAAACGCAACGACTTTATCCTAATAAACAAAGGGCAAGTAAGTATAGATTTTGAGGCACCCTAGTATCCGAAAGCGGTTAACTCTTTAGAACTTATGGTTTAAAATTATTTTTAATTATTTAATTAAACCGGATTGGAGAATCCGTTAATTCCTTTTTAAATTTATAATAAAAATTACAAAGAAAATCAGGATAAAGATGTACCATTTGCACAATCCCGTAATCTTTTGAAATATTCTCTTGGAATGACAATTGTCTTTTTACTGTTAGAATGTCTGGCTTGCTTATATCTCCTTTTTCGCAATCCTCTCTTCGTAGATATAGGTTATATATAGCTGATTTGGAAGATTTCTGTGATGGGTTCCTTTCTTGTGAATTATAAGTTCAATAGATAATTTTCTGCTGGTTGGTTTCTCTTCTGGAAATTGTATGTCCAATAATTTTCTGCTGGTTGTTTTCTTCTGGGAATTGTAAATAATTTCTTCGGCCGTAATGTTGTTTTCCAAAATTCAATTTGGGTTACTTACTAATTTCCTCGTATCAACACTTTGTCTGGTCGTAAATTTTTTGTTATGACTCCAAATATTAAGTTTCTTTTTTGCATCGGACCTTTACAAATGAATGTTTCTCTATTTATATTGATGAATAAAAATTAATAAAAAATTAAAATTAACTATTTTGTATTTTAGGGTTTAATAATTACTAATTTATATCTACGTCATCAGAAATCCAAATTTAGTATTCTGATGACGTATTCCATTTTAGTACTTTTTCGTGACGTTTGATAATTTCCAGTGACAGAACGCAACGTCATCTTATTAACACGTTTTTGACGTCCATATACTAATATTTTAGGCTAAGAGCCTGAACTTGAACTTTATTATATTATATATATTTTATTATATTATTATTATTGTTATTTATTATTATTATTATTATTTTTTTTTATTTTATTTTTATTATTATTATATAAATTTATTATTATTTTATATTCTTCTTCTTCTTCTTATTATTAATTATTTATTAATTATTTATTATATTGATTATATTTTATATTTTTAATAATAAATCATTAATATTATTTTATTTATTAATATCATATTTTTTATATTATTATAAAATAGTTATATTTATTCTTAATGATTATTATTTATTATATTAATTATTATATTCAAAATTTAATTATATATAACAAGTCTTTTACATTGATAAGAAAATACTTAAATATAGCACAATCAACTGATCACAATAAAGATTTAGAAATCAAATGTTATTAATTATATTATTATAATTTTTATTTTTATTAATACTATTATATATTATATATTTTATTATTATTATATTATTTATTATATTATTTTTATTTATAAAAATAATATTTTTTAAGTATTATTATAATTATTTATTATTAAATATTATTATTATTATTTTTATTATTGTTATTTTAATATTATTATAAAAGTGTTTTTAACATTTTTTAAATGTATTATTTACTATATTATTAATATGTTTAATTTTTTATATTATTATTAATTATTTTTATTATAATTTTATTTTATTATATAATTGTATAAAACTTGAAATAAATATGTATGTTTAATCGCAAGATTATTTATAAATCAAAATATCAACAGCTCCCACCTCTATTTATAATGTTCTAGAACTCTAATTTTATTTGGATAGAAATGTGACTTTGATTAGGGGCAAGGGCTAGAGATTGCTAAAAATCACACTTATTGCTATTGAAGTATTTATACATTATGAAATGCATGTTAAATATAAATGAAAACGTGAATGATGGAGACCAGATAGCCATGAATCATTAATCAGTGAAGAATATACCATACCGATATCAACAAGATCTTGTTTTGTTTTAATTCGAAAATAGGTACAATCACCGTCAAAACATAAATTATTTATTTTAGGCCAAAATATTCTTATTTCCTTTATGTTAAAATTGCGGAAATTGGCTTAAATATTTATATCTAAATTTGATTTATATAAAATGATTTCTAAAAGCAGCTCAAACTGATGCACAGAGAAGAGATACTCATTCCACAGTTCAGGTCGATAAATCAAAAGAAGAATGGAAATTAATGTAAATTAGCCTACCGCCGGAACAGCAACACCTGTAAAACAATGGAAATAACCGATAAACCCCTCCAAACATCCATAAATCAGTGTCGGTACCAGCCTGATTTTTCCCCCCCCAATAAACTTAAACCCTTGGCAGAAAGAGAAATATTGAAATGCGAAATTTCCCATTTAAGCAAGGAAACTTGTATCGATTCTTCATAACTGAACCGAATTAAAGTGACAGTAATAAATTCATTTACTGTCGGTGAGTGCTTCCGTTAGATGAAAAAACAGCTGCTTTTATTGATAACTCCAAGTGAAGATGTTAATGCTGACTCAAAATCAGTTAGGAAAATCGGATATTTTTATCAATCGATGTTTGACATATTCCAAAAAGATAATTGAATTCCCGGATAATCGAAATTCACATACAAATCCTCGTCGATGAGATACGTTTGACACTGGTATTAATTGATTTTTATTATTAATATTATTGATTTTTATTATTATTATTATTATTATTAGTTATTATTGTTATTGTATTAATTTATAATATAATTATTATTATTATTAACTATTATTGTTATTATAGTATCAAAATTTTATATATGAAACAAGTCTTTTACATAATAAGAAAATACTTTACAGAAGCATGTAATTCAAATACTGCAATCGCAATAAAGATTTAGAAATCAATTGTATTATTATTATTATTATTATATATTATTTATTATTATTATTATTATATATTATTGTTAAGATCAAAAAGGAGTTGTTGGGGACTAAGATCTTAAACAGTTCGTTTATCTGACTCCAAATCAATAACAATAAATTAATAACAAATAATAAACTGATCAAAAATAAAATATAAAATGTCGGTGGGTCCTATGCAATAAATAAGACAACATTTAATTACTATAAAATTATTAGGCGTTACAAATAAATTTACAACTGTATATTATAAAGTTACAAAGATTGTAAAGAAACGGATCAAAGATCCCTGCCAATGGCCCGCAAGAGTCGACCATGGTCCACTATGCAAACGCAACGACTTATCTAATAAACAAAGGCAATAAGTCATATGATCTTGAAGGCACCTAAGTACCGAAAGCGGTTAACGCTTTAGATACTTATGGTTTAAAAATTATTTTAATTAATTTAATTAACCGGATTGAAGAATCCGCTATTCTTTTTTATTATAATAGAATCAAAAGAAAATCAGGATAAAGATGTACCATTTTGCACTATCCTGTAATCTCTTTGAAATATTCCTGTGGAATACAAATGTCTTGTAACTGTTAGAAATGTCTGGCTGCTTCTATTCTTCTTTTCTCGCAATCCTCTCTTTCGTAGATATACGGTATATACTGATTTGGAGATTTGTCGCTGATGGGTTCCTTTCTTCTTGTGAATTATAAGTGTCATAGATAATTTTCCTGCTGGTTGGTTCTCTTCTGAATTGTAAGTGTCAAATAATTTCTGCTGGTTGTTTCTCTGGAATGTAAATAATTTTCTTCGGCGTAATTGTTGGTTTTCCTCCAAAATTCAATGTTGGTTACTTAACTAATTTCTCGTACAATCACTTTGCTGGGTTCTGTAATAATTTTTTTTGTTACGACTCCAATATAAGTTTCTTTTTTTGGCTCGGAGCTTTTACAATGATGTTCTCTATTATATTGATTAATAAAATTAATAAAAATTAAATACATTTTTGTATTTTGGGTTTAATTAATTACTATATATTCTACGTCATCAGAAATCCAAATTAGTAAATTTTTCTGATACAGTATTTCCAATTTTAGTAATTTTCTGGACGAATTGATAAATTTTCCAGTGACGACGCTAAAACGTCAATCTTATTACACCGTTTTTTGACGTCAGTATAACTAAATTTTAGGCCAGAGCCGTAACTTGACTTATTTATTATATATTTTATTATTATTATTATTATTATTATATTGTATTTTTTAAATTATTATATTATATTTTTTTATTATATTTTATTATTATTATTATAAATAATTATAATTTTATTCTTCTTCTTCTTCTTATTATAAATATTATATTATAATTATATATTGATATTATTTTAATATTTTTTTATAATAATATGCATTAATATTATTATATTTATTAATATCATTATTTTTATATATTATAAAATAGTTTTATTATCTAATATTATTATTTATATAGTATTATTATTATCAAATTTTATTATATATAACAAGTCTTTACATTGAAAGAAAATACTTTAAAATGAAGCATGCAATCATAACTGCAATCACAATAAAGATTAGAAATCAATGTTATTATTATTATTATTATTATTTATTTTTATATATATTATATATTTTATTTTTATTATATATTTATTATTTATTATTTATTATTTTATTTTATTAAAATAATAATTTTTTTAATAGTATTATTATATTATTTTATATTAAATATATTATTTTTTTATTATGTTATTTTATATTATTATAATGTTTTTAAAATTTTTTAAAATTGTATATGACTATATATTAATAATTGTTTTAAATTTTATTATTATTAATTTTAATTATTTATATAATTATTTATTTAAATTGTATAAAACTTGAAATAATATGTAATGTAAAATCGCAAGATAATATAATCAAAAATATCAAACAGCCACCTCTATTTAAAATGTTCTAGAACTAATTTATTTTGGAATAGCAAATGTGACTTTGATTAGGGCATTTGTTATAGATTGCATATAATCACACTTGGCATTGAAGTATTCATACATTAGAAATGGCATGTTAATATAAATTAAAACCGTGAATGATGGAGACCAGGATAGCCATGAAATCATTAATCAGTGAAGAATATACCTACGATTATCAAACAAGGAAATCTGTTTTGTTTAATTCGAATAAATAGGTACAGACACTCAAAACAAATTTTATTTATTTTAGGCCAAAAATATTTCTTATTTCCCTTTATGTAAAATTGCGGAAATTGGCTTAAATATTTATTTATCTAAATTGATTTATATAAATGATTTCTAAAACAGCTCAAACTGATGCCAGAGACAGAGAACTCACCCAACAGTTCAGTCGATAAATCAAAAGAAAGTAATGGAATAATGTAATGTAGCCTACCGCCGGAACACCAAACAAACTGATACATGAAATACGATAAACCCCTCAGAACATCCATAAATCAAGTTGTCGGTTTAACCAGCCTGATCATAAACTTACTGGCAGAAAAGAAAATATTAGATAATGCGAAATTTTCCATTTAAGCAAGGAAACTTGTATGATTCTCATCAACTGACCGAAATTCACATAAGTGAAGTATAAAATTTCACTTAACGTCCGGTGAATCTTCCCGTTAGATGAAACCAGCTGCTTTATTGATAACCCAAGTTGAAGATGTTGAAATGCTGATCAAAATCAGTTAGGAAGATCGGAAGTATTTTTATCATTCGAAGTTTGACATTTCCAAAAAGGAAATAATTGAATTTCCGGATAATCCGGAAATTCACAACATCTCGCGATGACGATTTACACGTTTGACACGGTTATTATTGATTTTATATTATTATTATTATTGATTTTATTATTAATTATTATATATAGTATTGTTATTGTATAATATATTTAATATAATTATTTATTATTATTAACTATTATTGTTAATTTTCAAAATTTTATTATATTGAACAAGTCTTTACATAATAAGAAAATACTTTACATGAAGCATGTAATTCACTGCAATCGCAATAAAGATTTAGAAATCAAATGTTGATTATTATTATTATTATTAATTATAATATTATTATTTATTATATATAATTATTATTATATTATATTAATTATTGTTAAGATCAAAAAGGAGTTTGTGGGGGACTAAGATCTTAACACAGTCGTTATCTGACTCCAAACAATAACAATAAATAATATACCAAATATAAACTGTCAATATAAAATATAAATGTGGTGTGTCCTATGCAAATAAATAACGACAAAGCCAATAATTACCTATAAAATTTATTGCGTTACAAATAAAATTACAACTGATAGTGGTTAAGACAAGATGTAGAAAACTGATCAAGATCCCTCAAAATGGCCCGCAAGAATCGATGGTCAGTTCTATGCAAACGCAACGACTATCCAATAAACAAGGGCGGTAAGTATAGATTTGAGGCACCCTAATATCCGAAAGCGGTTAACTGCTTTAGATACTTATGTTTTAAAAATTATTTTAATATTTTAATTAAACGGATTGAGAATCCGCTATTCCTTTTTTATTTATAATAGAAAATTACCAAGAAATCAGGAAAAAGATGTACCATTTGCAACTATCCCCGGAATCTCTTGAAAATCTCTGTGAATTAACAATGGTCTTGTAAGTTAAATGTCTGGCGCTTCTATTCTTTCCTTCTCGCAATCCTCTCTTCGTAGATATAGGTATATATACTGAATTTGGAAAGATTTCTGCGATGGTCCTTTTCTTCTGTGAATTATAAGTGTCAAGTAATAATTTCGCTGGTTGGTTCTTCTGGAAATTGTAAGTGTCAAATAATTTCTGCTGGTTGTTTCTTCCTGGAATTGAAATAATTTCTTCGGGGGCCGTATTGTTGGTTTTCCAAAAATTACATGTTGGTTACTAACTAATTTTCTCGTACAATCACTTTGTCTGGGTTCTGTATAATTTTTGGTTATCGACTCCAATATAAGTCTTTTTTGCATCGGAAACTTTTACAATGAATGTTCTCTATTATATTGATTTAATAAAAATAATAAAATTAAAATTTTATTGTATTTTAGGGTTTAATTATTACTAAAAAATTTATACTACGGTCATCAGAATCCAATTTAGTAATTCTGATGACGTTTTCCAATTTTAAGATTTTCTGTGACGTATTGTAAATTTTCCTCCAGTGACGACGCTAAACGTCATCTATTAACA